>JAVANC010000020.1:35822765-36155265 GCA_033319125.1 Parnassius glacialis
CTACAATCCATATTTTCAAAATTATTGATGATGAATGTTTGCAGCAGTTTATTACTGCGTTATGAATATTTTTATGAAATTTAAGTAGTTATTTTTGTATATTTTTTTATTAAAAAACATAAATTCTAACTTAATTTAAATCTAATTTCAGATTCGCGGATGAAGGTGACCTGATGATGAGCAGTCCGTCGTCAGCTGTAGCTACGCCGCGGCCTACCATGTCACCTATGACGACCCGGCCAACCACTATGCGTTCAAGGTATATTTAAACGTTTTATTGATTCCTACAAGGTGTAATCACCATCATTATTAATAATGAAATAATGTCCACCAGCCCGAATTTCTGTCACGGTGGCTAGGTCAGGCTCAACGGAAACTAGCTACCTAGCTATCTGCGCAGAACAGGATTATAGTGCCCGAGTATACTCGTATGCGCACTCTCTTCCCCCACTCTCATAGTCCGACTGGAGAGAGATCAGGCGCAAGACCTACGGTTTTACGTGCTTTCCGAGGCATGGTGGTGAAACACTGCTAACTTCCAAACTAGGCTGCTGTTGACCATTTCTTAACAGAAATACCAATAACTGATTTCGGCCAATAAGGGATTTGAATCAGACGCAGTAATCATCATTATCATCATTGATGTTCACAAGTGTGCTAGGTTCAACTTTCCTATACAAATGTCACAAAATACGGTCCCGACACATCGACTTTCTAGCTTCCTCCATGTTTTATCAGTCGTCACTCTCATCTATAGGACAAGCTGTCTATTAAAATAATACTGTCTAATTTTTAACTGGTAAGATATAAAAATCTTCACCTCTTCATCGTATAATAGCGATATTAGATAGATTTATATTATTCACCGCAACTTCGCCTGCGTGGAATTTATTGAAATTGGATTTCATGGTTTTTTGCGCGGAACCTTAATTCTTCGCCTAAATAAAAGTAGCCTAAGTTACTTCTTATAACATTAGCTATCTGCCAGTGAAAGTTCCATCATAATCGGTCCAGCCGTTTCTGAGATTAGCCGGAACAAACTGACAGACAGACATACACACAATTTTTTTTATAAGTACCGTATATACTTTCATATGTATTTAGTAGAAAGCTGTTACTTTAAACATTACAAACAGACTCTTCAAATTTATTTATTAGTTCGTACGTGGTAGAGCCATGCTGCAGCTATATTAGTAGTATAGTTGTAGCACGAATGGGTCGGCTCGACCGGGGAAGGACCACGCTCTCACAGAATACCAGCGTCAAATAGCAGCTTAACACTGCTGTGTTTCGTATGGTGAGTGTAGAGAACCGGAGACCCTTTTTACTTGACACGAGGCATTCCATCTTAGTCCTCACGGGTGGCAACGCATCTGCATTTTGATTCGCAAACGAGGATAGATGTAGATGTCTATGGGCCACAGCAGCCACTTACCATCAGGTGGACTGTGTGCTCGTTTGTCACTCTATACTATAAAAAAAGTAGTATAGATTTATTACGGAATTTCTTTGTTTCCAAATCTTTCCGTTCACCATACCGAAACCTTATTTTGAAACGGTAGTAGATTTTAAAAATAAGAGACATTTGAAAAACGAAATTTAATTTCATTTAACAAAAAGAAATTTAAAACTTTGCTTATAAATGCATCCTCAAATATGAGCATGAGCAAATAACGACAAACAAAAATATATCTTTTGTGATGTCGACTTTTCTAATTTGATTAGCCAGTGTAACAGAGTAAGTAAATACAAAAGAATTCTATGATTGTATCAGTTCCCATTTGTTTTATCAACGAAAACAATGAAATGGGATCATGGGTTACGTAAAATATAGCACAGATATTTCAATTCGATAGTAGACATATTTAACGAGTAGCTGTAACCAACAAACTGGCATTAAAATATTTTACTAACAATGACACTGAGAAAGCATTTGTAACAGCTTTTTACTACATGGAGAACCAAGTGACTATTGTTTTTTGTGAATATAATTGTTGTCAATTACTAATAAATAGTTTACCTCATATGGGGGATATTTGCCATAGTTGCCACGCATGGCAAGCAGGTTGTCAACCACAGGTTTTTATTTTAGTCGTTATTAGGAAAACGCTGCTGCCCATCTCCAGGTTTGTTCCTCTCTGTCACTTCTTACGATACCAGCGGGATGATATGGGGTAGTCAATATTCTTACACCGCAGCCACACGGGTATATTTACGTAGTATACTGTATACCCGATAAACTACCTAAATTTCGCTGCATTAAAAATCAAAACAAATGCTAAGCCCGGCCGGATAACTAATAAAAATCTTATTATTAATATTATATATAAAGCCTATATAAAGCCGACCTTTTAGGCTCCCTTTTTGCGTCCAACTCGACTCTTGATGACGGGGGGAAAACACCGCCGACCATCCCGCGGTGTGAGTGCTCCATGCCGGATGTGCTGTTCTCACAGCGCTCGGTTCGCAAAGCACTTCTCTCCCTGGACATCCAGAAGTCGAGTGGGCCTGACGGAATCCCCCCAATTGTGCTGAAGACGTGTGCTCCGGAGTTGGCACCGGTCCTAACGCGTCTTTTCCGGTACTCCTACTCCCAAGGCGTAGTCCCGAATTCATGGAAGACAGCTTTTGTCCACCCGATCCCTAAAAAAGGCGACCGCTCAGACCCGTCCAACTATAGGCCTATCGCGATCACCTCCTTGTTCTCCAAAATAATGGAATCCATTATCAACTGCCAGCTCATCCGGTACCTTGAGGATCACCAGCTGATTAGTGACCGCCAATACGGTTTTCGTCGGGGTCGATCAGCTGGTGATCTTCTGGTCTACCTGACCCATAGATGGGCGGAGGCAGTAGAGTCCAAGGGGGAGGCGTTGGCCGTTAGTCTGGACATTGCGAAGGCCTTCGATCGGGTTTGGCACAAAGCGCTTCTTTCGAAGCTCCCTTCCTATGGGCTTCCCGAGAAATTGTGCAATTGGATCACCAGCTTCCTTGCAGATCGGAGCATCAAGGTCGTTGTAGACGGTGCATGTTCTGACTACAAGCCTATTAACGCTGGTGTTCCACAAGGCTGTGTGCTATCACCAACGCTGTTTCTTCTGCATATCAATGATATGTTGCTAACTGGTAACATTCATTGCTATGCGGATGACAGCACTGGTGATGCTTTATACACCGGCCGTGCTAATATTTCTCGGGAAAACGTCTCCGAGTACCGGAACAAACTTGTGTCTGAAGTCGAGTCTTTGCTGGACAAAGTCTCGAACTGGGGGCGACTAAATCTAGTCCAGTTTAATCCTCAGAAGACACAAGTTTGCGCGTTTACCGCTAAAAAGAACCCCTTTGTCGTATCTCCTCAGTTTCAAGGCACTCCCCTGGTTGCCGCAGCCAGTATCGGAATCCTCGGCATCGACATATCGAGTGACGTGCAGTTTCGTGGTCACTTGGAAGAGAAGGCCAAATTGGCCTCTAAAAAGCTTGGCGTGCTCAGCAGAGCGGGACAGTATTTCATGCCGGCACACCGCCTGCAACTTTACAAGGCGCAGGTTCGGCCTCACATGGAATACTGTTCCCATCTCTGGGCAGGGGCTCCCCAGTACCAGCTCCTTCCACTTGACCGCATCCAGCGCAGAGCGGCTCGAATCGTCGACGACCGAGTCCTTTCCGATCGGCTCGACTCATTGGCGCTGCGAAGAGATGTTGCATCTCTTTGCATTTTCTTTCGCATCTACCATGGGGAGTGCTCTGAGGAATTGTTCGGATTAATCCCAGCCGCCAAATTTCACGAACGCACATCGCGGCAGAACTCCCGATACCATCCACACCATCTGGATGATTGGCGGTCCACCACTGTGCGATTTAGAAGATGTTTTCTTCCTCGCACGACTTCCTTGTGGAATCAATTACCATCAGCGATTTTTCCGGACCGATACGACTTAGGGACCTTCAAGAAAAGAGCGTACTCCTTTTTAAAAGGCCGGCAACGCATCTGCAATTCCCTCCCTGGTGTTGCAGTTGTTCATGGGCGGCGGTAGTCACTTACCATCAGGTGAGCCGCATGCTCGTTTGCCCCCTCTCCTATAAAAAAAAAAAAAAAAAAAAAAAATTATCCAAATAGAAGTCTTTTGTTTATTAACAGGTTCGCCTGGTGGCGATTTAAAATTTTAAAATAATAATCACCAATGACCTTTTATTTTATCAATTTCTCCATTTCTTTTCTCGCTCAAAGGCTAAGTATAGCCATTCAGTGGGGAAACGCAGCCAACGTTCTTGGCACGATACCGCGGGGATAATACTAATTATCATACAGTCCTGACTGTATGATAATTAAGTTACTAGTTTTAGTTTTTTTATTATAGTATATATAGTATTGTATATAATAAAATTTTCATTAAAGAAATACAACTTTTCCGAATAAAATATATAGGTAGCTAAGATCACTCCTGGTATTCATTTCTATGTATTTGTGAAGTTTCTTCACAATTGATTCAGCCATTCACAAGATTAGCCCGGACAGACAGACAGACAGTCAGACAAAAATTTCACAAATAGTCTGTATTTCGATACTACAGACAAACACTTCAATTTTATGCCCTAAAATAATAATATGATGCCGCAGAGATAACAATTGGCTTATTTAATGATGTATGACAGGGCCCCGTTTCTTCCTAGGAGACTATGTGGATATGTAACTAACCTATTACCTATTTCTGTCGCCAAGTAGCAGTGCTTGCACTACGGTGTTCCAGGCTGCAGGGTACAGAGGTAGCTCAGAAGACCAGTACCACAGACAAAGATCAGGTTGTGAGGCATTTTATCATGGCCCTCGGACGTGACAAAGCAGCAGTAGCCTTTTTATTTAAAACTAGCTGTTCCCCGCGACTTTGTCCGCGTGTAATTTAGGGTTTTAATTATGTACGTGGTAGAGCCATGCTGTAGCTATATTGTGGTTGCAGCACGAATGGATCAGCTCGACCGGGGAAGGACCACGCTCTCACAGAATACCAGCGTGAAATAGCAGCTCAATGCTGCTGTGTTTCGTATGGTGAGTGTAGAGAACCGGAGACCCTTCTTACTGGAAACGGGGCAATCCGTCTTAGTCCTCAGGGATGGCAACGCATCTGCATTTTGATTCTTCATCGAGTATAAATGTAGATGTCTATGGACAGGGCCGGCCCTACCATACGGCGAACGGAGCGGCCGCTCCAGGCGTCAAGTCCCAGAAAGCGCCTTATTCAAACTTTTATAATAGCATAGCTATGTACATAATACAAAAATACAATCTTTTAGCTTATTTAGGTAACAATTTTGCACGCTCCTTAGAAGCTTACTCTCTATTCCGTTTCTTTGCTCATGTACCTGAGTTTATTGATAAAAAAATTCTCGCTTTTCAATATTTTGGTTTCGAACATGTGGCTAGTTGATATATGTGCGTATGGCCTTATTTGTTGAGACGAGCTCGGCATTCTTCCGCGTTTATTTGTATTGTTTTATAAACTCAACAAAAAGATGGGAAGTTATTTCTAAACATGTGAAGAGGCTAACTTTAAAGAAGGTGTGTCAAACAAAATGCTAAAGTAGAGTCAACAGCTTGCAAGCGGTGCGGTATCAGTACGCCGAAGTAAAAACTGCCTTGGAAGAAGAGTCGACACAACTGATCCCGTGGCAAGTTTGGAAGCTAAATCACTTGCAGCCAATTTTAAGAAGTTTTTGCTGTCCTAAGTCAATTGGTACGACGTTTTATTCCACGTTAATTTTGTCAGCACATGCATGCAAGCAGAGCGCATAGATTTATCAGATGCTACAAAACTGATGCACAAAAAAGAATATACCTAGAGACGAAGGATTAATAAAGGCTGTCATTGCAGCTAAGATACAGCTAAAAAGGCTGAAATAAACTCTGAGTTTGAAAAAATCCGCGAACGAAAAAAGAAGAAAATGTTCTTATAGCCCAGGAGAAATCGGCGCATGAGTACCAAAACTATTCCACCTCAATTTTTTCATGCGATTCTCTTCAAGTTGTCCTGCTGATTATATAAATGCATGTTGCCATGGGACAACTCGGTGTCATATTGTTTAAACCGATTTTTTTTCAATTGCAAGGAATTCTTATTTTTAAACTAGACAAGTTTCTTTTTGTGTTGTTTGATAAAATACAAATAAAAAAGTCCCATGACTTTTTACGATAAAGTTAACATTTTCGGAGTTATGAATTTTTAAACGTTTGAAAGATCCCAAATTCGGATACTTTTGACTCTAAATATATAAAGAAAAAAAATATAAATATATTCCGGATCAAGAAATGTTATTCAGAACAAATGTTTTCTATCCAATGTTAGACACCGCCATAAACTTAAATAGAGACATGCTTTACACGACTTTTTACAATTAATGAGACTTGGCATTTATAGTATAGAATAGAGAGTTTCCTCTATTATTTTAATACGACCGATGAAAATTTTAAAAAAGTATGCTCAAAGTTCGAGGAATAATGAACACATGATCTTAACCGCGATTGGAGCTTTCAAGAGAGAGGATGTGTTTGAAAAAGTTTTTACATATCGATAAAGGTCACCCGAAAGCAGTTCTTCAGCTCATAGTATTAAATAATTGGCAAGATACGTTACCTAATATTAAGTATTTACCTATGAAATTGCCGTTTTTTATGAAATAAGTTAACGTAAGTATTTTTCTATATTTTTTATTTCTATTAATCAAAGTAGTCACCCATGCAATCGATGCATCTTTGCTAATGCAGTAGCAGTTTATTGATGCCCTTCTTGAAAAAATCAGCTGGACGTGGGAGACAACAAATTCTTGAAAGGTATTTTGTACTGCCTCTCGGTTATTGAATTTTATTCCCGCCAAAACATTATTGAAATTCTGGAAAAAGTAGAAGTCTGTAGGCGCAAAATCTGGTGAGTACAGCGGATGACAGGAACTTCTAACTCAGCTCTTGTAACTTGGAGACCATCTGTTGTGCAGTATGAAGTCGCGCGTTGCCGTACAAGAGCAGCGGGGACGAGCGGTTGACCAAAGCTGGTTGGAGACGTGTGAGCTTCTCCATCATTGTATTCAGTTATTCACAGTACTACATCTGTAGTAATACTCATCCTGTTTGGTAAGAAGCTGTGACGAATCACACCAGCGCTAGACCAACAAACAGTGACCAACACTTCTAGGGGTAAGTTTTCGCTTAGGGCATTATTTAGGTGCTGAATCAGGATCCAACGAACTTGCTGAGTACTTACGATTGTCAAACAGAATCCACTTTTCGTTGCGTATAGCAATGCAGTTCATAATCCCTTCGTTTGTGTGCCTGTTAAGCAGTGCAAAGCACGTCTCGATGCGTACTTCGCGATGGCGATCATTATCTTCGTGGGGCGCCCATATGTTAAGCTTTTTTACCTTGCCAATTTGACGCAAATGGACCAATATTGTTTTGATGCTAACGTGAAAAGCTGCTGCTAATTCAACCGTACATTGAGTATCATCAGCTTCCAGAATCGCCTTTAATTCGTCATTGTCCTTTAACTCGACCAAAGTTTTCGGACGATCACGGAGTTCATTTTTCAGGTCGAAATTCCCAGAACGGAAGCGGGCAAACCAATAACAGGCGGTGGGTTAGTTTGTAGTATTCGCTCCGTAAACGTCGTTGATGTTGCGTGCCGCTTGTGCCGCGTTGCTGCCACGACGGTATTCATTTTATATAAGATGTTGTGGAGATCTTCCCAGTTTCATGCTTGCATGTGTACGTACAACTGATATATATTAGGGCTAAGCAAGGAGGCGCCATAATTGGATCTCGTTCCATCCTAAAACTTGTCTCAGGCCGGCACTGTCTATGGACTACAGCATCCACTTACCATCAGGTGGGCTATGAGCTCGTTTGTCACCCTTATTCTATAAAAAAAATGTTGCGCGGAACCCTAATTCTTTTTCTAAATATAAGTAGCCTAAGTTACTCCTTATAACATCCGCTATTTGCCAGTGAAAGTCCCGTCGAAATCGGTCCAGCCGTTTCGGAGATTAGCCGGAACAAACAGACAGACAGACAAAAATTTAATAAGTTGTGTTTTTGTTATTAGTACCGCATATACTTTCACATGCATTTAGTAAAAAGCTGTTATTTTGACATTACAAACAGACACTTCAATTTTATTTATTTGTATGTATAGATTGGTTGCAGGTATCCATTGACTGCAATATCCTTCTACTATCAGATAGACTGTGTAGTGTTATACTACTTACATTTCATTGTACACTAATTCTTCATTCTGTTTTGATATTCTGCATTCATGTTTTGCATCACTTTATACTATTTTTTTCATTCTGTTTTTGATTTTCTGCATTTATATTTTGCATCACCTTTATTTCTATAGGATCCTGTAACGTTTTTACACAATAACATATCATTTTTCATTCGTATTTTCACACTATTTATCACTTTTAAAATAGCTGTCAATGAAGTCTTACCTTTTATGGTATTTTATTGAATTCTCTGTAACTCTACAATTTCAGGCTTCATGCACGCAGCCGTGCATAAGTTTTTCCTATGTGAATCATATCTCAATTCATACTTAAATGTAATAATTTCTTAATAAAAGTCCAAAAACCAAAAATTGGTTTTTATGACAACTACTATTTATACCGTTGTCATGGCAATTTTTATTCAAATTCGTTACCGATATAATGTTTTATCTCGATATTTTCACATAAATACTCTTTTACTCTAGGTCATTTACAATAAATTTCCTTTTAATTTAAATAATTTTTCCGTTCTCTCTAGAAAGATATAAAAGCCGAACAATCGGTGAAGAAATTCAGTCTTGCTTCAGTTCTCGTATCGGAAGCATCTTCTAAAGGCCTTATCCCGGGGCCGCTCAGCCCCGGGATCCTGCAAGCCTCTATCCTGCCTGAAGCCACTGGACTCTACGATCCGTTGCTCTGCCTGAAGTCGCCGGATCCTACAAAACGTTGCTCTGCCTGAAGTCGCCGGATCCTACAAAACGTTGCTCTGCCTGAAGTCGCCGAGATCCCACAAGTCTCTACTCTACCTGGAGTCGCCGGAACCTACAGACCTCTGTTCCGCCCGAAATCACCGGAACCTACAAACCTCTGTCCCGCCTGCAGTCACCGGATCCTGCAGGCCACTGCGCTGTCTGAAGTCGCTGAGGATCCTGCAAGCTCCTGTCTGGGCTGAAGTCGCCGATCCTGCAATCGCCGCATTCACCTGAGGTCGTCGCCTAGAGACGCCCACGCCTTCCCACCTACGCCGTGCGTGCTCGTTCCAGGCGCTGAGAGCACGCTTGGGATCTTCGGACTCAGCTTCGACATAAATCTCTTTTTTTATTACCCTTTTTTTAAATATAATTTGTAAATCACATCATCCATCCTCACATTCATACTCCATTTTTGATATATAAAATTGTAAATACTCTTTTAAAAACTTAAATATATTATTGTCTTGGTCTATTTGGTTGTTTTGCTGATCGTAGGTTAGGTTCTTTCTTCTTTTAATTGTCGCTTCACGACAGTTTATAATTACGTGTAAAGTTAAGTTTAAGAAATAAAAATATTATTAAAAATCGTACCTCTAAGTTATCTAGAATAAAAAATATTATAGTGATGAATGTAACTTAGAGTGATGAATGTAAATGAAGTGTTATTTGTAGGCCTAAATATAATCCAAATAAGTTGAACAACTAGAAGAAGTTTTGTTTTAGAATTTTGAAGGTATGAAAAGGATGTGTAAATGAATGATGAATAGTAAGTTAAGAACAAAAGGGAAAGCAATTAAATCAAAAGGAACTAGACAAGGCGCAGTAAAGGTGAAGAATTAAGAGAGAAAGAGGACTTTTACGTTGGGCGCCAAACTGTCGTGAAGCGACAATTAAAAGAAGAAAGAACCTAACCTACGATCAGCAAAACAACCAAATAGACCAAGACAATAATATATTTAAGTTTTTAAAAGAGTATTTACAATTTTATATATCAAAAATGGAGTATGAATGTGAGGATGGATGATGTGATTTACAAATTATATTTAAAAAAAGGGTAATAAAAAAAGAGATTTATGTCGAAGCTGAGTCCGAAGATCCCAAGCGTGCTCTCAGCGCCTGGAACGAGCACGCACGGCGTAGGTGGGAAGGCGTGGGCGTCTCTAGGCGACGACCTCAGGTGAATGCGGCGATTGCAGGATCGGCGACTTCAGCCCAGACAGGAGCTTGCAGGATCCTCAGCGACTTCAGACAGCGCAGTGGCCTGCAGGATCCGGTGACTGCAGGCGGGACAGAGGTTTGTAGGTTCCGGTGATTTCGGGCGGAACAGAGGTCTGTAGGTTCCGGCGACTCCAGGTAGAGTAGAGACTTGTGGGATCTCGGCGACTTCAGGCAGAGCAACGTTTTGTAGGATCCGGCGACTTCAGGCAGAGCAACGTTTTGTAGGATCCGGCGACTTCAGGCAGAGCAACGGATCGTAGAGTCCAGTGGCTTCAGGCAGGATAGAGGCTTGCAGGATCCCGGGGCTGAGCGGCCCCGGGATAAGGCCTTTAGAAGATGCTTCCGATACGAGAACTGAAGCAAGACTGAATTTCTTCACCGATTGTTCGGCTTTTATATCTTTCTAGAGAGAACGGAAAAATTATTTAAATTAAAAGGAAATTTATTGTAAATGACCTAGAGTAAAAGAGTATTTATGTGAAAATATCGAGATAAAACATTATATCGGTAACGAATTTGAATAAAAATTGCCATGACAACGGTATAAATAGTAGTTGTCATAAAAACCAATTTTTGGTTTTTGGACTTTTATTAAGAAATTATTACATTTAAGTATGAATTGAGATATGATTCACATAGGAAAAACTTATGCACGGCTGCGTGCATGAAGCCTGAAATTGTAGAGTTACAGAGAATTCAATAAAATACCATAAAAGGTAAGACTTCATTGACAGCTATTTTAAAAGTGATAAATAGTGTGAAAATACGAATGAAAAATGATATGTTATTGTGTAAAAACGTTACAGGATCCTATAGAAATAAAGGTGATGCAAAATATAAATGCAGAAAATCAAAAACAGAATGAAAAAAATAGTATAAAGTGATGCAAAACATGAATGCAGAATATCAAAACAGAATGAAGAATTAGTGTACAATGAAATGTAAGTAGTATAACACTACAACTGTTAGTTCATTTGTAACTTTCTTTTTATAGAATAAGGGTGACAAACGCGCACACAGACCACCTGTAGATAAATAGATGCTGTGGCCCATAGACATCTACATTTAGCCTCGATTAGAAATCAAAATGCATATGCGTTGTCACCCCTGAGGACTACGATGGAATGCCTCGTTTCCAGGAAAAAACGGTCCGATTCTTTAGGCCGGCCACATACATACGGAATTCCCTTTCGGGATTCCGTTTCGGAATTACGAATGGGTCGGCCACACACACTTACGGAATCCCGTTTTGCCCGCAAAATTTTGAACGGAAAACTAACTTACGTGTGTGACGGGTCATAGATTTTATATGAACTTGCTGCGTTCGGAATCTCGAATCGGAATATCGAAACGGAATCCCGAAACGGAATTCCGTATGTATGTGGCGAGCCTTGAACTCAGCATACGAAACACAACAGCACTGATATTTTAGGCTTGTATTCAGAGCGTGGTCCTACCCCGGTCGAGCCGACCCATTCGTGCTACAACCATAGTATAGCTCAAGCGTGACCCTACCACGTTACTCACATATTAATAGAAAAAATAATGCACTTGAGACATTTGGGCGGCCCCCCAAATACATGGAGTGCCGAACTGGTAGGAGATGCGAGAAGTAGGTGGATGCAAGTGGCTGTGGGAGCATTCATTGGGGGAGGCATGTGCACTTGAGAAACGCTTTAATGATAATGGTCATGATGATTAGACAAAATTTCTTTAAAAATTTTGGATAGCTGATTGTAAACTTTTGTAGAATAGTTCAATATAAATATGTGTTGTGTATGTATATCATACGAACTTTTTGGCAAAATAGAGTCCTCCCACCAATTATAAATAAATAGTTTATTTGATATATTGATTATTTACACGTGAAATGGTTGATGAAATTAATGTCATAAACTATTTTTAAGCCACTAATTTCGCAATGTACATCCCGTATAAATCCTGCATTTAAAACGCTGTTTCCTATAACTGAAGTTTGTTATTTGACTTTAACATTTCCGGATAAAATGCAGCCATTATTCGTTCACAATAGCCTCTTTCGTTGTACAGGTCAGGTTGGCCAAAGCTGAAATAGAGAAATGTATGCATCTTTGATTGCATTGCGACTGTTCATTATAATATGGTTAAGCAGTTTTTAACAGTGGTAGAGCCACGCGGTAGCTTTTGCTGTCGCACGGATGGGCCGGCTCGAACCGGGGTGGTACCACGACCTCACAGAATACCAGCATGAAGTAGAGGTTTACCTCTGCGTTTCGCTTGGTGAGTGCAGGTGACCGGAGGCCCTTTTTACTGGAAATGAGGCATTCCATCTTAGTCCTCACGGGTGGCAACGCATCTGCATTTTGATTCGCAAACGAGGATAGATGTAGATGTCTATGGGCCGCAGCAACCACTTACCATCAGGTGGACTGTGTGCTCGTTTGTCACCCTTATCCTATATAAAAAAAAGTACATAAGAACGTATCCAACGTCTGAAATGACCATATTTCTATCGTAGCATTAATTTTTAAGGGATCCAGTTTTTTTTTAATATATACAAAAAATAATATCACTATTCCGTAAAAATATTATTTACACTACTTTATAGCAATTTTAGCACAATAGTTAAAATTGGTAAAAATTCATCCGATTCACTGCAATCATTATCATCGATAAAAATATTATTCATTTCAAATCTTTAATTGTTCTAGAATTTTTAAAAGGAAATCCCCGTAATTTTATGTGCCATAAAACTAATGAACCTAATCATTAAAAAACTTTTTTATCTATGTACAATATTTAATTACTTACTTTTCAAATTTTCAAACGATTTTAAAAATAGGCGTTTACAGATTCGACTTTTCTTTTTTTACTACAGTATTTTTCATTGTATTTATTAGTAAAGTAATTTAACTGATTTCTTATTTTACGAACTTTCAAGAAATGATGATAATCTTTTTTAAATACTACATTATTCATCAAACTACAGTTTACTTATGCAGATTTTTTATAAAAATAATAACCCCACTTCGAGACAATTCAAAAACACATTCGAAATTAATTCTATAAAAATGTTAGCAAGGTTAATCAATTTAAAATTTGTCCGCAGTAAATTATCTTACAAATTAAAAATTCCAATGAGCAAATGGGAAATTTCGGCGTGATCTACCAAACAATTAAAACAATTAGGGAAAAACATAGGGATTTAATATTATAAAACTGGTTCCAATTTTATGAATAACAGTCAGTTTTTCATTCTCTTTACTCAACATAATATAGAACTGCATTATAGTGACCTTTTACGCTGGTATTCTGTGAGAGCGTGGTCATTTCCCGGTCAACCCGATCCATTCTTCATTCATATCAGCGCGGCTCTAAACGCACACCAAGCAATGTTACTTACAGCTTCATTATGTTAATAAATTAATTGGTAATATCATAATGAATAACTATCACTAATAAAAAAAATATTTTTATTTTAAATACCTATTTACGTTAACATCGTGTTATAAATATTACCTCTTATGTATTTCTACCTATACCTGCCGGTCTGTGGGGAATAGAGAGCTAGTTTAATCACAATCTGTGGTGTATTCCATTTGGCCCTCAGAGGTGACAATGCATCTGTTGATTCTGTTGCTTTCTGTGTTTAACCCTTTCGCTGTCCCGTGCACTACATATAGGTCACTGCTATTGTCTTACTATTGTGTTTTAAAACCGGACAGTGAACGTGTTAAAATTAGTTGCAAACGTCCATTCCATAGACTACAGTAACTACTTACCATCAAAAATGTAATGTGTGTACATAAAAACATAAAATAGCTTTGATAAGGATAAAGATGTTCATACTTTAAACATTAGGAACAAACATAGCTTGTAATACCAGTTACTAGACGTTATTATAATATCAAAGAATAACATAAGTGAAAAAACCCCTGGGAATGAGGTGATCGCAACTATGCTGGTTCTATTAAAACTCATTTAAAATTTGAACGAACAAAAAAACAAAATTATTATAAAGTGAAATATGTGTTTTAAAAAAAAAGGTCCCGCTGGGTTTCTTGCTGGTTCTTCCCACGACAGAGGTATTTTCCGAACCAGTAGTAAATAATAAAATTACTTTCAATAAGTAATATTATGTAATAATGTATATTGAATAAAAATTCAATATAGATTATTACATAATTATTCTATTCTATTATATTCTATTCATCAGGCAGATTGTACGCCTGTTTGTCTCTTTAGCGTTATGGAAAAAAATGAGAATATGTAAAAACCGCGTGACGGAATTTTCGTGGCCTAGTAACATACTAAGGAATATGAGGAGCCATGACCTGGATCTCACTATACTTTTACGTTTACTTAATGATACTATTGCATTTTTCAGGCCTACCCCAGTGGATTGGGCGGGAGTGACGGTTCCAGATGCCATACCTACACGCTTTACACTCCGTCCAGTGTCTGACATTCCCTTTGCGTATTCCACGGCTATTACGCTCATTGATCAAATTGGCAACAAAATTATCCGCACCACGGAGCTCGTGGCCGACTTGTTGAAGAGTACTGTGCGCGCTGTCGTCGGCTGAATGCAGCCGTTTACTAAGATAATGGGCGCGAACAGTTTTATCTTGGGTGTGCAACTTTAATGGTGTCACTGCTTCATTGTTTATCTTAATTGACTGTACCTACTTATTACGTACTTCTGGTCTTCGCCTTTTCCACGTAATAATAAATTCGTCGGGAAAAGGCGTCGTATTTATAATTCAGTCGTATTTCGTGTAAACTCCAAATCAGTATATTTTCGATTTTTTTTAACTATCATGTATAGCATCATATAGCGTCTAGTCAAGATTACATCAATGATCGATAGTTTTCATATTTCTTCCGGATGCGCCTGTACCGGATGTACATTTACATAGAAAGTTTTCGAACTTTGTATTTTGTTGTTTGTTCCAAAATGATACTCCATAATTATTGATTATAGAATTAACATGTTTCACTGTAATTCTTTCTTTATTTAGTAATTTAACTGACTGTTTTTGTCTTCAGGTTATATCAGTTGGCAAGAACAGTAATCTTAACAATTATATTAATATTATTTAAAAAAATACACAAAAACAAGCACATGATAAGTGTAATCAGTTATGCTTTATGTTGATATAAATTAAAAATAATCAACAAAAATTGTTATTTATCAATGAGGGCATCCACGACTTTTTCTGCCACCAGGGCGGCGCCACTTTACAGTGAGGTAAAATATTTGACAGATTTCATAGCGGGGACTATAATTTCTTAGGAAAATGTTATCTTTAAGGTTTCTTTCTGTATTATTAGTTATATTTTATATTAATTACATTAGAAATGAGCAAATAAAACTATAAATATAACTAAAAGCCCATTTTTTTAAAAAAGAGTTCTAAAGTGCAAAAAATTAAAAACCTAACCACTGACGCATTGTGTTGGGTATTAATATAATACTCTAGGTAATGATAAACTATTATTTAAAACTAATTTCTCAATTAACTGACATTGTGTAGCAAAAAACTTTACCTCAGTCGTAACTAGCGACATCTGGTGAGTGGAAGATTATTAGCCCTCATTCGCGTTTAGCATTTCGGCAGTAGACAGTAGATTTACGGTAGATACTAGCACAGATTAAATAATAAAGTAGGTACTTACTACTTACCGGAGCGACCGAGATTCACTCGGCGATAAAAATAACCCTGTATAATAGTCTTCGATGACAATCATAAATGATAACTAAGTATACAGGGCTATTTTGCAATAATCAGCCAAATTTGCAGAAAAGGTTCTCTATCATTCTGTCCTTTTTATCTTTTAAATTCAAAATGCGTAGTAATGCATTATTTTAACTGACTTGTCTGCGCACGCACACACTCGTAAGGGTCGATGGGTTGGCAAAAACGTTGTTGCCCATAAATCGCATTCAGTTTCAAACAAAAGTAGAAGCCTTATTTACTCGTATTTTCAAAAACTGCAATAACGTTATATCATTATTTTAACTACATTTGAACTTAAGTTTAAAATTTTACTTCTTTGCAAAATAACCCTGTATAGATAATTTTGAAAAGTAAAACATTATCTAAATATAAAATTTCATTTAAATAATTTTTTACTGTCCAAACATGTAAAACAAATAAAGATAGAAAGAATATTATAGATAAAAAGAATTAAAGATAAAGGCTTAAAAAATCATATAGCGATGTAACTTGTCATTCTTTATAGTGTTTATGAAACTATGAAATGTTAATAAGATTTGTTTTCAAAGAAAAAGTAAATCCAATAATTTTGTGTCATTTACATAAGGATTAGGTACATACGTATATCTCATAACTTTAATATAACTCGTAATTGTTCTAATTAATTTCAGATTTATTTTTAATTTTTTTAATTGCAATTTACATAGCCAACATTGTATTTTGTAGCATCGTTTAGAAATGTAAAATTTTATATCATGTTATTGCTGTTGGTATAAATGAATTATTAAAGAACAAGTCATAATTCCGTGATACTCATAAGATATTTGCAGTTAAGCGGATTTTAAGTGCCTCAAAATTAATTTCAAATGTTTTTAATGAAATTAGATTAAAGAATTTTCTAAATAACGTCATAAATATAGCATGCGTCATAAATATAGAACAATAAAGCAGAAAGGAGGGCTTTTCGCGTGGCAGCTTTTGACTGATGAGATGTAATATAAAAGGCTACAGAAAAGCTGGAGGCTTCTACGGAGCCAAGACGTGTGCAGCAGTAAATTTGCGATAAGCTGGGTGAATAAAGATGACGATGATGATGATGTTAAAAAGTTAGTTAGTGTTGACTGTATAGTAAGTGCAGACATACGAAGTGTTAAGTCAAATTTAGTAATACAAGACAAGCATTATGCTCAATGCCAGGGTAAACTTTGTATCGTTATACTCTTATAATTAGTAAGTGTTAATTTATTTATAAAATATAATATGATTAAGATAAATATTGTTTTTATACAACGGTACATAAAGGAAGAACTGGAAGATGTTACTTATAATTTTTTATTAAGTTATAATTTATATAAGTTTATAGAGATTATTTGTAATAAGTTAGAGATCATTATAAAATAAAAAATTCCACATGATTTTTTTTTAATTCGTTGACGCCTTTCTTATCTAAATGATAATGGAAAACGTATTTGTAAAATATCTGATCGATCTAGTAGTTGATAGTTGCTTATTTTTTTTTAATATCTGCCAATGCCTGACTACTCTCCCGTCCAATGATAAGTGGTAATGTAACCGAAGATAGTAAAATGGACTGACAAAAGCCTATTCACTCTTGCCTTGAAGACACCCACATTATAATGGGATGGAAAGAGAAAGACAGGTGCAGGCAATTTATTCCACTCTCTTGCTGAACGACGAAGCAAACGAATGCGTCGTATGTTGACAACAAGCGTTTGGTTGACTTACGGTGAAATTAACTAATTTACGTGGTAGAGCCATGCTGCAGCTATATTTGAAGTATAGTTGTAGCACGAATGGGTCGGCTCGACTGGGGAAGGACCACGCTCTCACAGAATACCATGCTGCATTAAGCTGCTGTGTTTCGTATGGTGAGTGTAGAGAACCGGAGACCGTTTTTACTTAGTCCTCACGGCTGACAATGCATCTGCATTTTAAATCGGAAACGAAGATATGTGTAGATGTCTATGGACCACAGCAATCACTTACCATCAGGTGGACTGTGTGGTCGTTTGTCACCCTTATAATGTAATAAAATATGGAGAAAAAACGTGCAAAATGAAAATGAGGAGTCGCGGAAGATGTCAATGCTATGTCGCTGTGGGTTACGAATTTTATAATACTGTAGTGTAGGTATACTATGACGAAACAATGTAATTAAAAAATTAAATGATATCCTCCATATATGGAGTAAACATGTGTTCATAAAATGTAGAAATAATATCTAATTAATTTCAGTAATATCATAGTATATTTGAAGAAAAAGACACCATTCACGTGTCTCTACCTGGAACCACGTAACACGAACCCTACCACCTATATATGTACCTACTTCATAATTATTAAATAAATCTCGTTCATTTCAATAAAGAGAGCGTTGTTAAAGGAACTACATCAGTGAGTTTAATTTCTTGACTTGCACCCCACATCGCATACGTAACAATGTAACTAAAATATTAAATGATATCCTCAGTACCGTCTTTACCATAAGGGCACACGGGGCCCGTGCCCAGGGCCCCTAACGTCACGGGGGCCCCGAAAGGCCGATATATTCGCTTACATTAAACAATCTTTTTTCTATTTGAGGAAAATATAACCCGACAAAAAAAATCATAGAGCAAGTGAGGGCGTTTTTAGTCACTTTCTGGTAACCATGAGCAGTGACAAGTCACAAATTGCCGAGTTTGACAGAAAACGTGGCATTGACAGATTTCCAAAGTAGGAAATATGTATTTCCATGTTTCGCCACCATCTAAACGTTTTTGTCGAGCTATACAATTGTCTTACCTTAGCCAGGATTTTTTTTAATTTTCGGCAATCTATGCATTTATATAATTACAGCTAAATAAATGTGTAATTTTAATCGGACACCTGTTCTGGTGTCCGATTATTTAATCTTTTTCTAAATAGTGAACATTTTAATAAATATTTTGATACAAGAATGTTCCTTTGCTTAATGGTTACCAATTGTAATGGAGAGCGATCATTTTCACACCTAGAGAATAAATAATTTAAAATTAAAAATTTTGTTCAACCGAATTCAATATAAATTATTACGAATAACTCAAAAACGATTTGTCAGACCTTGATCAATTTTTTATGGGACCACGTGCGAAGCGCCAACTTTCAAAAAAAAAAAATCTTCGAAATCGGTTCACCCAGAAAAAAGTTACAAAAGTTAAACACACAAAAAAAGCATACAGTCGAATTGTGTACTCACTTTTTACTTTTTGAAGTTGGTAAAAAATAGAAGATTTTGCACTACCGAAATCCCGAAAGAAACCACTGTCGTAATGGTAACCAATTCAAACCACCAACATACTTATCTAATTAATAACATATTATTTGGTTTTTACCAATTAACTATAATAAATGTAAGATCAGCAGAATAATTTTTTTGTCATTCACTTTTTTTTACTTTCCAACAGGGCCCCAAATACTTGTGTGCCCAAGGGCCCCGGTATGGTCTAAGACGGCATTGGATATCCTACATTTCATGAAGGCACGTGTACTTCATATATGGAGGATATCGTTTAACATTTTAGTAACATTATTTCGTCATATTACCTACACTACAAAACATACAAATATGATAATATATTCAAATTAATAGTGAAGTTTCAGTTCTAAAAGCAGTCGCCCGCCCCTGACCTTTAAAGTAAGTTCTTGACCAAAATAATTGATAAAGTTCGTTTCGAAATACTCGTACATTTAGTCGATAAGAATATATTTATAAATATTCATCCACATAATTTGTTAAACTCATATATATAAAAAAGAACTACATCTGATATTTTTTTACGTGATAGAGCCATGCTGCAGCTATATTAGTAGTATAGTTGTAGCACGAATGGGTCGGCTCGACCGGAGAAGGACCACGTTCTCACAGAATACCAGCGTAATATGGCAGCTTGACACTGCTGTGTTTCGTATGGTGAGTGTAGAGAACCGGAGACCCTTTTTACTGGAAATGAGGCATTCCATCGTAGTCCTTACGGGTGACAACGCATCTGCATTTTGATTTGTAATAGAGGATAGATGTAGATGTCTATGGACCGCAGCAACCACTTACCATCAGGTGGACTGTGTGCTCGTTTGTCACCCTTATCCTATAAAAAAATTATAGGACTGCACTGAATACGGCGATGTGCTGTCTTAATTGATTAAGATAACTGAATGATAAAGAACATTCTCATAAACTAGAGCTCTCAGTAATAATATGTGTACTCTAAGTAGTAAATTAATAACAAGAAAAAATATGTCTAAAAATCTAAATTCATACACGTTTCAATGATAAATATAAAGATACTGTACCTACTATCTACTGATAGATATTGCATTTTTTATTTTAATAAAATACATTTATTAGTTTAAAGGTATAAAGTGGTATAAGAATTTCCACTACCACATATCATCTCGTTGATGCCGTGAAGGCGAATGAGGGAAACTGAACCAGGAGATGAGAAGCAGCATCTTCCTGATAACAGCTGAATAAAAATAACGACGACCATTTCAAGTTGTCGGATTTATTGTTCACAGCCCTCTCTTTAGCAACGTTGTTAACGTTGGGGTGGGTAACTTAGACTTAGCAAACGTTATACTTAGAGTATTAAACGTTATACGTTAAAAATCATACAGGTATACGCACCAAAAAGATTGTGTCAAGTTGATAGTTGGTATATCGAGGTATTGCAATCCAGAGCACGAAACCTATCCAACTACGGAGAAGTGTAAGATAGGGTGATGCTGATGTTGTATCCCCGAATATCTTCTACAGGTCTATAAAGCATACGGTATTAACATCAATGGCGAATACATCACTTGCCTCCCTCATATAGGCATAATTGATAGAATTCACTCAAAAATTCCTATCTTACGAGCCAAGTACGATAAGATTCCTAAACAATTTGTATTCGATAAGAAGTATAAGATACAATTAAATGAAACCAGCCAGCCGGAAGGATTAAGCCCAAAAGAGCTTAGAGTTTTCACCGATGGTTCTAAAACAAATGAAGGTGTAGGTTCTGGAACTTTCTCTGAAGACCTCAATATCCACATATGCACACCGCTGGGCACCTATAACACAGTCTTTCAAGCGGAATGTATGGGTATCATTCAAGCGGCCATAACAATACATGCTAGGAAGGTTAATGACTTCCCCGTCAGAATACTGACCGACAGTAAGGCGGTACTACAAGCTCAGAGTTGCAATGTGGTAAACTCGGGACTAATATATGAATGCCATCAACGATTAAATGAGTTATGTAAAAACAACAATGTGACTCTGCAATGGATAAAGGGACACAGTGAATCCAGAGGCAACGATGCAGCAGATGAACTGGCCAGAAGAAGATCGGCTCTGGCCACTATAGAGCCTGAATCAATTATACCAATCCCCTTTGGTAATGTTCGTTCACTGGTACGTAGACACTTCACTAATCTACACGCTCAACTTTGGAAAAATCTAGTAGACTGTAGACAAGCCAGGGAGGCCCTGCCTGAAATAAACAGTCGTTTAACCAAAGTTCTAATGAGACTGAACAAGCCGCAGATCAAGACAGTAACAAGTGCTATCACAGGACACGGCAACTTTAAAAAGCATTTATTTACTATAGGTGTTACAGATAGTCCCCTGTGCAGGGCATGTATGGGGGAAGAAGAAATGGCGGCCCATTTGATATTGAAATGTCCGGAGGTCGCTAGGTACAGGGCTAAACATCCCGGCACGCCGAGATCACTCCCCGAAGTTGCATGCAACATCAAAGAACTGTTGAGCTTCTTCGGGGAGATCTCATGGCTCGAATAAGCATATTATTCCTGCCCACACGCAAAATACGCGCATAGACGTGGAGTTGAGGAAATCAGCCCGTCGTAAACTAAACTAAACTAAACTACATCACTCGCCTTCGGTTTGCCGACGATATTGTTATTATGGCAGAATCTCTGGTAAACTTATCACTATACCTAACGATCGCAATAGTGTTTCCAAAGAATGTACAAGAATCGTATCTAACATATATGGCACACACCTATACTGATAGTTATTGGGAATACTACGCTCGAAATTGTTGACGATTATCTGAGGACTGGGACAAAATGTCCGATAGGGTAAATCCATCTTCGACTTCGGTTAGGCTGCGTTCGAGAAACTGTGACTGACCTCATTGTCCGATACTCCTCAGAACCTTAAGACGAAACTGTAGGACCAGTGTTTGTTGTGTTACCAGTGATGACTTAATTCGGTAAATTTTGAATTCGGTTCCGTACGTGGTCCTTCTCTGCTAGCAAGGAAGCGAAAATAAAAGCGCAAATTCACTCAGCGAGCGATGAAAACGGCTCATGCTTGGAATTTATCTCATAGCCCAGCGGATCAGCAAGTGGCAGTGGACTGGCCATTAATTTAGAAGAACCGACAACCTATGGAGAAGCAAATTTTTCGAGTGGCAACCTCGTACGGGCAAGCGCAGAGTTGGGCGACCTCCACTAAATTCAGTGACGACCTGGAGAAACAAGCAGATAGTCAATGATTGCTCAGGATCACACTTACTTTGTTGCTTGGTCTGTAATGAGCTGAGTTAAATGAGGAATGAAGAGTTAAGGAATATATTGTAAAACAACAACAACTCTTTCATCTTCATACTAGCCAAGATTATTCTTTCCAACCACGTTTAAAAGTGAAAAGTAATAGATAACTGTAGTACGGTTCATCAATCAGATAATAATATACAGTAAAACTTGGTTAAGTGGGACCTGGATAAGTGAGAAACCTCCAAAGCTGGAACTCATGATTAGGTCCCGACACTTTAGCACTGAATTACCTCTGTTAGTGGGACAAAAGAAACCTCTATATCTGGGATTAGTTCTTTCGATTTTATCCTCATAATTGCCTCTATAATTGAGACAACCAGTGTATTTTACCTCTTTTACTGAGACTATATTTTAGGAATTAGTTCTTTCGATTTTATTCGTCATAATTACCTCTATAATTGAGACAGGGGGTATATTTTACCTCTTTTACTGAGACTATATTTTGTGTACCGTTTTGTTTACTAATTCTTATTCTACCCGAAAATTCCGCACATGGCTAATTGTGTAAAAGTGACTTCCAGTTTTAGTTTGATTTTGCTATCGTCCGTATGTTTATGTATTATTTTAACAAAATACATTATTTTATTTAATAATTGCACCTCTATAACTGAAATAATCTTTATTCTCACCTCAAATAATGGAACCCTCTGTAAATGAGACAGATATTTATTTTTATACCTGGATAACTGAGACACTGGGTAAGTGGAATACCTCTTTAAGTGAGACAAATTTGCAGGTCCCTTAAGGTCCCAGCTATCCAGGTTTTACTTTATAAGCTATAACTAATATGTAAGCGTCATTTAAATCTAAAATAGCTGACATAAAAAGGCGAAGGCTTACAGTTCCAATTGTTTTTTATTATTTTGCAGAACTGATTTTGATGATTCTTTTTTATTAAAAGGTAAATACTTCAGGAGTTGTCCTATATACATTTGCAGAAAAAATTCCTGCCCAAGGGATGGCAAAATAAGGGATCAAGTTTTTAATGTAACTATTTAGACAAATGTTGATTTTGCGATATTCCTTGGTCCACACAGAAGGTTAACAAATAAGTGCATTGCTAAGTTAAAGTGTCTAAGAATTAAAAAGCTTTATATATTAATGTGATTAAATTTTATTCATTTTAGTTCTTTGAAGTTGGCTTTTACTTTTTATAAAAAGTTATTATTTATAATAACGTTTTGTAAAAAATGAAAAGAGTGACAATAATCATCTGTTCACCAAATAAATCTGGCGACGATCTACTACGAGGGTCGTTCAATGTATTATCGGTATTAGACACTACCTGAGGGTGTAAATATGAAATTTCGTCACTTCTTAAACTTCATTACTTCTTATGTATCCTTCAGTCATAGACGACAGGAATGACTGATTCAATAATGTTGAAAAAATGTGAACACCGTGCGGTGATTAAATTCCTCACTAAACAAGGAAAAACTCAAAAAAAACATCCATGAAGAAATGGTGGCCATTTACCAAGACACTGCTCCTTCAATGTCAACCGCACAGAAGTTGTCAAGTGGATTCAAAAGAGGCAGGGAAATCAACGAAGATGACTCCCGCCCGGGTGGGCCAATCACAGCGGCTACAGAAGATGTATGAGTAAGAATTAAGATGTTAGCAGAAATGACTAATTTATCTGTTGGTACCATACACATCATATTGCATGACTATCTCAACCCCACAAAAGTTAGTGCAAGATGGGTGCCGCGAATGCTCACTGCGTTAACATCATGACGACAGTGTTTTGAAACTTGATTGAAAAATCATGAAACTTTGTTGAAAAGTATCAGTACAACTCAATAAGCAGATACACGACTGTTTGCTTGGCCTACCTGGGTACACCTGGTACTGCGTATACATGTAGGTCGCAAAAAAATTCGCCCAAAAAAGTGTTTGATTCAGATAATAATCATGACTATTCATCAGCTAAGTTGATAAAGAATTAAGAAAAAAATGGCAGACACTTCTGAAGGGGTTGAAATAGGGGCAAACTACCCCAAAGTTGTATTTTAAAAAATCCAAAAAAAGTGTTTTTTGGAATTTTTGAAAATACAACTTTTTGTATGCCTCACAGACAATAATAACCGATTTACCTCTTGATTATTAATATATTTATTATATTTTATATATTATATTAATTAAAGTAAGTACATAATTACATAATATATAATATGTAGTCTACCTACTTTCCAATGTAAAAGAAAGTGAAAGTTGCTCGGTTGTCGAGTCAACCAAAATAAATTCAAATATTATATTATAATTTTATCTTTTACACTCTTGTAACTGGCGCTGGCTTAACATTTGATATTTAAAAAGTATTTTTAATATACC
Source organism: Parnassius glacialis (assembly GCA_033319125.1). NCBI lineage: Eukaryota > Metazoa > Arthropoda > Insecta > Lepidoptera > Papilionidae > Parnassius > Parnassius glacialis. The sequence goes on from JAVANC010000020.1 coordinate 35,847,625, forward strand.
TCATCACTGATAATAATTAACGTTTTTTTTTCTGTTTAGAATTATTTTTAAAGTTGTTACTGCAATATATCAATATATCAATCAATAAAAGGTATTACAGCAGAAGAAACATGAAAGCAGAATAAATGCAGTTGAGATGACAGCGTTAAGAAGTATGATAAGAGTTAAACTGAGTGACAGGATAAGAAATAGTGAGATAAGGAAACGTTGTGGTCTGAAAGAAGATGTAGTGACAAAAATTGAGAAAGGTATGCTGAGATGGTTTGGCCATGTCGAGAGAATGAATGAAGAACGATTGACGAAAAAAGTGTATAAGACGAGTGTGAATGAAAGTGTCGGAAGGGGTAGACCTAGGCGGACGTTTCTAGACCAAATCAGGGACGTCTTGAACAAAGGCCAGGTCAAGAGTACCCTAAACCGACGAGCATGTATGAAGGGAATAATGAAAGTGGACGAAGCGAAACCAGTATGTGAGGATAGTAGCAAGTGGAAACAAGTGGTCTCTGCCTACCCCTACAGGAATGAGGGGTATGTATGTATGTTACTGTAGGAAATAGTAATCTAACTGATCTGACCTGAAAACCTACATACATCGCATAGGTCTTTTTGGGAATATCCCCTAATGCATTAAAAATATTTTCTACGTTGAGCCGATGGGTTCCCTCGCTCGTAATAATACTGCTTCATCACCGGTCTGAATTCGGGTTTGGCGTTTATAATGTATCAATGGACATAGCTACATTTATCAGTCGTCAGAGCCTCGTTTATAAATTAGCAGTAGTTGATAACGCCCGTAATGTGAAGTTGAGATTTTGTGAAAACGTTCATTGTTATCCCTTTAAATTTAAACTCCTCATTGATGAAATAAAGGTCTTCAAATGTAAACATTAGAAATAAAAATGAAAATATAATATAATAATAACACCACAAATTTCGCTTTCCTGATAAGTACCTATCTACTTACCGTTGTAAAAGTTATGTTATTCCTCTATGATATGTGACATTGTAGTTTTATTAAAGAAAAATATTGTTTTCATTAAATAAAAAAATTTCATTTGTTAAACTTTTGGAAGTCGATAGCGATTTTCATTACCGATTGTGGTTTACATGGAGAGCTTTAGGTAATACCAAAGATATATTCATTGATTTTAATTGTAAAAGTATATGCCATCAAAAACATAACTTGTAAAAAAACAAGTCTCGCAACTCAGTTCTTCTACCGTAAAAAGTTTTGAGATCCATGTATTACTAAGTCGGTTAATTTATTCAGTCCCTACTTAAGGGTCCTTCTGTCCTAAGTTATTACGTAATTAGCAAACCTAAGACCACATCAATACTAAAAATCTTTTATATTTTAAATAAATAAATTGACTTGGCAATCGCACTAAACAATCTAATTTAATATAATATGTATTACTTGAGGGATACATTGTGTTTTAATGCGATGTCCATGTCTATCTTTTTATTTAAAATATAAAAGATTTTTAGAATTCTGACTTCTAGCTTTTTTCCGCAACGAAGTTATATGGTTTCGAATATGGCCTGAACTGCTTCGAGAAAAGGATGGTACGGCCATGCCGCTTTTTTGTTCGACTTGGCGGGGGCACTGCCGTGTCCCCAGATAACGTTCACCTCGAATTTTTTTTTATATTCTCCTATTCCGTATTCAAAATATATAATACCTTATGGTACCATCATATTTATTCTCTTTCCATCCGCGCTTTTTAAATCCACTGCGAGACGAAGGCTTCTTTAAGAATGTTTCATGAGACGTGCACAGAATTACACGCTTATGGTCACCTCTGAGCAGGTGATAGGCGATTGCTTTCGCCACGATCCGGTACCTTTTCAGGTATAGACAGAAGCTTGACAGTACCCTCACGCGCTGGGAAGGCTGCTCTAATTTATTGTAGCTTATTAAATTTAGGATTTGTATTTTTGAATGAACGAATGAACATACCGCTGTTTTCCAGTCGCCAGTCTCGTTCTTTAATTAGAAAGTTCCATGACTAATAAGAGAGGATGGTATTTGGAGAGATACATACGTCTTACTATCATAAGCCGGTAAATAGTTCACTGATGAATGTGAGACACTGTCATACAAATGAATATTTGTCATAATTGCCACCCTTGGCAGTACTGAATATTGCAGTAGCGAATTCAAAATTATTTATTCAGCAGTCATCTTACACCTTTGTCGCTGCTCTTGGTCTCATACACGGGAAAATCGAACTTTGAAAATTCTCAGAATCATACCTATCTATGGGTTGTCGACAAACTTACCTATATAACTGAAATTTTAAAAATTGAAGCAGAATGAAGTACCTATCATGTAGATTTTTTTATTAAAATAACTTAGGAATTCCCATTTTGCATTCTAAATATTGACAAGGAAAACTACGAATAATTAAAGAGCATAAAAACTCCCAACAATTGATTTGAACCAAAAGGAAAACATCTGAAATACTTCTACTATTACTAATCACCTAAATGTCAGAATTAATAGGTACCATAAAAAGGTCATATTATGAGAATGAATATATTTATGACTAGCTGTTTCCCGCGACTTCGCCCGCGTGTAACTTAGGGTTTTAATTTTGTTGCGCGGAAGCCTAATTAGTTTGCTAAAATATAAGTAGCCTAAGTTACTCCTTATAACATCAGCTATTTGCCAGTGAAAGTCCCGTCAAAATCAGTCCAGCCGTTTCGGAGATCAGCCGGAACAAGCAGACAGACAGATAGACAAACAATTTAAAAATTGTGTTTTTGTTATAAGTACCGTACATACTTTCATATGTTGTATGTTGCATTTAGTAAAAGTTGTTATTTTGATTATTACAAACAGACACTTCAGTTTTATTTATTTGTACAGATTATAATAAAGTACCTGAGTGCACTTTCTAACAGAATACTTACCATTAGCATTACAACCTATAAAAGTCCACTGCTGAACATAGGCCTTCCCATAGATTGCCCATAGGAAGTATTTCGCCATAGTTGTCACGCTGAGCATGCAGGTTGGCAACCAGTTTTTATAATTTTAGTTGTTATCAGGAAGATGCTGCTATCTCCTGGATAGTTTCCCTTTGTCACCTTTTACAACACCCATGGGATGATATGGGGTGGTGGCTGTTCTTATACCGCCACTACACGGCACAGGATGCTTAAAGTATATTAAATAAAATTATACATTAACCATTTCACTGTCCCATGAGTCATATATGAACATTTCAATTGTTTAACTATTGTCTATTTCTCGGACAGGGAAGTTGTTAATATTTAGCAAAACATTGAAAGTAAATATAGATGACCAAAAATCTATTCTAAATATCAAATTAAAAATTCTTTCATCACAAAAACAGTTGTCCTATTCTTGTTCCACTCCATTTCATATCAGTGTCAAGGTCTTTCGCAAATAAGTTTCATATTCAGTATAAGCTTTACTCCCCAGAACCAAAATTAAATAAAAAACAGAGGTATATTACAACTTCCATTTAATTCATATCACATAATAACAAGTTTCATTTTTTATGTCATCATCATGCATAAATTCACATTACACAGCAGAAATCACATTTCAACTTATAAATAATGAGATTTGTTCCCTTGTTATCTAGAAAAATTACAAAGTAATAAAAGACATCAAAAGCTATAACATTTTAAATACATTTGACACATAGTAGCTATAATTGTGCAATATGTGTAGCACAAGGCAAGGACTACCTAAAAAAATTATAATATAAATGTTATAGTTAAAATAGAGATAAATATTTGTATTTTCCATAAATATTATATATTTGAGCCATGTTTATTCAATAATCAAATCAGTAATGTTATTCTTCGTGACAAGTGCCACCAAACTTCCATTCGCTGGGCGCTCTTCCCCTTTAATCCACTTATCAAACAACTGTGCAACAAATGACAATGGAGTCCAAGTGCTAAAATCAGCTTCAGGCATCCATTTCCGATTCATTTCTGTATCCAGTGTTACGGGCAATATGGCGACAGCTAATGAATTTTCCGGAAGCCCAGAATCTTTACTTCCAAGGGACTTTGTGAGCTGGTGTACTGCTGCCTTGGCCATTCCATATCCAATCATGCCTGGAGTCCCTTCCAAAGCAGCTTTAGCACCGGTTAATGCAATCAATCCACCAGGAGAAAGATATTTAGCAGCAAGGGTAACAGCAATTGTAGAACTCCATATTGACTGGCGCCACATTAAATCAGCTTGTTTACTTAAATCCTTGGCTGCGTTTCCACCAGCCCACCCACCAGCTACACATATAACCGCATTCACTTTCTGACCTTGTAATGCTGTACCAAGTTCTTTAACAACATGTTCTTCTTGTTGCATCCACGAAGCGTCCTTTGGTACTGTGATGTTAACATCCGCTTTATCATTTGGGTTTAAATCAATGCTGGCTACCCAACAATTAGCTTGTTTGAAATGTTTAACACAAGCGGCACCCAATGCACCGCGTCCACCATAAACAACAATTCTTCCACTTGCCATTTTCGTCTTACTTCTGTCACGTTGTACTACTAACTAAATAATAACCAAGATAAGATGTATTATTATAATTAGTAATCTAATGCAAGTTACTACAACTGGCCTACGATAAGCAAGAAATAAGTAACCGTAGGTTCGTGATCGCGTTATGCGATTACCTTGACTTGACTCTCACTTTTTATTACGTTACGTTCTATGACTATGACACAAATTACAAACGGAACGTAAGTAATTTCAAATTTAATCATTAAATCAATAATATAAACGGGCAGTAACTTGACCAATCTATGGTCTAGAAATCAAAATGTATGGGGGTAGGAGTAATATTTTAACATAATATTAATATGTATAGTGATAGAGATTAAAATCTACCTATTTATTTAATTGTTAGCCACACGTAATACAAAGAAACTTTATAATTTGTGACACGAAGATTCTGAGAAAAGTACAGGGCTGAATTCTCCCCGCAGTCAGAGTCTCAGAGTCAGAGGTCAGAGTCTCAGAGAGCTAAGAACTAAGAGCTAGGTGCTCAGAAAGCTCAGAGTAGAGTTTTTATATTATGCTACGAGCACTTATTTGGTTAAGTGATCGTAGATATTATGTCTCTCACTCCGCTATAACCATTACTGAATTCTTTAAACTGAACTGACATTGAGTTGATAACAGAAATAGAGAACAAACAGAACAAAAGAAAAGAAAGCGTTTAGATAATATTAATTATATAATTTTTAATGTTTGTAATCTGTGTGGGATTTTTTACCTAATTTAACCAAAGAGAAGAAAAATAATTTGTTTGTGTATTATACAAAAAAAAAATGCATCTCTAACATACTACTAACTGGTAAAACAAATAAGGTAAACATCACACACTAGTAAGAAGTGCCTACGAAAAATCAAACAAAAACTTATTAACAAAATTGACTGTTCTTCAGAATATGCTTAAAGTTCAAGCAATCATATCATTATAGTATCGTATTATTGTTTTTGCGAACATCTTATTAATAACTGGTAAATAATTGAATGATAATTGTTGATTAATGAAAAATTAAATTATTATTCTTAAGATTAGCGAGTATTAAAGAATATTAAGTAAAGCAATACGCTTAATTGTGAAAGGTTAAGTACAAGATTCTAAATACAGCCCTGCCCACATTTGACAGATGTCATGTTTTTTCTTTTTTATATTCTTCAACTGGATTATAGGCAGAAGTATATTACATTCAGCCAATAGGAAGAAAACTTTGAACATGATCAGTACAACGCACAGACTAAATATGATGCATACGCATGGTACAATGTATCAACTCGTTAGCGTTACTGTGAACACTGTGAACATATCGTATAAAGTCTATTCTGAACACAAACTCAATGAATATGGCAAACGTGTAGCTTCACAAAGTTGGTTTGACGGACAATGTGGTTATGAAATTTTACTTAATTTAATGTATTGTACAAAAAGTAATAGTATTAATGTTAGGATAAAATACAAGGACGCTGTTATATCATCAGTGCTTGGTGGCAGACTCATTAATAATATTAACCCATAGGTATAAAAAAGAACATAACAAAATAAGGATATTTTAAAGTCTGTACTCAATATAATAAATTTCGATACAATAATCGGTACATAATTTTCGTACGTATCGTATCGCGTAATATTACATAAACAAGGTATCACAGACAAAAACAAATTAATAAATACATCTAATTAAACGTCTTATACACGGTCCATCTTGACGTTCGACCGCTGAAGACCGCAGTGCTGGACGTAGCTTAAACACTATCGTGCGCGCATTCAGCGTGTTAGATTAGCTTATCTATGGTGCTACATCACAGAACACAATTACTCTCTACTGAGAGTGCTAGATGAAAGATAATAGCGAAAGCACGCAATTTTTTTTTGTAATGCTACCAGTGTTGTCAAAACGCCAAAAGATGGGAATTCTGCTTGTGTTATCTTTAGAACACAAAAAAGAAAAAAAAGGAAAAGATTCAGGATGAAAACAATCTATAAAAAACGTGCTCAATATACACAAAGTAGTAATATAATGCAAGATTTAAATGTGATGGATTTAACGATTTAACTTTACGAAAACCAATAAAAACCGACTTTAAAACTAGTGATACATAATTTTAATAAGTAGTTGGTCAACCCTTTGTAGATAGATACATACCTATTCTGTGAGGCCATCAGTTCCTGGCTTGGATACTTCTTCTGGTGATAAAAACGATATCAAATTAAAGTACCACAACTTTGGTATGTAAACATCGTTTGTGGACGATCCTGTGGAATACCAGGGAGGCTGAAAAGTGTCTGGTGCTTCTCATGTGGTCCCATATAAATTTCACCAAGGTCTGACCAATAGTTTTTGAGTTCTATAACAGTTCATCCTTTTCTTCTTAATACTACGAAAATACACCGATTTGCGATTTTTTCAACACATAAGCGCACAGGACGAATGCTGACAGTATACTAACTAAAGCCACGCCCATTATGACGACGTCAGGACCTACTTAGAATCACAGTGCACAGTTGCTTATGCCGTCTCCCCTTTGTATTAGCTTCATGGTAATAGGCAATTTTTTACTATAATTACTTAAAGATATAAAAGCAGGATCAGCATAAAAAAAAACAAAAAAAGCTGTGGTTAATAATGAAACGAAATGGTGAAACGATTAACGAAAGTTAAAATAACAACAACCAAGTGAAGTGAATATTAGGCATATTGATCTGTGATCAATTACTTTACATTTATTATTACAATACAATACATTACAATTATTTTTTTGTTGTAACTGTTACTTGTTGGAATGTTGATATTTTGTATTTTTTATTATTATTTTGTAGATATTATATACGCAATTATTTTTTATCTCCTTAACAAAGAAAATAATCGAAAATAGATATTAAAATTCTCAATTTATTCGAGAATCGATTATATTGCGCTCCTTTCAAATCGAATCGAAAATCTGTCTTTTTCTTTTAAGTAAATAGTTTGAAGTTTGAACTGTCAAGTCAATTTTCGAAATAAGAAAATTTCACTAGTGTATTATTTATGGTAATCGATTTATTGCCATAAAGAATACACTACAATCGAATTTCTAACTTATTTCTTATTTTATTGTTTTTTCGGATTCTAGATTGTAAAACGAGTTACTTTTTTGTATTTTACTTTATAAAAATATGACCAATTTTTTAAAGTATAAACCAAATAGTTAAATTCAGGCCCAAAAATCCCATTCTCCTTTGTCTTAAACCCCCATCAGCACAAATTTCAGATTGGATTGGGAAGCGTTTACGGGACTTTGACTACTTGAACACGAGCACCTTCGCGAAAGGAGGATAGCCCCATTACCGTTCACTCAGCGATGCTAATTAGCATGCCTGTTTAACATGGTTACTATATTTGAAGCAGACTCGTCTCGGCGTATTTATAACATTATTACAGGTGATGAATTTCGGATTTGTCAATACGAAGCAAAAAGCAACGGTTTTCCCGTTTCAAAATGTACCAACGCCTATTAAAGAGAAGTGATCGAGAAACGCAAGGATAATTATGATCGCTAATTTTTTTCAACCTTTTGACACCAAATACCCCGTGTGTTTTGCGATCTCCCTCACGCAAAACATAAAACACACAGACCGGCGAAAGGCAGCATCGTCAATGGTGCGAGACATCTGGTGCTGCGATCGTCAATCCACTTGCCAAGTGTGACGATTAAGGTAGACCCTCCCTACAGCGAGAGAGGCCCATATCCACCGCTTTGGCGAGCAACATTTAAAAATACGGAGATTATGATATCTATAGGGTATCGATCCTGCGCGCAATACCCTGGGTCTATTAAATAATGCATGTCAGATGGTGCACTCTTGAAAAGTCAGCAATGGATTCAGAAAGACTGATTAGGTAACAATTAGAACAAAATAAAACAAGTTAGCGAACAGTATTATTTATTATTAAGCGTGTGCTTATATAAAAATCTTATGATAAATTGTAGTTTATTTTGTAACTTTATATTAATTATTCTAAAACATCGTGGTTAGCTTTATAATTAATAAAATTATTTTTAAATACAAAAGTAAATAAGTCAATAAGTTCTAATCGACATCAACGCGCATTTCATGAGCGTCACTACTACTAGAATTATAAAGAAAAGAAATGGATGAGTATGCGTATTCTATAAAACGTTATCATGAACGAAGTGTTTTTGTGTGTATGTGCGTGTGTGCGAGAAAGAGGGAGCAATAAATCTGCAGTCGGCAGCTATACCCCTTAAGAATTATGACTTATTAAGAAATTACATTATTTTTTACTGATTGATTATCACCTTTATACAATACAGCTTTATTTCTTACTAAAGAATTGTCAATTATCAATTTTATAAAGTCTTATCTTCTATCTATATTTTAATATCACATACATACCCAGACTAAAACAAAACAGTAAACATAAAAATAAAATTATATAAAAAGGAAAGGCTAATAGGGATGAAAAAAATAACGAATAACATCAAGCAATACAGCCGTAGCAACCTCTTTTTAATATTTCTGTGGGATGAACGCTTGCCTTAAATTCCAACCAAGATTTATCTCCGGTGTTAGTACTGATATTATATTTATTGATATTTTGAATACTCTGGATTTCTTTTTTGGGTAAATATTTCAATGGAATCTAGCCTAGCCTACTAGCCTACTACGCTATTTTCATCAACTTTTCTCCGTTTTTTCACTCGATACCGTGTACAGCAGAGGGGCTGTTGAAATGTGAAGATTTTGTAAAGTTAGATTGTGTAATTATATTTTTATTATTCCCACACCTTTTGCCTGATAAATGAAAGTTCTAAGATAACGATACAGATTTGTCAAGCTGCAATGAAGGGTACAGACCAAACGAACGAAAGCGGGCAAAGGCAAGACAGTGGGATTCGCGGATAATGTGCGGTGAACATCGATGAGCTCGCCCGCCATTGATATGTTTACATTTGTTTGAATGAACTTAAATCATTAATTGCCAACAAATATATTAATCACCGAGTGACTATACCAGCATGAGCGAACTCCCTTACATCCATTATTTTTTGTAGTATTTCTTTTTTTTGAATACTCCTATCATGAAAGCGCTTTATATACATAAATTGCACGGGAACATGTTTAAAGTCTTAGCAAAATTATTAATTGATCTTATAAATAGTATTCTTACGTCTCGAAACCACGTCGCACAGCGCCTCAACCAGCCGCTATCTGCGACCGAGCCGTCATTTTACTTTCTATAAATACAAATGGCGTTTAATTTTTTACAGATCAATAAATAATATTAAGCAATCGTGTATGCTGTGATCACACGTCCGTACTCTGTCGATGTTTCTACTACTGAATGATTCACCCACTCCATCTCCATACCACGTATTCTCATTCGCGCTATTTTCTTTTGGTATACTAGCACGCGGCAGTGCACAGGCAAAAACGAGAGTTTATTCTCATTCATCATTCGCTCGCTTTTGGTAAATGATCCACAACCACACGTTAGCGTTTGTTTGTTAATCTTGTTCTGTTGGTGTGACCCCGATAATACGTACACTATAAAAAATAAGGGTTAATTCTTAAGGCCCGCTTACATCGTACAAGTTTCTTGCCTGTTCCATAAATAGAGTTAAATCAATCACTCATAATATCAATAATCAACACACACCGTTTATACAATGTGTAGGCAATATTCTTGCTCTGAAAAGAAAAAGATCATAACGAAATCTACTATGGAAACAATGTTCAATACCGAATTAAAATTTACGTCCGGAAATACATGCAATACTTGAAGCAACTCTTCAAAAATTGCACAAGAAACTTTCACAGTGTAAGTAGGACATTAAGGTGATAATTCATTGTATTTATCTAAAGTAATGATAAAAATTAAAGGTAGTGAAATTTGTCACCAAATGAGATAAATTGATGAATTTAAATTTTTTACGCGTTTACATATATGCAGATTTGATCTTTGATTTGCATAGAGTAAAATACACTTATAATAACGTTCAGAGTGATGCTAAGTATTTTGGAAACTAGACTAATGTTGTTTAATATTTCTGCTTTATGTTGATCCCGAATGTCATTTATGTTGAAAATGAGGCTGAGGACCGCGGCAAACACGGCTGATAGCGCCTAAGAAAAAAAACATGAAATAAAATAAAAAAAATTGAGAAAATAATTACATAAAAAAGTAAATCAAATAGTGCACAAAATTATAGCAAAATAAGATATTTACATTCGATATGTAACAGACTGTATAATACAATAAATAAAAAAACATCCTGTCCGATTTATCTAAAATCAAATCACATATCTAGGTAATGTCACATAAAATAAACATCATATTAAAACAATATTTTAAAATAAATATTTTTCTACAATTTATTTGAATATTTGCATTTTTTTTTAAATCTGACTACATCTTCGTCGCGGTCTGTCTTTGAACGTGTGAGTGAGCCGCTCCATAGAGTTTCAGTAAGGGCCGCCCCATTTAATTAAATCCTATTTTATTTTTTGAGTAATTTTCTTATTTATTTCTATCAATTTTCTTATAAATACAGAGTTCTTAAAAAAGATAGAAATTACGATCTCAGACCGTAAAGCCCTAATATAAATGAAGTTATAATATCGTTATCTAAATTATGTTTTAAAATTGGTTTAAAGAAAATCCTAAGCGCACAGAACCCAAGTCACTGACCTACTATACCATTAATTTTATAATATTAAGTATAATTATAATAATATTTAAATTCTAAGTCCCATTCCCATAGTAATCTTGCTCGGAAAGAGCTGGATCAAATCCGAACGTCATTTTGATGACGTCACAAAAAACCACGCCAGTCATTAGGCCAATTGACAAGTGGTAGAGACCATCAGCTATCTTCTTTTGCTTTTGGCTATGTTCGCTATCCAGTGATGAAATTATCAAAGCCAGGACTCCCGCGACTGCCTGTGTCAGAAAAATATTTAAGTATGGGAATAGAACTTATTACAAGTATCTAAGTATATGTTATTATAACTAAGGTATAAAATATTTCTTATCTTTTATAATAAACCTTTGTAAGCTTTTACCATACTAAATCCAAAATAATAAATTATGTTCCCAAATGCCCATGAACAAAATGACAAATAATAACTTAGCCTAAAATGTATCGCAAAATTTTCACTTATTATAATTTTTTTGAAACCATTGGCGTTGGAACTATGTAAGTACAAACTTATAAAAAAAAGAATAGACACATAATTTTTAAACAGAAGGCAATCAAATATTATTTTTACAATATGGGCTACACTGAAAGTTCTGCGCTCCTGGTCGCTCATAAATGTTTGAAACTCGAATGTTATACTTATTAAAACATAAGAAACTAATTTTAAATTGAATAAAATATTTTTTGGCGGGAAGTCGCGTTTAATTGTTTTTATCAGAAGTTGTAGTCGTCATCCGTAGCAAAAATGGAATTATCGCGGAAATATTTTAGGTCGATGATTCGTTTATGATATTAAAAGTTCAATCTCTCCGTAAAATTGCAATGCTCTTCTTTAAAAATGCTTTTGACAGAAAAGCACCTTATTTGTAAACCGTAAGGTATTGGTACGCAGAATTCGATAGTGGCCAAGTTTTCTCTCCATTATGAAATTCGTAAATGTCACACATCAACTGCGATCTCTGAGGATGTGGCTACTGTTAGGCGACTAATTGAAGAAAACCGGCGCATCACCTATCAGGAGATTCAACGACATTTGTGTATATGTTTGAGCCAAATTCAAAAAAATTGCAATAACATTTAGAAGTTATATAACATTGTAGCCGCTGGGTTCCTTATGAACTCACCACAGAACAAAAACGAGCTTGCATTGATTGGTGTAAAATATATTATTAAACTATGATCACGGGCGTTCAAATGATGTGTATGTCATAGTGACAGGATATGAAACACGGATATAGTCTCCCGATTATATTAGCTTATCTATGGATATAGTGTTACATTCCGAAAATAAGGCAACAGTCTTCTGCAGTCTTCTATATGGATGTTCAAAGGCAACAGCAAAGCCACAAAATAGAAGCAGGCAAGAAGCGTGGACAAAAACATAATTGAATTTTTTTCTCCCAGACTGGTCTTGTCTGCATGATCCCACTTGATGTGCAAAAGACAGTTAATGCTGAGTTGTACACCATCAATTGTATTTATTTATTTTTATAATTGGTAAGTGTGTTTGAAAAAGTTAGGTAAAAACGACTAAGAAATCGCATTCTATTGAACAATGACCGATGTTTCGGTACATACCGCAAACAAGTCAGACACTTTTCGGTTCTAATTTTGGCTTTCTTCCAGACCTTACACTATGCGATTTTTTATTTTCCCAAAAATCAATAATTGGAGCCAGAAGCCGTGATAGAGCTTTCAACCAGAATGTGAAAAACATGCCCTCAGATCACTGGTCCTTTTGTTTTCAAAAATGGTTTGAACGAATGAAAAAGTGTTTTAAAATGTAAGATGCAAAACTTTCAGTGTACTCCATGATTACCTATATATAATATTTAAAATGTCGTCGTATTAAGTTTTCGCAAATATTCAGTGTTAATAAATTTCAAGCGCTCCAAAATAAGAGGATTATTTGAGTACTCAATTCCGAAAGCAGAGATAACAATATTAAGAACGGAAATGACAAATATAAAAATGACTATGACGTCATTGAGAATAAGAGCAGAAGGCTGATCTTCATGGTCGTTAAGGTCAAGGCCACCGATCACTACGAACAAAAGCCCGACGATAAGCTAAAAAGTAATGAAATCTATAGAATAATATTTTTCTACGCCTTCACATTGTGTCATAATTAAGGTTATGAATGTTAATCATCACATTCTAAAAGAACGGCAACACACCTACAATTCCTCTAGTGTCGCAGATGTTCATGGGTAGATGGTGATCACTTACCACAGGTGAGCCGTAAGCTCGCTTGCCACCCCTTCTACAAAAAAAATGGATACTGTAAATAGAGAAAAATAAATGTAAGTAAGTACGTAAAATTATTGACGCTATTGGCAAAAAAAATATCAATTTTTGATAAATCTAAATACAGTAAAACTTGGTTAAGTAAATAAGTGAGAAACCTCCATTGCTGGAAGCTGGAACTCATGCTTAGGTCCCAACACTTTAGCACTGAATTACCTCTGTTAGTTGCACAAAGCAAACCTCTATATCTGGGATTAGTTCTTTCGATTTTATAGTCATAATTACCTCTATAATTGAGACAGCGAGTGTATTTTACCTATTTTACTGAGACTATATTTTAGGAATTAGTTCTTTCGATTTTATAGTCATAATTACCTCTATAATTGAGACAGCGAGTGTATTTTACCTATTTTACTGAGACTATATTTTAGGAATTAGTTCTTTCGATTTTATCGTCATAATTACCTCTATAATTGAGACAGCGAGTGTATTTTACCTATTTTACTGAGACTATATTTTAGGAATTAGTTCTTTCGATTTTATAGTCATAACTACCTCTATAATTGAGACAGCGAGTGTATTTTACCTATTTTACTGAGACTATATTTTAGGAATTAGTTCTTTCGATTTTATCGTCATAATTACCTCTATAATTGAGACAGCGAGTGTATTTTACCTATTTTACTGAAACTATATTTTAGGAATTAGTTCTTTCGATTTTATAGTCATAATTACCTCTATAATTGAGACAGCGAGTGTATTTTACCTATTTTACTGAGACTGTATTTTAGGAATTAGTTCTTTCGATTTTATCGTCATAATTACCTCTATAATTGAGACAGCGAGTGTATTTTACCTATTTTACTGAGACTGTATTTTAGGAATTAGTTCTTTCGATTTTATCGTCATAATTACCTCTATAATTGAGACAGCGAGTGTATTTTACCTATTTTACTGAGACTATATTTTAGGAATTAGTTCTTTCGATTTTATAGTCATAATTACCTCTATAATTGAGACAGCGAGTGTATTTTACCTATTTTACTGAGACTATATTTTAGGAATTAGTTCTTTCGATTTTATTCGTCCTAATTACCTCTATAATTGAGACAGCGGGTATATTTTACCTCTTTTACTGAGACTATATTTTGTGTACCGTTTTGTTTACTAATTCTTATTCTACCCGCAAATTCCGCACTTGGCTAATTGTTTATTATATTATATGTATCTTATATAATTGTTATATAACTGAAATAACCTCTATTCTCATCTCTATTAATGGAACCCTCTGTAAATGAGACATATATTTATTTATACCTGGATATCTGAGACACTAGGTAAATGGAATACCTCTTTAAGTGGGACAAATTTGCAGGTCCCTTAAAGTTCTACTTATCCAGGTTTCACTGTATATATATACAAGTACAAGTACGATACAAGTCAAATTATTTATTTTCATTTAAATAACGACTCAAAAGGTGAATAAAACTTCATGCACACACGTTCAAGTCACCGTCAAGTCGCCGAATAGTCGCGTGAATCTGTCAACGTTGTGATTATATTATAGTCTACTCTGTGGTTAGGGTTGTAATGTATTTGTAGGTCTTGTACTATTATTTATTCTGTGGTTGTAGTGTATATTATATTATATGAATCATAGAATTTAATAATTCTATGATATGAATAAATTGGAGTCAATAAATCACGTCACATCCAACGCGCTGGATGGGACTGACGTCTGGGGTCAATCAAAGAATCGTGTCGTGGCCTAGTTCCTAACTCTTCTACTAATTTTTAACGGGACGATGACGTGACTGAACCATAAAAACTGTATGTGCATGAACCTTAATAAGGATAAAAACGAGCGAAATACAAAAGAAATGTAATTGCCGGTTAAAATCTCAAAGTTGTTAGACACTATAACTGCGTCGTAATATAAGTAATATATTGTCACAATATACGAATGGCATAGTAGATACTATAAATAAAATAAATAATAACAATATCTCATTTAAAAAAAATGTCAAAGAATATTATAAATATTTCTTAAACATTATTATCCTTCTGTCTTCGCAGCAATCAAGAACTCAATGAGCGGGCAACACTGTTAGTGATTTGCCTCAAAAACTGGCATAGCATTGCAAGATATGAAATTAACCGACTATTACCTATATGGTTATCAGTGTATGAATATGAAACTACGGAACTGCACACCAAAACCTGTTGTTTTGCTTATGTTTTTATGCTATTAAAAGGAGTCAAATTCCAAATATCTAGCCAACGAAGAGTCGAAGGTTGAGACAAGCACGTTCAGTACGGTAACTATGAACGCAACTGATGTGGTCGCGTAATTGATGTTCAGAGCTGAGGTGCGATGACGAGGCTCGTGGAAACGGCAGTCGCGGAGAAGGTTCAACGACAATAATACGAATCCCATCGCCACCTAAAGATATTTCTATAGATCTGTATTACAGGAATATTCTCGTAGAGATTATACAGGGTTATTTTTCAAAGAGTAGCCAATTTATAAACTAAAGTTTAAATATATAAGTAATGGTAAATATAATATTTATACGTTTATTTCAAGTTATCCCAAATTGAATGTGTTTTATGGGCAACAACGATTTTGTAGACCGTTCGACCATTACGAATGTGTTCGGGTACAGTAAAATCTGTTAAATTAGCATTCCCACGCCTTTAGAATACAAAAAATAAAAAGGACAGAATGTTTGAGATTTTTTTTTTAATTAATATTGCTTCACCATTTGCCTTCTCTGCAAATTTGGCTGGTAATTGCAAAATAACCCTGTATAGATTATATGATAACAAGACAGAATTTTGACAAATTCCATTTTTGTGGGTCCTATATATTTTTCTGTAAAACTTCAGTAAAAATTGCTCGCATGCTTGCATGGATACACGAATGAGAAAAATAGAAATAAACATTATTATAAATAATATTTTTATAAATTTTAATCAATATGAATATATTCTTTATTGTACACCAATACATATTAGAACGAGACAAAATATAATAATTTTAATCCATTACTTGACTACGATCCCATCTGATGGTCTGATTGACCGAATCAGTCCTGGACGGGAATTTGCATTGGCTCAGAAAAGCTTTAGTCAATCCTAAACCAATAGTTATAAAATAAATATTATTATAATATTATAAATAATACTGGTACTATATATAA
Source organism: Parnassius glacialis (assembly GCA_033319125.1). NCBI lineage: Eukaryota > Metazoa > Arthropoda > Insecta > Lepidoptera > Papilionidae > Parnassius > Parnassius glacialis. Next base: position 35,864,317 of record JAVANC010000020.1, read on the forward strand.
CCAGACCATCCAACTTCAAGAATTCACCCGAAACTGAGCGAACCCCCGAAAAATAAAAAAAAATGCGTGCGTGTCGTGGAACATTCGGCTGGAACGAAGTTCCTTTCGTAGTTTAGTATTATTCACAGAACACAATTACTCTTTATCAAGCTATTATTGAAAAACGTATTATCAAATAAATGAATTACTAGCGTCTATAAAAATGAAGTGTTATTTAAAATAACATTTCTTTCATGGCAAGATAAGAAAAGTGCGAGGGCGATGGATATTATTCCATCTCGCTCGCACTATAGAAAGGGTGCCGTGAAGGAAAAATCTACACTTGTTCTAGCCTAGCCCCCATCCGTCAAATTCGTAGCGTGCGATAAAGAACTTTGTTATAAAAGTGAAACTATTTAGGTACTTACTTGAAATGTCTATAATTAAAAATACATATTATGTTAAAAACCAAATTCAAAAATTTTAATGTTCTTGTAGTAGATACTATTTTAGTAAGAAACAGGTGGAGGCTACGATTCTAATTTACAATACGAAGGTGTAGGCTGTCACAGGATGGAGTGAAGTCCTCGTTATGGATGCTGGAAGTCGATGGATGCAGGTGGTTTACAGCCGTGCTTTATGTTATTTCTTGCGAATGGAGGCTATGTTCAACAGTGGAGTTGTGATAGTCTATAATAATGATGATAAAGATGAAGTTCAAGAAAATATGTACCTACAATGAAACAACTTTTTATACCCGGTGGAACCATGCTGCAGCTATATTAATTGTATAGTTGTAGCACGAATGGGTCGGCTCGACCGGGGAAGAACCACACTCTCACAGAGTACCAGCGTAAAATAGCAGCGTAATGCTGCTGTGTTTCGTATGGTGAGAGTAGCGAACCGGAGACCTTTTTTACAGAAAACGAGGCATTCCATCTTAGTCCTCACTGCTGACAACGCGTCAGCATTTTGATGTAGATGTCTATGAACCACAAAAACCACTTACCATCAGGTGGACTATGTAGTCGCTTGTCACCCTTATCCTATAAAAAAAAAACTTAGAAGGTGCCCGAACTTACTGCTGATTAAAACAAAAAGTAAGAAAACGCTAAGTAATTAAAAATTACTCTATTGCATGTACATAAATTCAAGTCGAGGTTGATAAAACGCAAAGACAAATTTTATTGTTGTCTGAAGCTTAATTATACGGTTTCATTTACCTTTGGTGCTGCACGCAATAATTCAGAGTAACATTTTATTACAATGATTTTTTGTGATTTATTGTGTGTGAGTGCGAGCGTGCGGGCGTCCATTTGAGCGTGCATGTGTGCATGCGTCTCTTTCAAACTTATACCCAAAATTATTGCATGTTTGTCCGTATGCCGTACATATTCGATGAATGTTTGTAAAACACTTTTGAAAATTTTGTTGTATAACGTTTGTGTTGGGTATAACGTTTTAATAAACACGTATACATACGACGACATATAGTTTCTACGTGGTAGAGCCATACTGCAGCTATATTAATAGTATAATTGTAGCATGAATGGGTCGGCTCGACCGAGGAAGGACCACGCTCTCACAGAATACCAGCGTAAAATAGTAGCTTAATGCTGCTATGTTTCGTATGGTCAGTGTAGAGGACCGGAGACCCTTTTTACTGGAAAAGAGGCATTCTATCTTAGTCCTCACGGCTGACAACCCATCTGCATTTTAATTCGCAAACGAAGATAGATGCAGATGTCTATGGGCCACAGCAGGCACTTACCATCAGGTGGACTGTGTGCTCGTTTGTCACCCTAATTTTATAAAAAAAAAGACTAGCGATCGCCCCGGCTTCGCACGGGTGATGTGACCTACCGGGTCCTATTTTAAATCTAAACCATCCAAGGACCCATTCAAACGCACACAAAACATTTCATCAAAATCGTTCGATCCGTTTGCAAGTTTTAGCGCGAGTAACGGACAGGAATTGATTTTTATGTTTAAAGAAGAAAAAATCTCCGAGATCTTCAACAACTTATAAGCGTAAAAAGCATGTACTCTTGCCCTTTGAAATGATGAACTTAAGCATATTTATTTAAACATTGTCATCATTCAGTCCTTACCTGTAAAACTATGGAAATGCTGATCAGCACCACTAACAAAGTATAAAACTCGTGTTTTTGCCCCACTTGGAGAACATACTTTAATTGAGAGGCATTTGATGTGAGAAGTGCAATATCTAGCATTCCCTGAGCTACGGTCTTTTTTGTCGCATAGCGATTTGCGTCGAGGCCTTTCACCTGCAGAGAAGTTCTATTAAGTACTGTTGAGTAAAATAAGTAGTTAGCTACTTTTTTATTATTTACACAAGTTCTATTGCCAAAACGAAATTCATTTTCATCAAATTTTACATTTTCTTAATTACAACTCAGATTCACGTGAAATTTATATCAAAAAGAAATAACAGTGTCATTGTAGGCGACAATAAATTAATATCATAAAAAACTTAATATTTATTACACCACAAATTTCCGTTGCCGCGTTCTGTATTTTAATGTCAAGCTCATCTAAATTTACTACGTTAACATCATTATCATCAATTATTTTATTGTCTTTTATTTCTTTAGACATTATCACTTCGTTTTACACTCAGTTTAAGCAAAACTATTTAATTGACCGTGCTTATGCAATCGCGTGCAGCTTCTTACTGTAAATAAAGTATGTTATTTAACACACTATTCGGTATTAATTCATTCTACATCTTCGATTACATACTTCCACTCGACAAGGCCAGCAAAATTCAGTTTCGAATAATTTAAGGTTAAGTATATAATAATTATACCAATGATACCGGTGAATGGCAACCTTAAAATACACGTAGCTTAGTGGACTAGTCAACTACCAACCGTGACCAATTTTGGTTTTCAGATCATGTTTAGAATGACTGATTCTAGTATATTGCTCTTGCAGGACTTTAGAACACAGGAATGAAATAATTAGTGTCAAATCGTTATTTTATCTATACAAGTATTTTTCTAATTATTTTTTGTTATTATCAGAAAGATGCTGCTGCCCCTCTCATTTCAGTTTTTTTATAGAAGAGGCGGCAAACTATCGTAAAAAATTCATTACCCCATATCATCCCGTGGGTGTCGTAAGAGGCGACAGAGAGAAACTGAACTAGGAGATGAGCAGCATCATCTTTCAAATAACAGATAAATAAAAAAATAATTACGGTTGCTCCGCTTGCATCTATGACAAATATCCCTTCTATGAGGCAATCTATGGAGGCTTATGTTCAGCAGTGGACTTTTGATAGGCTGTAATGGTAAAAAAGATAATATTAACCTAGTAGTCGCGTCCAAAACAAAATGTTATGTATTAGGTACCACAGAATACTTAATAGTACAATACGCCATTGTGAGAGAGGAAGTGCTCCTCAAACAAGGCAATTATTACAGCATATTATTTTTAGTTTTGCACGCAGATCAGAGCTAATTAATGTTCTCAGCTTTAATATAACATTTATTTATAGAGTTATACGAGTAGTAGTGATTGAAGAACTACAGACCGATTTCCCTTCTGAGCCGCGTCTACGTGCTGTTTTCGAGAGTCATTACGAATCGTCTCGCGCGCAGACTTGACGACTTCCAGCCTCCCGAACAAGCCGGTTTCCGAAAGGGCTTTAGCACCATAGACCACATACATACCCTACGCAATTTGTACAGAAGTCCGAGGAGTACAATTTGCCACTGTGCCTGGCGTATGTGGACTATGAGAAAGCCTTTGATTCCGTCGAAATTTGGGCGGTGCTGCAGTACCTTCAGCGGTGCCAAGTTGACTGTCGGTATATCGAAGTGCTGAAGTGCTTGTACAGTAGAGCTACGATGGCTATCCGAGTACAGAACCAGAGTACGAAACCTATCCAATTGCAGAGAGGTGTAAGACAGGGTGACATTATATCCCCGAAACTCTTCACCGCTGCATTGGAAGACGTTTTCAAGCTTCTGGACTGGAAAGGATACGAAATTAACATCAATGGCAAGTACATCACTCACCTTCGATTTGCCGACGATACAGTCCTTATGGCAGAATCGCTGGAGGACCTAAGCACTATGCTCAATGACCTCAATAGTGTCTCCCAACGGATAGGTCTTAAGATAAACATGGACAAAACAAAGATTATGTTTAATGTCTATCTCACACCTATGCCGGTAGTTGTTTGGAGCACTAAGCTCGAAGTTGTTGACGAGTATGTTTACCTGGGATAAATAGTCCGACTAGGTAAGTCCAACTTCAACCGAGAGGTCAATCGACAGATTCAACTCGGCTGGGCAGAGTTCGGGAAGCTACGACACATCTTCTCATCAGACATACCTCAAAACCTTAAAACGAAATTTTACAACCAGTGCGTGTTGCCAGTGATGACTTACGGATCTGAGACGTGGTCCTTTATTGCTGGCCGTATGAGGAAGCTCAAGGTCGCTCAGCGAGCTATGGAGAGGGCTATGCTCGGAGTTTCTCTACGTGATAAACTTAGAAATGCGGTTATCCGCAGTAGAACCAGAGTAACCGTCATAGCCCAACGGATTAGTAAGCTGAAGTGGCAGTGGGCCGGCCATATAGTTCGAAGAACCGACAACCGATGGGGAAGAAAGGTTCTTGAGTGGCAGCCTCGTACCGGTAGGCGAAGTGTAGGGCGACCCCCCAAGAGATGGAGTGACGACCTGGTAAGACATGCAGGAAGTCGATGGATGCAGGTGGCTCAGGACCGTGCTTTGTGGTATTCCCTGGGGGAGGCCTATATTCAGCAGTGGACTTATGAAAGGCTGTAATGATGATGATGATGATAAGTAGTTACTGCAGCCCATGGACACCTACAACAATCAATTTCAAACAAAGAAAGCTATTGATGTCACCTCCAAAGCCTAAGATGGAATGCCTCACTGCTTGAGAATTTTAGGTCCTTACATATGAAATTAGCGTTTTGTCGCACTGACAACTTTGATCTGAAATATCTCCTTTTTGGTTAAGAATTCCAAATTCAAATGTATAAACTCATTTAGCTGAGCTTAAATGTACCATTTGAGTTTTGAAAACAATCATTCATTTGTTTTTTCCTCATTAATATTTTCTTTGGCATCGCTTATTACCGCACAATGGAACACATGAAATATTGGTATATTTACGAGTACGAGTTCTACCGTGGCATCAGTGCTGCAGAAACAGCTCGAAGGATTAATGATGTGTACGGCGCTGGTGTCGCAAAAGAAAGCACGGTACGTTTTTGGTTTCAACGTTTTTGTTCTGGAAATTTCGACCTTCAGAACCAATCCCGTGGACGGCTTGAGACCAAAGTGGAAAATGAAGAATTAAAGGCTATTGTAGAAGCGGATCCATCACAAAGCACTTCAGAGATAGCTGCAGGATTCGGGGTAAGTGATAAAACTGTATTAATCCACTTGAAGCAAATCGGGAAAGTAAAAAAAAACTTGAACGATGGGTACCTCATGAATTGAGTGAATCGAACTTGCAAACACGCGTGGACTGTCGTGTTACTTTGTTCAACCGACACAATAATGAAGGGATTTTAAATCGAATCATTACTTGTGATGAAAAGTGGATACTGTACGATAATCGGAAGCGCTCGTCGCAATGGTTGAACCCTGGAGACCCAGCCAAACCCTGCCCTAAACGAAAATTGACTCAGAAAATGTTACTTGTGAGTGTTTCGTGGACTAGCGCTGGTTCACTACAGCTTTCTAAAATCTAGCCAACCATTACGGCAGATATCTATTGTCAGCAACTGCAAACCATGAAGGAAGAACTAGCTGCTAAACAACCGAGATTGGTCAATCGCTCTAGGTCACTGCTGCTTCACGACAACGCAAGACCACACACTGCACAACAAACAACCACTAAGTTAGATGAGCTACAATTAGAATGTCTGCGACATCCACCGTACTCCCCGGACCTTGCTCCAACAGATTACCATTTTTTTCGGAATTTGGACAACTTCTTACAAGGAAAAAAATTCACTTCCGATGCGGCAGTCCAAATCGCCTTCAAAGAGTTTATTGATTCTTGTCCCATGGTTTTTTTAGTTAAGGGATCAATGAACTGCCTATGAGATGGCAAAAGTGCATAGATAACAACGGTGCGTACTTTGATTAATTAAATATATTTTACAAAAAAAAATTGACTTCATATTCCTCCCGTACAAAACGCCGATTTCATATCTAAGGACCTAATATATTGGCACTGTTGCTCTATACCCTTCAGACTGTCACACAGCGGTCCTGCACCGCTGCACTCCTGCTTGGCCGCATTAATAGGTGAGAGGGTAGTAACTACCCAAACAGAATCCTAGGAAGGAAAGGTATCCTACTACCTTGTTAAAGGAATCCTAACCTCTACTAAATAAGCTCTCTAAAGTAACGTCTAATTGTGTATAATAAAAAAAAACTTACCACATTTTTCACCCCAGTGGGTAAAATTGAAGCCATTTTTAGAATTGATTTAGAATAGAGTTTCTAAATCTGTGGCTCACATTTATTGTGATAAACTTGCATTCAAAATCGCGTTAAAATATCATGTAAATATAGTAATTTCATGTAAATATTTACACAATTTTTGTAACATAGTTGATTTGATATTTTTTTTATTAAAATGTAAAAAGTCACGACGTGTTTTTTTACAGAGCGAAAGAACACAAATAGCTTGAACTTTGATGGCAAAACTGAAAATAAATAAATCGATAGCGTTTCCAGACAACGCAAAAAGACAACATAATAAATAATATTAGGTTGTTATAATAAAACAAACTATATTTTCAAGGTAATATTTCAACTAGCGAAATATTTAGTTAATGAAACCTCAAACTATGACTATTATGGCGCGTCTCCACCAAAGTTTTCAACATTTGTCAACACGTGTTGCCGACAAATGTCGCGTCTCCACCAAAAATGTTGACAACATTTATGTTTCCGACATGTTGACAAATCAACAAAAGTTGACGACATTTGTTTCAAAATGTTGCATATCAAAGAAATATGTTTGTTGCCGACATTTGTTCCCTCGGTGGAGACGCTTCTTGCAATATTTTGAAACAAATGTCGTCAACTTTTGTTGATTGGTCAACAGTCGGAAACATAAACGTTGTCAACATTTTTGGTGGAGACGCGCCTTTATGTTAAATATAAATCATCATATTCTCCTTTATTAGCGTGTAACAGTCGACAGCTAGACTTAAGCATTAAGCCTCTGCTATAATAGGGAGGCTGTAATCGCTCCTAATAAATGTTTGACAGACAGATTAACGATCGCGGTCCGCCGTTTTGGTAAGATAGGTTTTTTATTTTTATTTATTATTTATAGAATAAAGGTGACAAACGAGCACACAGTCCACCTGATAGATAGTAAGTGGTTGCTGTGGCCCATAGACATCTACATCTATCTTCGTTTACGAATAAAAATGCAGATGCGTCGTCAGCCGTGAGGACTAAGATGGAATGCCTCTTTTCCAGTAAAAAGGGTCTCCGGTTCTCTACACTCACAATATGAAACACAGCAGCATTAAGCTGCTATTTTACGCTAGTATTCTGTGAGAGCGTGGACCTTCCCCGGTCGAGCCGACCCATTCGTGCTACAACTATACTATTAATATAGCTAGGTACAGCATGGCTCTACCACATATAAAATTTATTTTAACAACTTCAATCGGAGGCCATAAAATAATATGAGGTGATGGATTCTCTTACGCCGCTATCACATAGTAAATGTGTGTGACATGAATGATAACTACAATATATTAATCGTGATAAATCACCAATCATCATTACGGTCCTTCACAATTCCAGTGCTGAACAGTTTCCCCCAAGGAATGCCACAAAACACGGTTCTGAGCAACCTCATCCACCGATTACCTCCATGTCTTAGCAGGTCGGCACTACATCTAGAGGAGGACCACCCTACACTTGTCTTATCTCATACTTACCACACCGGGCAGACGGTTTGTTGTTGTTGAGCGCAGAGGCAGAGCCCATAACTTTACACTGCTGTTGCTGTTCCCTGTCACCACTCTGTGGAGTTTGTGTTCTAGTTCGGCATGTTTGGGATTTAGAATCGATTTCCTGCATTAGGATTAAGAGCACAGAGTACCTTTATGTATAATTAACTGCGTTAAGGTGTGCAGCAAAGAGTGTACAAACTACAAATCACTACATTTAGCGCGCTGGAGAGTTTGATACCTTGTCGAAATATTGATTGTATCTCTCTATTTTATATTAAAACCACGTCACATTTTACGGAGTAGACAACATCATAAAACAAAAAGACATAACAAAGTACCTATATTGGGCATAAAGGAAAAAAATCAGACAAAATGAACAATGATTATTTGTACTACTATCCACGACTACGTCACGTAGTTTTCGTTATTTTTTTCTGTTTAAGACAGTTATTAATTATTATACTCTTTTATAAGATTCATCGATCATATACGACTAAAAAAAAATCAATCTTATTTTGTACCTATAGAATAGAAAACCATTTGAAATATAATCCTTCCATGTAATAGTATCTCGTCTCGTAGGACAAATGTTTTCCTTTGTACTTTATTTTGCTTGGAATTGGAATTGTAAATATGTACCTACAGTTGTACCTAAATCCGAAAAAAGCAACATTATCGTTAAATTTCAATTTGTATATTATATTATCTGCTGCGACTTGCGAGACGGAGGATCACAAAATAAATATTACTTAAATTTTAAAGTTTTAAACTTGCGCGCTGCAACGAATGTACAATTTCTTTTCTTCTGTTTTATGTTAAGTATTTTAGTCTTTTTACTCGTTATTTTTAAGTAATGGAAAAGTGCATGAATCTGATAACTTATTTAATTAATGATCATATATATAATTTGTATAAAAAGATGATTGCAATGCCTAAAATTATTTTATTTTATGAATTCATAATTCATAAAATGAAACGTGCCCGCTCTGCGCTCTCAAGTTGCTTTTCGCGTCGTTTTGCTGTCAAACAAAAATATTTCCATTTCGTTATGTATCTTGTATTTTAAAATACCTATTTTTAATTATATGTTTGGTTTTTGGTGCATACATTTTACAGTTTAATTGTGTATACGTTTATTATTTTATAAACTTATTATTGTAATTCTACTATAAATATAAATGATAGAAGTAAGTCTCATAGGTGGAGGATGTCAGTGTTTTTAATTGTTAGTTGTTGAGTTCGAAGAATTGCGCCAGGAATTTCTAGATGTTGCCATCTATGCCAATATTGTTTACGAGGGAGAGTCAAGATGCATTCGGCAATAAAATTGAACCTAGCACTAGCTTCTTTAGCCAAAGCTCAGTCTCTAAAACCGCCATTAATCCAGAAGTGAGTCACTCTATTTATGCTTGTTATTTTATGTAACTGCGATATCTTCGACTTTAATAATATCTGTTAGTAGGTCAGTCTTCTAAATAATATTTTGTGATCTTTTAATTATCATTAAAGTTATCTCTATAACTTTCACCTTACAAATTATTTATGATTGCGGTTGTGTTTATATCTATGTTGTCCTTGTTAAATCGTGCTCTTTTTTTTAAGCCACCACCTCTGAAGGTTGAAACAGATGTATCAAAAGCGGTCACAGAAAAGTCAGAAGAAAAAGAGACTCAAAAGAAAAAGAACGATCCACCAAAACCAGATGAAAATGCACTAGAAAAAGGTACAGTTTCCTTCAATAATTATAATCAAGTATTTTGTATACATACTCAATATATTTATATGTTGTGTTGTTCCTTACAAGTGTCTATAATGTAGCTAATTATTAATACAGTAAAATGGTAATTGAAATGTTTTATTTGAATTTAAAAAAAATCTATGTACATTGTAGATAAGATGCATAATTTCTTAACATATAGTCCAACTGGTGGCAAGTGGCTATGGATTCCTAGGCAGAAAAATAGTCTACCATCTAGTAGTGTACCTTTAAAGTATATTTAATATATTGAAAAAAATTAAATTTGTTTCAGCTTTAGTAAGATCATATTACAGAAAAGTACAAGTAAGATTCTCCTCCAATCCTTCAGTGCCTACAAATAAATTTGTACAGTTCCAAGAACTGCTGAAAACATTTGATCCTTCAAAAGAAACTCCAGTTGATTTATATAAGAAAGTAGAACAATTATTTGGTGATGAACATCAAGATATTGTAGAGGAGTTTCTTTTATTTTTGATGCCTGGACAGGCAGCAGAAGTAGGTAGATTTATGGACCATTTTATGTTGACACAAATCACAAATTTTATAGAAATGTTGCAAGTGAGTATAAGTTCTATTTCTTTTATAATACTACAGTATTTTAAAGTACACTAATATAAAATACTCATACCATAAATTGTAATTTAAGTATAAAATATACTTCTTAAGATCAGCCTGTAATACAATGGGTCGTACTATGAACATGCTATAAATGTATTAGGCAGGAAGAAAATGGCTGTCACTACTTTGCCTACTAGAATGTATCAACAATATGTACCAGTATGTGAACTATTCCGTGACTGTATCATCCCCTTTCAATGTGTGTGGTTATGATGCCCGTTCTATTGGTTGTAGCCCATTTTGTTCAGAACATTGTCTCGGGAGAAGAGTTTTTGTTTTCAAAATATTTGTTTTTAAATACTTATTCAGTGGCTATTAGAAAATTATATGAAAGAGAACAACAAAAATTATACCTAATTCTGCTCAAAGAAGTTAGATAATGTTGCTTACCGTGCATGGAGAGTATCGAAGCACCTGCCCAATATTCTCATTGTGATTTCATCGTTGGTTCAGTCCTGGCACACTAACACTGTTGATTAGTAGTAAAACGGTTTATTGAGTGTTGTTGCATATTTATACAAATAATGTTTCCTTTCTGCAAATGCCAAAACCATTACATTAATAGTATAAACATTGTGCTAGATTGAGACCTTTAAATACAATAAACAATTCATGAAACAAATTAAATTCCAACTATAAAACAAATTAAAAATAATATTAATATAAATTTTAGCATATCAGTGAGTCAGCTAGTCAAAATTTTTAAATATCAGGATTACAAATGAGCTAAAACTCCAACTAAGAGGCTACTGTAGTCATTGATACCTGTAAACAAAGAGGTCTCTCAAAAACTGATGCATGGTTTCACATTAGAAATGATATGAAATGTGTCATAGTCTGTAATTCTACTGGCTTTCTAACTCTTCAAATCATAACACAGTGATGGAAATGGGTAAGAAGATAGTACCAAACCAGGCTCTCTATTCTCTGTCTTTTATACTCAGGTGACAACTATCAGACACTACTGGAGAGATTCAGGTGCAGAGCCAAAGAGTTTTAAGTGCTTATCAACGCACAGTCTGATTTGCTGCTCAAAATATTTGATTTATGTAATTTCTGAAAATATAGATTTTTTTAAAATAAATAAGTTTTTCTGCATATCTGCATAAAATTATGAATAATTAATCATTTTTGTTTTCAGACTACATTTAGTCGAAAGCCCACAGTACTACGTAAGATATTGCGTGCAATCACAACCGGTATAAATAGTGGAAGCAGTGAAGGTATGAAGTCTCGTGTGCTGCCACACCTACGCTCAAATCCTCGACTTACACAGATGTTTAAATCACTATTTCCCGATGATAGACCACCTGACAGGTTTGTTTAGTAAAATATTTTCACATCTTTTATCAAATCTTGATCGAAATTTTTTATCGACATTCTTATAAAGCAGGTAGGATTTATGATTGCAGTAATGGAATGTCTTTCACTCGTGACACTTTGCCAATTAATTCACGACATTCCTATAACCCACTGTTACAATGCTCAAGCATAGTATAAAGACAGGGAAGTACGTTATCTTCAAACAAACGCACTGCGCGCGGCTTGTATGTGTGCGCCATAGTATCTATGAGGCGCCGCACGCACACTTAAACACAATCTCGGAATGTTTCTCACTACGCCAGTCTGGGCTAACACCGCACGAGGTTCGCGCGTTACGGCTTTTTTACATACATTTACATATTTTTGTTGTATTAGTTGTCTATCAGACAGAGGAAGAATAGTAACTAAGTACCTACTTACGGTTATAAAATCGTAATTAATTATATTTGCAAAAGTTATTTATAAGGATGTGGATATATTACACATTAAAGTTTAATAACAAGTCGTTTCGTAATAGTCGAAACCGAAGAAGTATTTTTCTGTAGCTAATTTGTAATTTTGTAATAAATGTGTGATTCAATATATATATGCTTGTATTAATTAAAAATAAAAATTAATATGGTCCTTTATGTGTGCAAATACTATATTATGCCTATTAAAAATAAAAAATAACTAGAATATACTAAGTAAATAATTTAAACACGAGCTCACACACCGCCCCGCCGGTTTATTTTATCCCTTTTTTTATAAATAATACTGCTCTGAATCTTAATACATTTCTGTATTTGTTAGGAAAACCATTGTTGAACTTTATCGACTAATGATCACTGAATTAGTTATACAGAGATGTATTATTTTTGGCAAGGGCCGGGCTTTAAACTAATGATTTGGTGACAATGACAACCCTGAGACAGTAGGCAATTATATCGCGGATTGGGCCGGAGACAGCCTACTTCCCTGTCTTTATACTATGGCTCAAGTGACAAAATATGTGGTGGATTCTCTTACCACGTAAGACTGGTATATAAAATCATATGGATGTCGCGGTAAGATAGTTATGGCTGTGATATAGTTATATCCGTAGGGATATAGCTATAGTAATATAGTTTTATGAAAGTGGTTCATAACTACCTTACTAGACTAATCTAGTGAAAATAATTGTAGTTTGTTTGTAATTTGTTAGTGAAAACTACTTTTGACTTATACTTTTTGAATTTTTGAAATTAAAAAGGTAAGTTCTTTCAATATTACATTTTATATCATAATAATGTAAGCGGCTTTAGAGTGACCCAAGGGCCACCCCATCCGCAATTTAACCTACTGTCAAAAAAGGAACATGAACAACAACACAACAGGAACATCAATGTCGCGAAATTGGTTCCTCATGTACATTCAGTTTACAATTATAATTATTTCACTAGATTGGTCTAGAAAGATAGTTATGAACCGGTGTTAGATACAATAAAACACGTGTATTGTGTTAGGTAGCAAAACTAATGACAAACTGGTTGACTTAACTAACATTATTTCTTAACAATGTTATGCAAGTACCCACCTTCACAACTATTTATGATAATCTATGATATAACATACCTTTCCCCCATGTATGTATGTACATACAATATTCATTACTTACAAACTCAACAACCAACTTCTAATACTTAACATCATCTAAATATGTATTTCTTTTCATCATCATCATTACAGCCCTTCACAAGTCCACTGCTGAACATAGGCCTCCCCCAAGGAATACCACAAAGCACAGTCCTGAGCCACCTGCATCCATCGACTTCCTGCATGTCTTATCAATTTGTCCTTCCATCTAGTGGGGGGACGCACTACACTTTGTCCGCCGGTACGAAGCCGCCATTTGAGAACCTTTTTTCCCCATTGGTTGTTGGTTCTTAGAGCTATATGGCCGGCCCATTGCCACTTTAGCTTACTAATCCGTTGGGCTATGTCGGTCACTCTGATTCAGCAGATATCCTCATTTCTAAGTTTATCACGCAGAGAAACTCCGAGCATAGCCCTCTCCATAGCTCGCTGAGCGACCTTGAGCTTTCTCATCCGGCCAGCAGTGATGAACCACGTCTCAGTTCCATAACTCATCACTGGCAACACGCACTGGTTGTACAGTCTCGTTTTCAAGTTTTGAGGTAAACTTGACGAGAAGATGTGACGTAATTTCCCAAACGCTGCCCAGCCGAGTTCAATCCGTCGATTGACCTCTCGGTCGAAGTTGCACTTATCTAGTCGGACTATTTGTCCCAGGTAAACATACTCGTCAACAACTTCGAGCTTAGTGCTCCCAACAACTACCGGTTTTGTCCATGTTCATCTAAAGACCTATCCATTGGGAGGCACTATTGAGGTTATTGAACATATTGCTTAGGTCCTCCAGCGATTCTGCCATAAGGGCTATATCGTCGGCAAATCGAAGGTGAGTGATGTAATCGCCGTTGATGTTAATACCATATCCTTTCCAGTCCAGAAGCTTGAAAACGTCTTCCAAAGCAGCGGTGAAGAGTTTCGGGGATAAAACGTCATCCTGTCTTACACATCTCTGCGGTTGGATAGGTTTCGTACTCTGATTCTGTACTCGGATGCTATCGTAACCCTACTGTAGAAACACTTCAGCACTTCGATATACCAACAGTCAACTTGGCACCGCTGAAGGGACTGCAGCACCACCCAAATTTCGATGGAATCAAAGGCTTTCTCATAGTCCACATACGCGAGACATACTGGCAAAGTACTCCTCGGACTTCTGTACGATTTGCCGAAGTATATATGTGGTCTATGCTAGAGCCTTTTCGGAAACCTGCTTGATCTGGAGGCTGGAAATCGTCGAGTATGCATGCGAGACGATTCGTATTGACTCTCGAAAACAGCACGTAGACTCAGTTTAGAAGTGAAATCGGTCTGTAGTTCTTCAAGAGAGCGTTGTCACCTTTCTTGAAGAAGAATACCCCCGCACTTCTGCTCCACGCTTCCGGTGTAGTACCACCATGGAGGACGGAATTAAAGAGCTTCTGAAGGACTTCAAATACCGGTTTTCCACCCGCTTTCAGAAGCTCCGCTATAATTCCATTCTCGCCTGGGCCGTGCCGTTTTTAAGGTGCTGGAGAGCCATTCTAATCTCGCTCTGACTGACGTCCGGAATATCATCAGAATAGTGTCGGATAAGACTTGCTCTTGGATCGTTACTCACACTTGGGTGTGGCTTCAACGATGATGTGTACAGCTGTCCATAGAACCTCTCAATTTCACTCAAAATCTCAGGTGTCCCGGAAACGACGCTGCCACACTCGGTCTTCAACTTCGACAGTGGGCTCATTTTGGCAGACAGATCTCTAGCAATGACTGGAGCCCTGGTTCCGCTCGATCGCTTCTCCAATACGAGCAGTATTAAAGTTGCGTAAGTCCCGCCGCATGCATTTGGAGATCTGTCTGTTCAGTTGCCTGTATGCTGTCAAATCTACTGAAGACTCTAGTCTAACAGTCATGAGATTAAGAGTGTGATCGGAGGGTTTTTGTGTTCTTCTGCGGCGGGTCTTGCAAAGCTTAGCTCCGACCACATGGACAGTTTCCACGAGCTTGTCATTCATATCGTCCACTGCATTGCAATCTTCAGGCACTGAAAACGGTTTTGTAGCTCGAGCTGAAAGTTTTCAGAACTTAAGATTATTAGACCACGAGGGGGACGGAGCGTTAACTTCATTAGACGTGACGTCCCAAGTTAACGTTTAGGTTCAGTGCGCCTCTCACCAGTCGGTGATCGCTGGCGATTTTCACCCTCGCGATCACTGAGACATCACTGGACAGTTGTCGTCTGGTCGTCATAATGAAGTCAATCTCATTTTTTGTCGAACTGTCGGGGTTCGACCAGGTCCACTTCCTGTGGCGCCGCTTCTGGAAGAAAGTGTTAAAGAGTCCCTCTTTCTCCATGAAGTCGGCCATCTGCTGGCCCCTTGGCTTCCGTTGCCCTATTTCAAATTTCCGCGACGTTCTCTCTTGTGCCTAGTTGAAGTCTCCCATTAACACCGTATAGTGGGTTTTGGAGGAATGCATGGCTCTAGATATATTATACATTGCCTCCATCTCATCGGGATATACATAGGTTGGTGCGTAAACCTATATGACCTTCAGCGAATACCGTTTGGTGGTTCTGAGTATAAGTTACGCAACCCTAGTGGAACTTCTACTCCCAAGGCGTAGTCCCGGATTCATGGAAGACAGCTTTTTTAAAAAAAAAACGTTACCCGCACACTAGGATTTTCTCCTGTATCGTGGAGGCAGTTTACAAACACAAATTGTACAAGGACAAACATTCAGACCCGGAACAATTATTTGTAGGCCATACAAATACTTATTCTGTGCGGGATTCGAACCCGCTGCCCCCAGCGCAGCAATTCATTGCTAAGCTACTGCGCCACGAAGCCGTCCACCCGATCCCTGAAAAAGGCGACCGCTAAGACCCGTTCAACTACAGGCCTATCACCATCATCTCCTTGTTCTCTAAAATCATCATTTTCATCATCATCATTACAGCCTTTCATAAGTCCACTGCTGAACATAGGCTTCCCCCAAGGAATGCCACAAAGCACGGTCCTGAGCCACCTGCATCCATCGACTTCCTGCATGTCTTACCAGGTCGTCACTCCATCTCGTGGGGGGTCGCCCTACTCTTCGCCTACCGGTACGAGGCTGCCACTCCAGAACCTTTCTTCCCCATCGGTTGTCGGTTCTTCGAGCTATATATGGCCGGCCCACTGCCACTTCAGCTTACTAATCCGTTGGGCTATGTCGGTTACTCTGGTTCTACTGCGGATATACTCATTTCTAAGTTTATCACGCAGAGAAACCCCGAGCATAGCCCTCTCGATAGCTTGCTGAGCGACCTTGAGCTTCCTCATACGGCCAGCAGTGAAGGACCACGTCTCAGATCCGTAAGTCATCACTGGCAACACGCACTGGTTGTACAATTTCGTTTTAAGGTTTTGAGGTATGTCTGACGAGAAGATGTGTCGTAGTTTCCCGAATGCTGCCCAGCCGAGTTGAATCCGTCGATTAACTTCTCGGTCGATGTTGGACTTACCTAGTCGGACTATTTGTCCCAGGTAAACATACTCGTCAACAACTTCGAGCTTAGTGATCCCAACAACTACCGGCATAGGTGTGACATGGACATTAAACATAGTTGTATCCTCCAAAATAGTCTATTATAAACTGCCAGCTCATGAGGTACCTTGAGGATCACCACCTGATTAGTGACCGCCAATACGGTTTACGTCGGGGTCTATCAGCTTGTGATCTTCTGGTCTACTAGACTCATAGATTGGCGGAGGCAGTAGAGTCCAAAGGGGAGGCATTGGCCGCTAGTTTGGACATAGCGAAGGGCTTCGTTCGGGTCTGGCTTAAAGCGCTTCTTTCGAAGCTCCCTTCCTATGGGCTTTCCGAGAAATGGTGCAAATGGATCACCAGTTTCCTTGCTGATCGGAGCATCAAGGTCGTAGTAGACGGTGCATGCTCTGATTACAAGCCTATCAACGCTGGTGTTCCACAAGGCTCCGTGCTATCACCAACGCTGTTTCTCCTGCATATCAATGATATGTTGCAAACTGGTAACATTCATTGCTATGTAGACGACAGCACTGGTGATGCCTTATGTAGCGGCCGTGCTAATATTTCTCGGGAAAACGTCGCCGAGTACCGGGACAAACTTGTGTCTGAAATCGAGTCTTTGCTGGACAAAGTCTCGGATTGGGGCGACTAAATCTAGTCCAGTTCAATCCCCAGAAGACACAAGTTTGCGCGTTTACCGCTAAAAAGAACTCCTCAGTTTTGAGGCACACCCCTAGTTGCTTTAGCCAGTATCGGAATCCTCGGTGTCGACATATCGAGTGATAATGATTTCTCATATTTACGCGAACACTACACATTTAAATAAAACTAATGTTACGGATTTTATCGCGTATATTAACTTATTTTACATTCCCGACGTTTCAAGCACTTTACAGCACCCATGGTCACGGGGGGGACTGAGGTGTATGACGTCCCAATATCATAGTTAACCACGGCTACCTTCAGATTAAAAATTATTAATTTTTGTTCCGATCTACGCAGTATGAACTTACAGTATCATGAAGTCTTGCAGTTGTATGCTTAGGTTGGGATTTAATTTGATTAATTATGGGATCCCAAGCAGATGGTAGCACCCAGCCATCTTCTCTATTGAAATTAGGATGTTTTTTGATTTCAATAGCCTCGCGAATCATCCTTGGAAGGAATCTGTGTTCTTTTGCGAGGATTTATGGCCTATCAAATCTAATGTAGTGACGGGGGCGATCCTGTACATGTTCACAGACTGCAGACTTCCCGGAGCGTCTATTCTTCACATCAGCTATGTGTTCTTTAACGCGGGTTTTTATGGATCTTTTAGTTTGTCCTATATAAGAGAGACCACATTCACAATCCAGCTTGTACACTCCTGCATCTTGCAGAGGAATATTACACTTGACTAATGGTAAAAACTGACTAATCTTCTTCGGCGGCTTGAAATATGTTTTAATGGAAGCACGCTTCAAGATGTAGCCAATCTTGTCAGTGACACCTCTGACATATGGCAGTACAGCAGGCACTCGCTCGACTGTGGCCGGCTTCACTCGTTCACTGTGACGTAGGCGCGGGACCCGAAGCTTATTGTCGTGCAAAACTTGCTTGACGTGTTGGAGCTCGGCGGCCAGGTGTTTACTGTCACAGATCCCTCGTGCTCTCTGAAACAAAGATTTACCCACGGTAGCTAACTGTGAAGGATGGTGGTGAGAATCACCGTTTAAATATCTATCTGTATGGGTCTTTTTTCTATACACAGTGTGGCTCAAGGTGTTATCAGGATTCCGAATTACTAACACATCTAGAAAAGCTAAAGAATTGTTTGCCTCTAACTCCATTGTGAACTGAATTTTAGAATTTAAGGAGTTAAAATGGTCTAAAAATGCAGTTACTTTATCTAAAGGTAGAATTGTGAAAGTGTCGTCTACGTACCGCTTCTAGAATCTTGGTTTTACGGGAGAAGTAAGCAGGGCTTTCTCCTCAAAGTCCTCCATGAATATATTGGTAACAATGGGAGATACAGGTGAGCCCATCGCCACTCCATCTACTTGCTTGTAGAACTCCTCCGTCCACAATAGGTAGCCAGATGTAAGGCATGTTGTTTTCCTCTAGCCTTCTAGTAACAATCGAGATGCAGTCTTCAACAGGTAGGCATGTGAACAGAGACTGTACATCAAAACTGACCATAGTTTCATTGTCTGCCAGATGTAGGTCTTTAATCTCGGTAACAAAATGGTAGGAATCCTTTGTGTGTGCTCTTGTATGTCCCTTGAGCGGTGAGAGTATATTCGCTAAGTGTCGAGCCAATCTGTAAGTTGGTGAATCGATTTGGCTCACTATAGGACGTAGTGGAGCATTGGGCTTGTGTATTTTTGGTAACCCATACAACTTCGGTGCTTTAGCACACGTAGGTATTATCGATTTTACGTCTAGATTTAATTTTTCGGAGTGTTTCTTTATGAGATCACTAGTTGTTTTAAGTGTGTTATTTGTTGGGTCATTTTTAACCTTTTTATACGTACTTGCATCCGACAAAAGTTCTTGTATTTTAGAATTATAATCTGATGTATCCATGACTACCGTGGCATTTCCCTTATCTGCGCGGAGAATCGTGAGTTCAGGTTTATTGCGTAGGTTAGTCAACGCTTTGAATTCGTCTTTAGGTAGATTCGGTTTGGAATAGGGCAACGGAACCCAAGGGGCCAACAGCTGGCCGACTTCATGGAGAAAGAGGGACTCTTTATGATGAACTCTTTCTTCCAGAAGCGGCCCCACAGAAAGTGGACCTGGTCGAGCCCCGACGGTTCGACAAAAAATGAGATTGACTTCATTATGACGACCAGACGACAACTGTTCAGTGATGTCTCCGTGATCGCGAGGGTGAAAACTGGTAGCGATCACCGAATGGTTAGAGGCGCACTGAACCTAAACGTTAAGTTGGAGAGATCTCGTCTAATGAAGTCAACGCTCCGTCCCCCTCGTGCTCTGTTCCAAAGTCCCGAAACCTTTCAGCTCGAGTCACAAAACCGTTTTCAGTGCCTAGAAGACTGCAATGAAGTGGACGATATGAATGACAAGCTCGTGAAAACTGTCCATGCGGTCGGAGCTAAGTTCTGCTGTTAAGACCCGCCGCAGAAGAACACAAAAACTCTCCGATCACACTCTTAATCTCATGGCTGTTAGACGGGAGATGAAGCTACATTCTTCAACAGACTTGACAGCATACAGGCAACTGAACAGACAGATCTCCAAATGCATGCAGCGGGACTTACGCAACTTCAATAGAGCTCGTATTGAAGAAGCGATCGAGCGGAACCAAGGCTCCAAAGTCTTTGCCAGAGATCTGCCTGCCAGAAAGAGCCAACTGTCATAGCTGAAGACAGAGTGTGGCAGCATCGTTTCCGGGACACCTGAGATTTTGAGTGAGATTGAGAGGTTCTATAGGCAGCTGTACACGTCATCGTTGGAGCCACCCGCAAGTGTGAGTAACGATCCAAGAGCGAGTCTCATCCGACACTATTCCGAAGATATCCCGGACGTCAGTCTGAGCGAGATTAGAATGGCTCTCCAGCACCTTAAAAACGGTAAGGCCCCAGGCGAGGATGAAATTACAGCGGAACTTCTGAAAGCGGGTGGAAGACCGGTACTTGAAATCCTTCAGAAGCTCTTTAATTCCGTCCTCCATGGTGGCATTGAGGCGTGGAGCAGAAGTGCGGTGGTCTTGTTCTTCAAGAAAGGTGACAACGCTCTCTTGAAGAACTACAGACCGATTTCCCTTCTGAGCCGCGTCTACGTGCTGTTTTCGAGAGTCATTACGAATCGTCCCGCGCGCGAACTTGACGACTTCCAGCCTCCCGAACAAGCCGGTTTCCGAAAGGGCTTTAGCACCATAGACCACATACATACCCTTCGGCAAATTGTACAGAAGTCCGAGGAGTACAATTTGCCACTATGTCTGGCGTATGTGGACTATGAGAAAGCCTTTGATTCCGTCGAAATTTGGGCGGTGCTGCAGTCCCTTCAGCGGTGCCAAGTTGACTGTCGGTATATCGAAGTGCTGAAGTGTTTGTACAGTAGAACTAAGATGGCTATCCGAGTACAGAACCAGAGTACGAAACCTATCCAACTGCAGAGAGGTGTAAGACAGGGTGACGTCATATCCCCGAAACTCTTCACCGCTGCATTGGAAGACGTTTTCAAGCTTCTGGGCTGGAAAGGATACGGTATCAACATCAATGGTGAGTACATCACTCACCTTCGATTTGCCGACGATATAGTCCTTATGGCAGAATCGCTGGAGGACCTAAGCACTATGCTCAATGACCTCAATAGTGTTTCCCAACGGATAGGTCTTAAGATGAACATGGACAAAACAAAGATCATGTTTAATGTCCATGTAACACCTATGCCGGTAGTTGTTGGGAACACTAAGCTCGAAGTTGTTGACGAGTATGTTTACCTGGGACAAATAGTCCGACAAGGTAAGTCTAACTTCGACCGAGAGGTCAATCGACGGATTCAACTCGGTTGGGCAGCGTTCGGGAAATTACGGCACATCTTCTCGTCAGGTATACCTCAAAACTTGAAAACGAGACTGTACACCCAGTGCGTGTTGCCAGTGATGACATATGGAAATGAGACGTGGTCCTTCACTTCTGGCCGGATGAGGAAGCTCAAGGTCGCTCAGCGAGCTATGGAGAGGGCTATGCTCGGAGTTTCTCTGCGTGATAAACTCAGAAATGAGGATACATGCAGTAGAACCAGAGTGACCGACATAGCCCAACGGATTAGTGAGCTGAAGTGGCAATGGGCCGGCCATATAGCTCGAAGAACCGACAACCGATGGGGAAGAAAGGTTCTCGAGTGGCAGCCTCGTACCTGTAGGCGAAGAGTAGGGCGTCCCCCCACTAGATGGAGTGACGACCTGGTAAGATATGCAGGAAGTCGATGGATGCAGGTGGCTCAGGACACCGTGCTTTGTGGCATTCTTTGGAGGAGGCCTATGTTCAGCAGTGGACTTGTGAAGGGCTGTAATGATGATGATGATGATGATCTGTTGAAGCTGCAGCTTCATTTCTCGTCTAGTAGGTAGCCATGATTTTAAAAAGTGTGATCAGAAAGTTTTAGTTCTCCTGTGCCAGGTCTAGTAAAACTTAGCTACGACCTCACAGTTTCCATGAGTTTCCACTGTATTGCAATGTTTCACTAAACGTGGGGTCGCCAAGCTACAGTTTTATTATGGTTGTAGCACGAAAGGTCGGCTGGACCAGGATGGGATCACGCTCTCACAGAATACCAGCGTAAAATATCAGCTTAATGTGAGCGTATAGAACCGGAGACACTTTTTACTAGAAACGAGGCATTCCATCTTAGTCCTCGGGGGTGACAAAGTATTTGCATTTTGATTCTTAATAGAGGACAGGTGTAGATGTCTATGGGCCACATCACTACTTACCATGAGGTGGACTGTGTGTTAATTTTTCACCTTTATCATAAAAAAAATCTTTTTCGCTCTGAAAACGATTTTATTATTCGAGCTAAAAGCTTTCGGTTCGAGGCTTTAAATTAGAGCACGAGTGATCGCTAATTGTTTTATGTTCGCGATCACTGAGACATCACTTACTAATTGTCGCTTGGTAATGAAGCCAATCTCATTTTACATCAAAAATCTTGGCTGGACCAGTTCTACTTTTTGCGTGGCCACTTGTGGAAAAAAGAGTTCATCACAAATAGTCCCTATTTCTACATGAAGTCAGGCAGCTGTTGATCTTTAACGAATACCATTTGTAGATTCCGAGTATAAATTAAGTATTACACAACATTTGTCGGCACATTCACGATCATGAGCACGTTGTTAATGAGAGCCTTGTGGACGATTAACCCGACACCATCTTGAGACAGATACCGTGATAGAAAAATAGATAGAATAGATAGAAAAAAACCATGTTTACCGAGTCCTTCCTCTCTTCGGACCTCAGATTATCCAATAATATCCCAACGTAATTTGTCTATCACTTACCGCTCTCTTCTCGTTAGTCTTCAGGGTGTGTACGTTAAATGTTGCTAAAACGAATCGGTTTGGGTAGCAACCGAACCGACTTCCTGCTCAGCCGTTACCATGATTGCCACCGAAACCAAGAACAGCGGGGCTCCCGTTACTCATGGGGGAATGTTTGCCATACTCTTTTAGTTGATTTTTGAAAAACGTTACCTAAACACATTTTTTTTGGTTGGCGACAGCAGTTTTTATTTTTAAATTTTTATCATCTAGAGTCCTGCCCATTCCTGTCTTGTACTGTTTACTTCTATCGCATCTAGGACACCCACGGAATGATATGGGGTAATGGATATTCTTACGCCACCGTTACTGTTACCGTCTATTAAACTCCACTGCTGAACATAGGCCTCCCCTATAGATTGCCTCATGAGGGGGATATTTGGCATAGTCGCCAAGCGCAGTTTTTTTTATTTTTAGTCGCCATTAGGAAGACGCTGCTGCCCATCTCCCAATTTGTTTCCGTCTGTCGCATCTTACGACACCCACGAGATGTAATGGGGTAGTGAGCATTTTAACACCGCCACTAGAGGGTTATAATGAGTAGCTACATCTTATTTCTGTCTTGACGGTGAATATAATAAATAAATATTTGACTAGCATATTTGTGAAACAATACTGCTGGCCTGGTTGTACAATCACATCATCAGCTTGTTTAATCCACTGCTGGCCTTTGTTTAGTCTACTGCTGGAAATAGTATTTTCTTCCTGAGCTGATACAGTATGAAAAATATTTCGATGAGTGTGTTGCCGATACTTTAGCACAGATGTTGCAGATGGTTAGTTGTCAATATTTTGTTTTAATTAGAATGAAGTGGATCTGGTCTGATTCGGCTTTATTTTTGAAAAAAATGCAAGACCTAGTCAGAAAACCTGGCCTCCACGCTACGTGTTTATGTCTAAATCACAGCTGGACGCAACATATGTGCAAACTGTGTTGAAACTGTCGTGTCTCTGACAATGCATATAACCTACCTTCAATTTTATCGTATAAACTACATTGAGCTTGCAAGAGTGTGTATTTGTGTTTCTGCGTACGCTATATTTTGAGTGCTATAATTTTGTGGCGACGCTGTCACCGCACCACAAAACCATAATGACATCAAATGTGCCAAACAACAACCGAAGCCTAAATCACGCTATAGAAGTTTTTGAATGATTGCATACATGTAGAACAAGCTCCGCACCCGAGATCTTCTGCGCAATTGATAATATCCGACTATTCTTAAGTTGTCACTGTGACTGATATCGGTCAGGAGGACATTACCATATTTTTTTTAAAGATTCTTCAAAATAAACTAAAATATAATAATTATATCATTACTTGCATTATCATTAACTAACCACTTTAGTATTAAACTTGCAAATAAATTATTAGTGTCGTTAGAAACAAATTGTATTACTGCGTTATATATATTAAGTAATAATATACTTATTATTTCTTTATCCAACAGTGCTTACGAAAATGGCACAGATATATCGGACGAAAATTTTTTAACTGCAGACAAGGGTTACGATGTTTGGGAATTCGAAGATGAAAGAGACAGCAAACGAAAACTAGAACTGAAAGACAACTTAGATACTGTGGTAAGTTTAAAAAGTTTTGTAAATCTTTCACTTTTTATCAAGTTTTTTTAAACCTTTACGATCGCACACCAATAATTTCTTGATCAGTCTAACAGTCATTACGAATATAATTGTTCTTGGTCTAACAATGTTATTTAAGAGAACGTTTTAAATTTCAGTATATTCAAGGTAGAGTATTTCTGCAACATGGCAGAATGCTACGTTCAGCGTCAGTCACATATCCATATAGTAAAGAACCGTATAGGGTGCATGCACGCCGTCTCGCTCCCACACACTGTTACATATCACCTTCAGAATCGGAAGAAGAACGATCGTCGCCCAAACGAAATAGCAAAAGCACATGTAAAATTCCAGCAAAGAGAACTAAAAAACAAATCAAATCACCCACTAAAAATGTCAAAGATGTGAACGACAATACAAAACACAAAGAATGTACCGTTCCTGCATTAAGCAAACCTATTAAAGGAAAAGGAGTTGCAAAGAATAAAAGCAATAAAGAAAAAAAGGAACAGGAGGTTAAGGAAACAAAAAGAGATAAAAAAGAGAGGCTTGATGTTAAAAGTCAAGCATGTCCAAAGAAAGATGATATAGTGAAAGTGAAACAGGCTAAAGCCGATACAGCTCCTGCTAAAGTGGAACTCAAAAGTTGGACAAGGGATGAGGATAAAACGATGTTACAAGTATTAAAAGGGGAGGCTGGTTCAGAGCAAGTCTTTGGACGAATTAGGGAACTTTTACCGCATCGTTCAGCGACAGAAATAAAGGAAAGATTTTGTCACGTAATGAATTTGTTACAGCAAATGGCTGTAGGTGAAGTCACGTAGGGAATATGACTGAAATTTTAATAGTTTTAAGCAAAAAAATATTATTTATAATTTTTATATAATTAAAAGTTATACTTGACTATTTCAACGTCTTTCATTGATCCTTTGCGACGCGTATAAAACTTTTTTTTTATCTATCATACGTGGGTGGATTGAAAAGTACTCGGCCTAACCATGAAAATAAACACATACTAAATCAGTTATATTTTTATTTTTCTACATAATCACCATCAAGTTCAATACACTTTTGCCACCTCCCCTTCCAAGCATTTAGACCGTTGAAAAAAAATGATTCTTCCTTAGAGTCAAAATATGCGTCTACAGCTGCTTTGACCTCGTCGTTTGTCGAAAATCTTTGACCTCCCAAGTGCTTTTTTAGGTTAGGGAACAGAAAGAAGTCTGATGGTGCCAGATCAGGTGAATACGGCGGATGCGGTAACAGTTCAAAGCCACAGTTGTGAATTTCAGCCATTGACTGTACTGACGTGTGAACACGGGCGTTATCTTGATGAAACAGGACTTTTCTTCTGAGCATTCCTCGACGTTTTTCTTTTATTTCCTCTCGTAAACGACGTAGTAAGGTGCAATAGTAATCAGAGTTTTTAGTCTGACCCCTTTCAAGATAATCAATCATAATCACACCTTTCGAGTCCCAGAATACTGAAGCCATCACCTTATTTGCCGACAAAATCGACTTAGCCTTTTTAGGGGGTGGTGGACCAGGTCTTCACTGTTTTGATTGTTGTTTTGTTTCCGGTGTACAGTAATGAACCCATGTTTCGTCTATAGTAACAAAACGATTCAAAAAATCATCTGCATCGCCTTCAAATAACTCCAAACAGTCGCGTGAAATAGTCAATCGCGTCCTTTTTTGTTCAACTGAAAGCAGTCGCGGAACCCACCTCGCAGACACCTTGTGGAAACCCAACTCGTTGACAATGATGTTTTGAGTTCGTTCATAAGCGATGCCTATAATCTCGGCTATCTCTCTAATTTTTAATCTGCGGTCTCCCATTATTAAATCAAGTACTTTTTTAATATTTTCGTCAGTAGTTGACGTCGAAGGCCTTCCAGAGCGGGGTTCATCTTTCACACTCTCTCTACCACGCTTAAATTCTGCAATCCATTTTTTGACGGATGAATATGACAGAGCACAATCACCTAATGTATTGACCATGTCATCATGGATGGCTTTTGATGATAGCCCCTTCTTATGGAGGTACTTAATGAAGGCACGCTGCTCGATTTGCTCCATTCGCGGAAATTATGTCCGATTACTTTGTTAATAAATTTATAAAATCACAACTAATTATCGCACACGTTTCGAACTTCACACAATGAACTAGTCTGAACTGAACTAAATAATGTGGGTAGATTTGATTTTTAGAATTGAATGGATCTGTGTTAGGCCGAGTACTTTTCAATCCACCCTCGTATTTAAAAATGCTTTTATCCTACAATTCCTTGTAGATTGTTACGATAAGGCTGACATATCCATGTCAGCGTTATCGTAACGTAACTTGTTCCTGTTACACAAACGCTATTTAGAAAGGTTGAATGAATGTGGTAAGAATATGGAAATGAATGATTTTGATACCGCTGAGTGTGGCTATACAAGTATACTCAAAAACCAAACCGTTTCACACAAATTGATATTAAATTTTTGCACCAGATTCTCCCTTTTACCTTTGATATTTGACACATTCTGCTAGCATATGTTGGACATCTCCTATAATGTGACAAATATCGCATTGGGCGAATGTGTTTTTTCATAATAAATACAATTTTTTTATTGGGGTAGTGCCCAGAACGTAACCTATGAATAGCAATTATATGGCTTCTATTAATTTCAATTTTATTATACCACGGGAACCGAAGAGGCTGACTTTGAATTGTTTTATACCATATTCCTTTTTCCCTGTTTCTTTCATCGAAATACTCTAAATTTATCATAACAAAGGTTTTTGAATTTTGTAAAGGTTTCCGTGTAAGTTGGTAAAATATTTAATTCAATTCCTTGCGTTATAGCGGCTCTTGCTAATAGGTCAGCCTCTTCGTTTCCCTTTAAACCTATATGCGATGGAACCCATTGCAATTTTTTATTTATATAGCGACTTCTGTAATGATATAATTAGTTTAATCTAACATAATCTATCGGTGCACCTCCGCTATAACCGCATACATAAGCCATATATAAGCGCATCGAGCTAAATGTTGTAAAGCACTTTTGCTATCTGAAAAAATAACAAAATTTTGTCCAATTAAATTGTTAATATATTTCAAAGCTTCAGATATTGCAACGAGTTCCATCGTCATTATCGAGTCGTAGTTCTGTTTTAAACAGCTGTAATTTTTTTTTCTTTAGGATGACAATATGCAGCTCCTAAGCCTACACGATTTTTGGATCCATAAGTAAAGATTTGGTGTCAGTTGCGTATAAAACTTAAAGATCTACAATCATCTTATCTCAAATGATCTCAAACATATTATTATTAGAAGGAACATATTAAGTTATAATGGTTTATGATATAATTAACCAAATGGTTATTGCTAAGTGTTCGTTGTAAGGGTCGACAATGGGTAATGCTAAGAAGTGTTATGGCCTCCGATAGATGAAGCCATCTTGTATGTCTAATTTAAAATACCTAACGGGTAACGAGAAGTAGGGTGAAAGGTGCAAGAAATTCTGTTACTGAGATCGCCAATCTGCAGTGCATGTGAAGTATGACGATTACCTGTTTCATAGCGTCTCATCTCTACTCGTGTCTTAAATGATTTATAAGCTGGTGTAGTAAAGAAGTGGCGGTTAAAGACTTAAAGTACTTGCCTAATTGCTAGCAGTTGAATTGAATCTAGACTAAAGAAAACTATAGTTGTTGGTTTTCAGATGAAAAATAGTAGGTTAGCCCAAGGGTACCTTGTAGCGATGGGTCGTCCACGTATTTTGTCGTTAACGAAACTAGACCGAGCAATACTGCTATCCTTGGACTCGTATATCGGCTGCAGAGGGGTGCGGGAAGTGAAACTTCTAACTATAGACTTACCTATGTGCCTCATCAGTTTGTTACTACATTTAGTACATTACGAGAGACTTTCTTCCTTATAGCTCATCATCATCATAATTACAGCCTTTCACAAGTCTACTGCTGAACATATGCCTCCCCTTAGGAACGCCACAAAGTACAGTCCTGAACCACCTGCTAACATCGTCTTCCTGCATGTCTTACCCGATCGCCACTAGATGCAGAGTAGGGGCCGCCCTACACTTTGCCTACCGGTACGAGGCTGCCACTCGAGAACCTGTCTTCCCTATCGGTTGCCCTCTATCAAAGTATAAGTCCACGCGGCCATGTGCATACAATAAAAGGAGTTGAAGCGGCACTGCTCACTAGACTAAATCTGTTGCGCGGCTAATTCTTCTAAAATAATGTGCTAAAATTTCCTACAAAGATGTCTAATTGTTCAGTATTTTGCTACAAAAAGAAATCTGCCACGTCAAATTTACAATAAGATGGCATTACCTTTCATATATACGTAATTTTTAATTACATTATTGCTATTTACTTCTTTTTAAACTTATAAATTACAATAATGACGGTCGTGTGGTTTCGGATTTGTTTAATACAGGCCGCTAGCCCTCATAGAATATTCAGATCGGTGGAGCGACAGATCCGAGTTGTCGCTGTCACCGAGCGATACTGTTATAGCGTGTTTATGTGTTTGTGAAATTGTTATTTTAATTGTTTTGTGTCAGTTTCGTAGGGATAAACGATTGTTTTTGTGTGTGCAGATTTTCTCCCACGGCTAATCCCCTTCAGTCCACTGGTGGTCTGTGTTATGGTGGCCACACACGGTCAGTTAAACTAATCAGTTTAACTGACGTACATCTAAAAACTGACCGTGAATGTAAAATCTTAAGTTAAAATTTTTAACTGACGGCAACACACGGATTTATTCGGGCGTGCTGTCAGTTAAACTGCTCCGTTAAACTGACGTACATCCGAAAACTGATCGTGAATGTGAAATTTTAAGTTAAAATTTTTAACTAACCGCAACCCACGTATTTTTCCGGGCGCACCGTAATCCGCTAGCCTCAGTTCGTTTCCATTATTGGTAAGTACATACTTTCTTAGTAGCTTTTATATATATATTTTATAACATTATTTGTATGCTGTTTAGATTTTATATTATTATATATATATTTTTATTAAAAAAAAACGTTACCCCCACACTAGCATTTTCTCCTGTATCGTGGAGGCAGTTTACAAACAAAAATTGCAGAAGGACAAACATCCAGACCCGGAACAATAATTTGTAGGCCATACAAATACTTGTTCCGTGCGGGATTCGAACCCGCACCCCCCAGTGCAGCAACTCATTGCTAAGCCACTGCACCACGGAGCCGTCATATATATTTAGAGAAGTTGGTTTGACAGAGGATGGAGACCAAGGTGATTATAATGATGTCACCTTCCTTATGGTGGACTCAGAAGGTGAGTAAAGGATCTCAGTGATGCTGCTACGTAGAACCATCGTTGTTACAGGCTACAGCTGCCCAATACAAATGTCGTCTTGGCTGGGGCCCATAGCAGCTCCTTCGACGGGCAGACGTAGGTCGGGCCCAAAATGGCCACGTGGAATTGTCCTATCACAATAAACTATATGGGAGAAAGCTAGAAACCAATAGTACTTATCAGTATCCGAAGCTAACTTCGCTCCAAGGCTTGGGCAGGCCGTGAGTGTGTGTAATGGTGTTTGGCGAACAGTGTACAGTGAGGTGTAAACTGTCACTAATTCCGTCTCTTAGCTTCATTGTACATTTAACTTAAATTCGCCTAATTCCACATTCATCGTAGAATCGAACACGTGATACCCGACACAGTGAGAACAGTAGCAGAATAACACGTCGCGCAAGATTCAAAATACGCCTCGTTGACCCGCAAATTAATCTTACTAGCCAATCAAAATACAAAAAGGGCACTAAACGCGACGACACAATTATAATGATATCTTGACAATTAACCGGGAAAGCTCTCAAACAAGGAATGCGCGGCTCGAATCCTAGACCGTATATCCACTCGACGCGCTTACACAATTCCGCACTCCCGCACGAGTTAAATATCGCACAATTCACATATCTACGTGACGAAGAAACACGCACTTCATCTAGCTATCTAGACCTACGACGGTCGCGTGAATTTAGGTAAGAGGGCCTCACTGGCTCCCCGCTCCATCGCTGGCGGAGCACTCACTTGCCCACGCGTCGAGCGACTGCAATCCGCACACAGCCGCCCCACCTCGGCGTTTACCTCACCTACATACCACCAGGTGAGGCGTCAGCTCGAACGCAATTGGATGGCGTACAAATTACCTTTTTTCACCTAAACAAACCTCCGTCCCGGACATAAGGACTTATGTCCGAGAGCAAACCGACAAGCGGGACAGGGTCGCGACGGCACGTTGCAAGACCGGAGCTACACCAAACTAGGCCACCTTAGGCACCCCATCAGATCTTGCAAACCTAGCCACCGCCTCAAAAGATAGCCCCAATGTGGCAAGCCGGAGGGTCAACCTCCGCTGGATGCCCCTGGTGAGCATCGCAGCACCTTAACAAGTCCTGTACTGGACAGAAGTCCGACGACCTCTTTCAAACACCTATCTGTGCCCCTATGATTCGTTCCGCAATCCGACCGGATCAGGTCTGCAAACAGCGACGCGACACGAAGCGGCCCAGTATGGTCTCCTAAGCTTCAGTGCAGAGAGCACCCATAAATTCCAAATGAACGTCGTCTGTGGAGAGCCAAACGAAACGCACAGATAGTCCCTAGTATGAATTTTCAAACAAGTAGGCATAACCAAGCCATCCACCATATAATCATTTACCAAACGGTGCGACAGCTGATTTCCATCTGATAATCTACAAACCAGATAGCCCTTTAGGCAGGTAGTCCTATGCTCATATTTCAACTAATTTTTCAAAAGCATCAATGTTCAATTACAGAATTAATTCAAACAAATTAATCACCGATGCACATAGGTCTACTGACAAATTAAACAAAACAATAAACGTAAGAGACAGCATTATTTCTCATTTCAAATAAATATTTTAGACAGTGCCAACAAAATGTGAAAACCAAAAGAGGAATGACTCTTATTCCCTTCGGCACAAATAGGGTTATCCAATTTCAGCCTTCTCTTCAACAAAACACAATGATAAAACACATCCACAAAAACATATATACAAATATCCAAATAGCGCGTCATTCAATTTCAAATGAATTCAATTTTGCTTTCAGCAAAACAGACACAATAATCAAGTACAATTACAACATACGCACAAGCATTCAAAGGGCACATAATGCAATTTCAATTTTCCTTGCAACAAAACAAACACAGTGATCAAATACAATTACAAAACATATGCATATGCATTCAAAGGGCACACAATTCAATTTCAATTTTCCGTGCAACCAAACAAACACAGTGATCAAATACAATTACAAAACATATGTATAAGTACTCAGAGAGCACACTAAATTCGCCTTAATCACAACCGCCACAAATATGAACATTCCGCGGAAGGCACAAACCATTTTTAATTTTAATTCAAAGCGTCGTTAATTAAGTACTCGACCAAAACCAAATCTAACAATCCCTAACAGCGCAATTCAACGTTCCCGTGGAGCCCTAGTCTTCCCAACAACTAAACAGAGGCCAACCGGGCTATGAACGCGGAACCGACAAAGCGCGTACCGTTAAACAATCGACGCTCGGGTTGCACACCCTCACTGAGGCTGTCGACAACAGTACAGATTGACAAGTGAGCTGTTGACGGCTCACAAAATTAGTGGAGGCGGCCGCGGTGGGAGCTAGGGCAGCAGCTACCTAGCTGCGCTGCCTTCATCTAAGGAGGAACGGTAGTACCCCGAGCCGCGGCCACTCAGCTGACAAGGGTGAGAAGGGTCTAGCTGACCGCTGAGTGGCAGTGAAGTCCCTCTCAACATACTGAGGGAGAGGATGAAGAACCCCGCCCCTGGGGGAACAACCCCCGACAGGGGGCGCGGCCGAGCGCCCCCGCCCGTGGGAGTCGAGGGCCCTGGAGAACCCTGAGAGGAAACGCCGTTCGCACCCAGACACAAAACGGCATGGTGATAGCCCTGGCCGCGCGATGGCATTACTTCTAAATACAAATTACTACGCGGCTCAAATACAGATTACAAATTAACAAATAACAAATACAAAAAAAAAACGAGTAACAAAATACCGTTCCTATCAAATCAAGTTAAATACAAATTACACAAATACAAATTACTATTTATTAGATTAAATACAAACCATAATACAAATAAAGATACACATCACAGTCGATCTACAAAAAATGCCTCGCTCAGACAACCGACCCTTTGATAAGTAATCAACCATAATTATACGACAACGATAATTATCCGATTACGTGATAATAACCATCTACCTACCCAACGCATCTATAGCTCGAGCAAACTCCCGCTCGCGCAAACTACGGGCGTGGCAACCGCATCTACCCGCCAACAAACAAAAAAAGCAAGCAACAAAGCAACAAAAGAAAAGAATTTTATTTTTACGTATTACGGCAGGGCGGGATTGTATACACAAAATTAAACCAATCAAACCAACGCTCCCTGCTACCAAAATTGTTTAATTTTTATCAAGTACTAAGGTCGGGCTCGACCGGGAATCGAACCCAAACCACGCTCTGCTACCACTTTGTTACGGCCTACAGCTGCCCAATGCAAATGTCGTCTTGGCTGGGGCCCATAGCAGCTCCTTCGACGGGCAGACGTAGGTTGGGCCCAAAATGGCCACGTGGAATTGTCCTATCACAATAAACTATATAGGAAAAAGCTAGAAACCAATAGTACTTACCAGTATCCGAAGCTAACTTCGCTCCAAGGCTTGGGCAGGCCGTGAGTGTGTGTAATGGTGTTTGGCGAACAGTGTACAGTGAGGTGTAAATGTGTGCGGCCTGGGCAAGCCTAGGCGACCAGCAGCGGCCGATTTCCAGGCTGCACCAAATTGCTGCATCGCTCCAGCTTGCTCCATCGCTGGACTATTTCTTTCTTCATTGTCACTAATTCCGTCTCTTAGCTTCATTGTACATTTAACTAACTTAAATTCGCCTAATTCCACATTCATTGTAGAATCGAACATGTGATACCCGACACAGTGAGATAAGTAGCAGAATAACACGTTGTCGTGAAGCGACAATTAAAAAATAAAGAGAACCTAACCTAAGAACAGCAAAACAACAAAAGTAGACCAAGAAAATAATATATTTAAAGTTTCAGAAAAGTATTTACAATTTTATAAAAAAAATGAAATATGAAGATGATGGATGAAATGAGATTACAATTAGGTTTTAAAAAAATAAAGGTAGGAGAATAGGACAATATAGTTTTATAGTGGAGCCTGGAGCCTCGCTGCTTTTTGTAGAAATAGGCACACGCAGAGCTTGAGGTTTCTCAGCAGCGACGGCACGCAGCGCCTGGACTGGGCACACGCAACGTCCGGAGCCGGCGCACGTAGCGCCTGGGGTAGGTGCGCTCAGTACTTGGAGAAGTAGTCGCCGCGCCCAGAGGTAGCGCGGGCAGTAGGTGCACTCGGCGCCTGGAGCAAGCAGTCGTAGCGTGCCCGAAGGTAGCGCGGGCAGTAGGTGCACTCAGCGCCTGGAGCAAGCAGTCGTAGCGTGCCCGAAGGTAGCGTGGCCCCGCGCTTGAAGCAGACTGCCGACGACTTCACGTGTAGATGGAGGCTTGCAGGATCCCGGGGCAAAGCGGCCCCGGGATAAGGCCTTTAGTAGATGTTTCTCGTTTGAGAACTGAAGCGAGACTGTCCTGTATTCTCCAATTGTTCGGCTTTTATACCTTTTTAGAGAGAACGAGAAATTATTTAAATTAAAACGAAATTTATTGTAAATGACCTACAGCCAAAGAGTATTTATGTAGGAAGAACATCATACCAGAGACGAATTTGAATAAAAGTTACCATAACAACCACATAAACAATGGTTGTCAAATTGAGCAATTTTTAGTTTTAGGACTGTTATTAAGAAACTATTACATTTAAGTAAGAAATGAGATATTATTCATATAGGAAAAACTAATGCACGGCAGCGTGCGCGAAGCCTGAAATTGTAGAGTTACAGAGAATTCAATAAAAGACCGAAAAAGGTAAGACTTCATTGACAGCTATTTTAAAAGTGCTAAATAGTGTGAAAATACGAAGTAAAATGATATGTTATTGTGTAAAAACGTTACAGGATCCTATAGAAATAAAGGTGATGCAAAATATAAATGCAGAAAATCAAAATCAGAATGGAAAAATAGTATAAAGTGATGCAAAACATGAATGCAAAAAATCAAAAACAGAATGAAAAAAATAGTATAAAGTGATGCAAAACATGAATGCAGAATATCAAAACAGAATGGAGAATTAGTGTACAATGAAATGTAAGTAGCATAACACTACAACGTCGCGCAAGATGCAAAATACGCCTCGTTGACCCGCAAATTAATCTTACTAGCCAACCAAAACACAAAAAGGGACTAAACGCCATGACACAATGAGGGCTAATAATCTTCCACTCACCAGATGTCGCTAGTTGTGACTGAGGTAAAGTTTTTTGTTACACAATGGCAGTTAATTGAGAAATTAGTTTTAAATAATAGTTTATCATTATCTAGAGTATTATATTAATATATAACACAATGCGTCAGTGGTTTGATTTTTAATTTTTTGCACATTATAACTCTTTTTTTTAA
Organism: Parnassius glacialis; assembly: GCA_033319125.1. Classification (NCBI taxonomy): domain Eukaryota; kingdom Metazoa; phylum Arthropoda; class Insecta; order Lepidoptera; family Papilionidae; genus Parnassius; species Parnassius glacialis. Next base: position 35,899,373 of record JAVANC010000020.1, read on the forward strand.
AAAGTAGTCTTTTAATTATATTTACAGTTTGGTTTATTAATTTCCAATGTAATTAAAATAAAATATAACTAATAATACAGAAAGAAACCTTAAAGATTACATTTCCCTAAGAAATTATCGTCCCCGCTATGAAATCTGTCAAATATTTTACCTCACTCTAAAGTGGCGCCGCCCTGGTGGCAGAAAATGTCGTGGATGCCCTCATTATAATGATATCTTGACAATTAACCGGGAGAAGCTCTCAAACAAGGAATGCGCGGCTCGAATCCTAGACCGTATATCCACTCGACGCGCTTACACAATTCCGCACTCCCACACGAGTTAAATATCGCACAATTCACATATCTACGTGACGAAGAAATACGCACTTCATCTAGCTATCTAGACCTACGACGGTCGCGTGAATTTAGGTAAGAGGGCCTCACTGGCTCCCCGCTCCATCGCTGGCGGAGCACTCACTTGCCCACGCGTCGAGCGACTGCAAGCCCCGCACAGCCGCCCCACCTCGGTGTTTACCTCACCTACATACCATCAGGTGATGCGCCAGCTCGAACGCAATTGGATGGCGTACAAGTTACCTTTTTTGGCCTAAACAATCGTATTTGGACTCATTTTCAAATAGGTAAATGGAGACCTAGATGACCGTGATGATGTCACCTTTATGTTGGTGAAATCCGAAGGTGGGTATAGGATCTCAGTGACGACACTAGATAGAATGACCGCGTTTGAACTCATTTGAATGGGCTCATAAAGACCTAAGTGACTATTATGACCTCACCTTTTTTGATGGTGCAATCCGAAGGTGGATATAGGTTCTCAGTAGCGGCACTAGATAGAACCATCGCGTTTGGACTCATTTTCAAAAAGATAAATGGAGACCTAGATGACTGTGAAGATGTCACCTTTATGTTGGTGCAATCCAAAGGTGGATATAGGATCTAAGTGGCGGCACTAGATAGAATGATCGTGTTCGAGCTCATTTGAAAGGGCTCATAAAGACGTAGATGACTGTTATTATCTCACTTTTCTGATGGTGCAATCCGAAGGTGGGTATAGGATCTCAGTGGCGGCACTAGGTAGAACGATCGTGTTTGAAACTCATTTGAAAGGGTTTATAAAGACCTAGTTCAATGTGATTATATTACCTTCATGATGGTGGACTAAGAAGGTGGGGTAAAAGATGTCAGTTATGCCACTACGAAACACCATCGTGTTTGGGCTCATTTGAAAGGGCTCAAAAAGTAACTACACAAATAATATAAATATAATAAATAGTTCAAATAGTATTATTACTCACTTTATAATGTTTTCTGACAATTAAAAAAGCAGCAAAGTTCCCAAGTAGGTACAAAATTAGAAATCGACCATATATTTTACAGGCAATACAAAACAAGGCAGAACGTAAAAAGCATAACCAAATACAACCAGAAGACAAAAATATCTGCGTACTTCAAGAAAACCTACAAGCACCATTAACACCAATTCCTATAAATGACCAAGTTACCTGTACTCAGTATTTAGAATTCAATGATTTTTGACTGATTTATTATAAGAATACTACATTTTAATAAAACAAACCTTTCGGATTTTATTTTGTTTAATTTAACTTACTTTAATTCGTGACGTTTGGTGCTTCATTTTTATTTTAGTATATAGCACGTCGAGAGCTCAATTAGATAAACATAGAAAGCTAGGCCATCCTAACTATTTCCGTTACTGAAAACCGATAAGCATTATCTGGTCATCATAAGACCTTCAGAATGTGCCCATGCCCACAGATTTTTTTGGGCTCACCGTAACTGGAGTGCTAGTTAGTATCAGTGGGGTGTCGCCCGCTCTACAGATAAGTAATTCAATAAACAGATAACAATAAATAACACATTTATTAAATAAATAAAATTTACCATAATTAATAAAATTATCATAATATCTGACCCATTTCTTAGAAGTCTTAATACTGACCTTACCATGAATAAAAATAACTTTTGAAGTGTTAATATATAGGAAACGATATTTATGTATATATACGGAACGGATTTCAGTTCTCGATCGACGGAGCCGCAGCCGTGCGCGTTTAGTTGGCGTGACTCCTATAAATTAAAATATAATTTCCCTATTAACTAGCTGTTCCCCGCGACTTCGCCCGCGTGTAATTTATTACGATTGGATTTCATGGGTTTTAATTTTTTTCGTGGAACCCTAATTCTTTTTCTGAATTAAAAGTAGCTTAAGTTCCTCCTTATAATATCAGCTATCTGCGACTGAAAGTCTCGTCAATATCGGTTCAGCCGATTCGAAGATTAACCGGAACAAACAGACAGACAGAAAGACAGACAAAATTTTTAAAAATTGTGTTCTTGTTATAAGTCCCGTATGTACTTTCCAATGCATTTAGGAAAGAACTGTTATTTTGACATTACAAATAGACATTTCAATTTCATTTATATATATGTTATAGTATGTAATATTATTTATCATATACAATATGTAACAAAAACCCTGTGGTTCCCGTTAAGTACGTTATCAGGATCATTATTCAAACGGATAGAAATAACTTTTTTTAAAAACGCGAACAATATATTTTTTTTATTTTATTTAAAAAAAATTGTATGCAAATTGTATGTGGTTTTATTACCTCTGCATTGTCTGGGGAGTAAGAGGATTGTCAAAGACCCTGCTTTACTTAGCTTTAGCATTGGCTAGTGTTAGTAAGAGGTAATAAAACCACATAATTTTTTAAAAAAAAATAAAAGAAAATATGGTCAAGTTTTAAAAAAAAAGTAACTTCTATGGGTTCGACTACTGATCCTGACAACGTACTTAACGGGAACCACAGGGTTTCTGTTACATGTTGTATATTAATAGACAGGAAATGATATTAAATAAGATTTAGATGTTATTAAATATCATTTATCTATATATGATATTTTATAGGAGTCACGCAAACGAAACGCCCACGGCTGCGTCTCCGTCGATCGAGAAATGAAATCCGTTCCGCTTCAACTAGGACTGTTGATAAAATATCGATATATCGAAAACTCTATTTCATTATTTAGAAATATCGATATTTATTTCAAATATTTTTGACGACATATATATTGAAATATAAGTTTGATATTGAAATTTAGATATTCGACAGTCGATATATTTTTTTTAATAATTTAATTTTTTATTTTTTCACATTAATCATTAATTTAATCTACAACACCATCGTAAACTTAAATCCTAATCCTTGATGGACCCAGTCTACTATACTTTATTTACACTATATTATGTTTTTCCTTTTTCCCCAGTTTATTTATTTGCTTATTAGCTTGAAAAGAAATGTAATTTTGTATAGTATATCTCTGTGATATTAAAATCACTATAATCTATGAAACTTAGTACTACTTTACTTACTGTGACTTTTGGCAGGACCTTGACCATCGACGGACGGTTTTATCCTGTTTTATCGTTTACATAATAGTTTGAAGTGGATTTCTATCAAAGTGATGCGATTATGTGTATTAAGTGTCTGCACATGTGAGCTATTATAGAAAACGACGAAATAAGTCCTTCGATGTTGGTATAAGCCTCAAGTTAGTTTAATCGCTTAGGCGTTTTATGATTTACTTCCGTGCTATCAGAAGTAGCTGTTAAATATTTGATTTCTTCAGCTGCATCCATAGCATATAAACGAATTACTCCTACAATCAATCTTTTAGTGCCCAATAATCGCAGTATTGAAACAGCTGAACATATAAAACAACGAGTATTTTTGAACACTCTTACTGAAAAATATTGGTAAACATAATTGAAGCGATTTTTACAAAAACAATATAACTGTCATTTTTCGTATTTTTTTGTAACTGGCAACTTTTTGTTCGTTTTCAAATAGGCTTTACAACGCATTGATCCATTTTTAACAAAAACAACTCAGCTACGAGAAATCTCTTGTCAAAAGTTTGGTGATTTTACAAAAACTACATATGTGTAAAAATATTTGGCAAAAACAACATAACTGTTACAGTTGTGTAGTTTTTGTAAAAAAAAAGTCAGTCACAATGTTGGAACAAATCAAATGGTTTTGAATAGCTACTTAGAGGCAGAGGGTAAAAAACATTGATTTATATGTTACACTAGATAAGTAATTGCTTCACATATGGCCACAGCCATATGCCCAGCGAACGTCGGTTCAGTGTTCAATGTGACGCCGTCCGAGTTAAGCCGAACGATTCACGACAAAAAATGGGTAAATGCGTAGTGAAAGAATGCGATTCAAGCTCACAAAAACATAATAAATCAAGCGGAATCACTTTCCACACGTAAGTTTTAATTTATATATTCATATTAACGTTTAAAACACTAAAAATTAAATAAAATATCGAATATTGCAATATAGCTTCAATGTTGCCACTTTTGCGCCTTTGTGATTTTTCCACATTAATGGGAGACTATATAATTTATGGAATAAGTTAATTTTGTTTTAAAATAAACAAGTAAAATTGTTTGTTTAAAAATAAAAACTATGTTTCAACCTTTATACAAAATAATTAATTATTCTTATTTTAGTTTATTCATGAATGGTCTATTAATTATATTTTATTATTTTATTTTATATTAATAAATTTGCATTGCAAACTTTCCGAAACTAAGTCTTTGTCTACTAAATTTGGTCTTATGGCATTAGCTACAAAAACATTAAAAGAGCTTCAACGAAATAAATTATTAAAAGAATTTGCAATACACCCGGGAGATCATTTATCTCCAATACAAGTTGATCATTCCCTTTTATTGATTAATGCCATTATTTATAAATATTTAAAAATAAGATTGTACCACGAAAGTAAATTATACACTCAAACACACAAAAAGAATTCAAAAGGCAATTATATATCAAACTGATGCTTCATAGCGGAGTTTGAGAGCATGAACTATTATGAATATTTAAGCGGATTAGTATTACAGATTAAAACCATTTATATTATCTTACAAATATACTTCCGCAGAGTCACGCCTGAATCCATTAACTGTCCTCAGTATTGTTGCAAAAAATATATAATTTTTTTTAAAGTTGTTAAGTAGTATGGAAATTCTATAAACAAGAAAATCAACTAAATTTATTGATAACCAAAATTTTTGTAGCTATGTCATGAGCTAAATTTAAAGAGACAAAAACTTGCTGATGATTTCACAACTTATACATATTCAACACAGATCTCTCTTAAGAAACCTTAAATTGTTTTTTTATTTGCTTTATTTTTTGTTTGATTTATTAGTACAATAAAAATAATATATTTAAACATCTTTTATTTCATTAGTTATGCTTACTTCTGTTCATCTAATAAGAAAATATACAAATTTAAAATAAAAACAATTTACTGCAACTTTAAAAAAAAACTCCTTTATATTGCTCATTTTGGGTAAAATTTCATAAAGTATGCAACACCTACCCGCCACTGCATGTTTGTGTGTCTATCTTAATCTAATCTTAGGGACGATATTGTTTTCCGCGACTTGTGTAAGTGAGACAGATATATGTTTACTTTAAAATTTTAATGATTTCAAAGCTACGTCGTCACGTTTGGTTAGTGGTTACACTTTTTTCGACGCGCGGCAATATGGTTTGCTTCTCTAGTTTTGTATAACTCAATGGTAAAAAAGGTCAGAATGATGTCACAAGACTTTTATTAAGATATTTTAGTACCCATGGAATTTCTTCTGATAAATTAGTGCTGATAAGTGATGGATGCTCTGGTCAGAACAAGAATTATGTAATGGTGTACTTTCTCTACTGCTTAGTTCATGGGCTGATGTTGTTTAAAAGTATTTAATATATATTTCCTATCAGAGGACATACTTATCTCCCAAATGACCAGGATTTTAGCTTGATGTGGAATAAAGAGAAAAAAATGACAGCAGAAGTACCAGATGACTGAACTTAATGGAAACTGTATGATAAAATCCATCGCCTTTTATTGTAGATAAAACAAACCATACTGATTTTATGAATATAAAAGCAGCTGTTAGTCCTTTTTTTATGTCAGCCAAAATCTGCAATGAAGCTGAAAGAAGTTAAGATGCTTAAAATAAATAAAGATGTTCCTTATGTTCAAGTCAGGTATAACTTTACTGGACCATTTTTTTTATATAGGAGAGGGGGCAAACGAGCATGCGGCTCATCTAATGGTAAGTGACTACCGCCGCCCATGAACAGCTGCAACACCAGGGACGGAATCGCAGATGCGTTGCCGGCCTTTTAAAAAGGAGTACGCTCTTTTCTTGAAGGTCCCTAAGTCGTATCGGTCCGGAAAAATCGCTGATGGTAATCGATTCCACAAGGAAGTCGTGAAGAAAACATCTTCTAAATCGCACAGTGGTGGACCGCCAATTATCTATATGGTGTGGATGGTATCGGGAGTTCTGCCGCGATGTGCGTTCGTGAAATTTGGCGGCTGGGATTAATCCGACACAATTCCTCAGAGCAATCCCCGTGGTAGACTATATCTTATCCATGGCACAGGATATAGATTTGCAATAAAAGAAAACTGCCTAAAGAACTTCAACTTCAACCTACTTATGAATCGAGATTGCCGTTAAATCCTCATAAATATAATGTTAAACTTAAACTAACCCATTATTTATCAAGCCTTGTAAGTCACAAATCTTATGCAGATCTATTGGGTTCAGTTACTACATCGGAAGCTACCACCTCATTAGATAATGAAGATAATGGAAGAGAAGGGGCACAAAAGATAATTAGCATTTTTATGATTATATACCTAAAAGTACTAACTTTTTAATAAATACCTGGTTGCTGATTTTAAAATGAGTTTTATTATGATATTTATTGAACACCTGTTTATTTTTGTTACAAAAACAACTTAACTTCAGGAAAATCTAGAAATTTAATTACAAAAACCGCATAACTAACAATATTTGGCAAAAAATAAATAAATACAAAGCCTATTTTTTATTTTATTTGACTGAGGAAATGTAACTATAACGGTGCGTACACGTTATATAACATAACATATTATAAAACGTTATTATATGACTTGTTTCAGTAATGTGGATGCTGAATGTTATAAAACGAATACTCGAGATGCGACGGAGGCGTCGCGCGGGACGACAAACGACAATATCATACGACAATGTCATATAACATTGTTTTATTGTATTGTTGTTCTAATGTGTACAGTATTGTTATTGGTTGCAATGTTGAAATAAATGTTGTTATAAAACAAAAGTTATACAACATGTTACTTGATCTGTACGCACCCTAAAACATAAGTTTATTATGAATAAATAACCAGAAATACATAATTGAATAAAATATTTAATGACTCTAAATTTAGTATTTAAAATGATATTATTTCATAAGATTTGTTTCATAATTTCCATAGTGACCAAGATAAGGCACGCCTTCTAGCTGTTTCGACTAAGGAATCTAGTCACTGGTTACACGCTTTACCATCAAGTAATCTCGGCACATTACTTGATGGGGAAAGCTTGCGTATTGCCGTAGGCATCCGACTAGGAGCGGCGCTTTGTCAACCCCATGAGTGCCCCTGTGGTAGCAGCGTCGACAAGTTTGGGCTCCACGGACTTTCATGTAAGAAAAGCGCTGGTAGATTTTCACGACACAGTTCTTTGAACGATGTCATCCGAAGGGTTCTTGTCTCTATAAATGTTCCCTCGGTTTTAGAGCCTTGTGGAATATTTAAGAGACGATGGCAGGAGACCCGACGGTATGACATTGGTCCCTTGGGAGAGAGGTAAAGCTCTAGTGTGGGATGCTACTTGCGTAGACACTCTGGCGGCCTCTCATCTCTCAGGGGTACCTCGTATAGAGCCGGGGCGGCATCAGAGGCAGCTGAACTGAGTAAGTGGCGCAAGTATGAGTCTCTGAGAGATGACTACATATTTGTGCCATTTGCTGTAGAGGGTGGGGTCCACGTGCGGTGAAGTTCTTAAAGGAACTCCACCCGCGGCTGGTCGTTGCTGCTGGTGATAACAGGGCCGGTTCTTCTCTCGCTCAAAGGCTAAGTATAGCCATTCAGCGGGGAAACGCAGCGAGCGTTCTTGGCACGATACTGCGGGGAGTAGGAGTATATGATAATTAAGTTTCTAGTTTTAGTTTTTTTATTATTATTATAATTTTTAATATTCATAAAGATATTGTGTAAAAGATATTAAGTGTTTTTTTCAATACTGAATAGTTATGTGTTATGTTGTTTTTGTAAAAATTGCTTCAATTGTCTTATTTAAATTAAACAATAATTAAAGTTAAAGTTACAGCCTATTTACGTCCTAATTCTGGGCACTCCTCAGCTGGGCAGGCCTCTCCTAATTTCTGAGAGGGTTTTAGGGCAAGGAAACGTCTGCCGCGCTGCCCCAATGCGTGTTGGGGAACTTCAAGTTTTTGAAATTTTTATTTTATTTCTCAGACATGTAGGTTTCCTCACGATGTTTTCCTTCATCGCCGAGCACGTGGTAAATCAGCACTTAAAATTGCTATTAACAATTTCATTGGTGCCGGCGGGGATCGAACCCGGGTTGCTCGCGTACTGTGAAATTTACAGCGAGCGCTAACCATCTGAGCTACCTCTATAACTATAACTATAACCTAAGATTTTCATACATTTATAATTTAATTTGTTTAATAAATATACTAAATTATAAACTGTTTAAATCATTTTCAAGCAATAAGCATCGATATATCGCTTATGTTTTCGATTTATAAATCTCCGATATTGATGTATTTCTAATTATCGATATATTGAAAATCCGATATTTTAAAAATATCAACAGTCCTAGTTTGAACTGATCAGTTGGAATGATCAGTTGAACTGATAGTGTGTGTCGAACTTATTTTGGATTAAATCCGTTTGAAATGATCAGTTTAACTGACCCTGTGTGGGGACTCTATGTATAGTATACGCATGTTTTATACGAGTAAACCACTCCGCCGGGCCTGCGAGCTATCGTTTAGTGGCATAATAAAATTAAACAGGTTGCTATAATCTAAATAAAATTACGGTTCGCTATTATTCAGAAGTGTGATTTGAAATAATTTAAAACTAAAAATTTTGTACAACCGACTTCAATATTTAAGAATAACTCAAAAACTCAGACTGATCAAATTTATATGGGACCACACGTGAAGTACCAGCTTTCAAATAAAAAAGAATCATCGAATCGGTTCATCCAGAAAAAAGTTATGAGGTACACACATAAAAAAACATAGAGTCAAATTGAGTACCTCCTCCTGTTTGAAGTCGGTAGAAAATAGAAAAAAAATAATATGGACCTAGGTGCATTGGCATTTGTTCCTGGGTCATTATTTAAAAAAGATTAAAATTTTAATGTCGAAAGAAATGTCAATTATGACACATTTTTATAGCGTTTACAATTGCACACATTACATCATTTTTGACACATTACAAGTGATGAACAAATACAGTGATAATTATTATCTCAGAGAATGTTACCTAGAAAAGAATGAAGTCCCTACACAAAGTGTGATTATAAAAACCATGTCGCCTTCTTTGGCCACAGTTTATTTTAAATCCATGGCCCCCAAACTTAAAGTTCTTGCTGGCTTAGAACCTCCTTTGAAAGGTGGTGGAAGTGACTGGTATGTTCCTCCGGATGATCTTTTGAAGGGAAGGACAGTACTTAAGCCATTGAAAAAAGAATTTCTCACAAAACTAGGTTTCAACGGAATAGATTTTTTTGGGGATACTATTATAGAACATCATTTAAGGAGTCAAGAGGAAGAAGAACGAAAAACCCTGCTCGAGAGCGACGTTAATTGGAAAAATACTATAGAACAGATATGTGAAAAACAAAACAAGGCCCTTTCTATAAAAGCCGCTCAGCGAAATACTGACAAAATAAAGGATGCCTTTCATGAATTCACTGTGCTGTATACATCGTCAATTAACAGAATTGAAAGTTTACTTTTAGATGCTTCCGTAAAAGAAATTAAGCGCATACGAAACGAAGCTCATTCAAAAATGTTGACTCACTATAAAACGTTGGTAAAACAACAAGCCACGATGCTGTACGACCGTTACACGAAAAAATTACAAAATAAAAAGATAGAGCTCAAAGACCAATTTATCTGTAAGGTCGAGAAATTACGAACTGAGCTGGGTAATAAGATACACGATATTAATGTCGAAAAACACGTAGCTATAGAGAAACTACGAAAATTGCTAGAATGCCAAAACCTAGCTTGTCAGATATATGTCGCATTAAAAGAAAAAGAAGAGTGTGAAAAACTACAAAGCCAATCTAAACATGAACATAATAAAATAGTCAAAATGTTGACGGAAGAAATCGCAAGGACTAATATCGAAATTGAAGTAGCTAAGGAGAAAGAAAAAGAGCATGAAAAATTTAATAGGGTGTGGAAAGCAAAAATTTGCCAAGTTGTTAAAAAATTTCAAGAATTTATTGCTTATTCCTTGAAGAAAATACCCGAACAAGCCGACTTCTTCTTAAACGTGGAAAAGTTATTGTTGTTACAGCTTGGTGCAGCCGTTGATAACCCCAGCGTCGAGAGCTTGTTTGAGCTGGATAAAGAAGATATCCGTGAACCTGTTTCTGAACCTCGCCCCTTCTTTCTCTTCTGTGACGAAGGACTTAAGCCGTCAATTAACTCTGAGATCTGTACTAAGCAAAGTATTTCCAGTACGATTCAACTACCTGTGATAGTTGTAAATAAAAGATGCATTTATGCAGCTTGCGAGAACTTAGAACAGTTTGCTGATAAAGTTGAGCAGGTTTTGAACGGCGAACAAATACAAGTCCAAGCTTTGGAAGACGATCATGATTATACCTATGATATTCCCATTAAATACACACCATCACATCAATTACTAGAGTTGAAGGAACAGAGTTCTGTGATGCAAATAGTACAAAAAGAAATAGTAAATACAAAGGCTGTTCCAACTGAGTGTTGTTGTGTTTGTAAATTGCCCCATTGCTTCAGTAACCATACAAAAGAAGTAGCTTCTTTAAAAGAAGTAGATTCAACAAAAATTGAACAAAGTAACGAAATATTATTACCAAGGATTACATCAGAAAGTAAAGAATTATTCAAAAAACAAATATTAGAGCACACTCGTGAACCAAAATGGGAGAGCTATTTTAAATTTATGGAACCCAAAACTTGTAAAAGTGCTAAAATTGCTAAGAAAACCCCTCGAGAACATTTACCAGCATACATGAGAAAAATGTCTGCGTTCGACTACCCAGATCTACCAAACTACGAAGAATGTTCTTACAATACTTTTAAAAAAATGGTTGAAATGTCTAAGGGTAGAGGTATTCCAAAGAAAGATCTGCCAAAAGCAGTACCAGTGCCCAAACTTATAATGAAAGACGTCGGCACTCAATACTCCGATCAAGAATTTGAATATTTGTGCACATGTTTTGATGAAAAAGAAGCTAACAACATACTGGATTTTTTTGCAGATAATGTAGAAGGAAATAACATAGACACCTCATTAATACCGCATTATTCAAATCAACATATGGAATCTTTCGTACAAGATAGAGCGTTATCTTTGAGAAATTTGCTTAAACAATCACCAGAACTAGAAGAAATATTCAAGAACGAACAGTGCTTATTTTGAAAATAATAAATTTAATATAAATAGTTTTAACTATTTAATTATCTCACATAATATTTGTTTGAACGTCTTCTACGCATTTCATCTTATACCATTCATGTATATACGATAAAACTTTGATGACTTGTGCGCGCGCCCACAAGGGTTTGTAAAAGAAGAGACATTGCAATTTGTTTATAAATAATATAGAAATGGCCACACTTGTATATCTAATAATAAATAAATCCAGAGGAACAGAAATAGAAATAGAAATATATTTTTTATTCAATATAGATTATAAATAATACTTATTGAAAGTCACTCTTTTGTCTGCTGACTTCCAAAAAGGAGACTGTATTCAATTCAACTGTATGTTTTTTTGTGTGTTACCTCATGACTTTGTATTGGGTGAACCGATTTCGATGACTCTTTTTTTATAAAAAAGCTGATAGTTCTCGTGTCATCCCATATGAATTTGATCAAGGTCAGACCAATAGTTTTTGAGTTATTCTTAAATAACTTATATTGAAGTCGGCTGTACAAGATTTTTAATTTTAAATTATTTAATTACCACTGGTTCGAAAAAAAACCTTTGTCCTGGGAAGAACTAGCAAGAAACCCAGCGGGATTTTTTTTTAAATAACAGCTTACAATCATGTATGTTACACAATTAACAACACAAAAAAAATTAGAAATAGCTTGGTAATGATCACATTCCCAAATTTTTATGGATGATAATAACCCCTTTATTATCATCCATAAAAATTTATAATAACCCACACCACAAACTTAGTTTAATAAATTTTTTGAACTTTGAGCAGGTCTAATTTTGTATATTTTCTGGGATTTTGTTGTAAAAGCGTATACATCGCCCCAAGAATGAATTACTGACTCGGTGGAGTCGAGTAACTAGTACTACTAGCTTGTGTCTGTTCCTAGTATCTACAGAATGAATATCACTTATTTTTGTAAAACTACTTTTATTTTTGTGTACATGAATTACATTTTCATAAATGTATTGAGAGGCTAAAGTTAATATATTAATTTCTTTGCATTTCTGTCGTAGCGACTCTAAGCTTTAAATCGTAAATTGCTCTTATGGCCCTCTTCTGTTAAACAAATATAATTTCAGTGTCAACCGCGTCCCTATAGTAAAATACCATACGATATTATACTATGGAAATAGCTAAATTAAACTAGTCTAGCTGTTTCAACACTGGTAAAATTTCTAATCTTTTTTACAGCATACGCTGCAGAACTAAGTCTGCTTGCTAGTTTTAAAATATGGGGGCTCCGTTAAAGCTTCGCGTCTAGTTTGATTCCAATAAAAATTATGATATCGGCAAGACTCAGTTCCTTTCCATTTAAAATTACATTAGTATTTAAATTTTTGACATTTGGAGTCATGAATTTCATACATTTCGTTTTAGTGTCATTTAAATGCAAATTAATAACATTGAACTAATTTACTAATTTAGATATAGCATTATTTACTTCGTCATATTCTAGTAATTGTCCTCTTAATTTCAAAATTAAAGAAATGTCATCAGCAAATAATATTATATTATGGTTTTCCCTACTATGTGAGGTAGGTCATTAATGTATACAAGAAACAGATAGGGGCCGAGAATTGAGCCTCGAGGTACGCCCATTTGTACCATCGACCCGGAAGAGCTCATACTGTTAATGATAACTTTTTGTGTTCTGTAACTTACAGAAATAATTAATTTAAGTGCATCAATTCTTGCACCGGGGGCTATACCTATATATAAAATGCTTTGACAGCTACACGGGTCTGGATAAGTATTATTAACATAACCTTGCATTGCTTTCTAAAAAAGTTATGCTCGTAAGTACTTACGATTGCCAGAATATATATTACGTATATATCTTATCTATACTAAGTAAAAAGTAAGTCCCAGACTTGGTGACTGCCTCTTTGGTTTAGTGGTCGTAAACGCGACTGATGATCTTGAGGTCCCCGGTTCAAATCCCGGGTCAGGTAAAATCAATTATTAGGTTTTTCTGACAAGAAATTCTCAGTAGCAGCCCGGAGTCAGTTAATTGGCGGTGTTACACCCACATGCCTCGGGAAGCACTGGTTCTGCACCTGATCTCTCTTCGGTCATGTCGGATTACCTTACCATCGGAATATGAGAACGAGGGAATAGAGAGTGCACTTGTGCTTGCGCATACACTTGGGCACTATAATCTTGTACTGCACAGATGTCTACTCTCTGTTGAGACTAGCCACTGTGATCAAAATTCGGTCTGAAGAACATTAAAAAGAAACCCATGGCGAGCTTCTGCGCTTGTGAATCGGCACGTTAATCTTATGAAATGATTTGTTAATCTGTTTTCACCAATAGACAGGACGAGGACCGTTTAGGCATGCGTGAATTAGAAATATATATAGTTTACGAAAATTTTGGTCAATTTAGCTAATGCCTATCTTTTAAGATTGACTTGCAATAACAAAAAAGAAAGCTTTAGAAATACACGTGGTAAAACTTCCGTCGGTCAAATAACTATTATAGTTCGACCGTTCAGAGAATGCGTTTCTGACTCGTCGCTATTGAACTGACGACGTAACTTTGTAATGGCGTTGCAGTTACGATAAAAATATTTTTGCTGGTTGTTTACCGTTTTAACAATCGATGAGCATTAAAACAACATTAGTATATCAATAATCAATGAATGTTATAATTTTGTGTCAAACTGAGTGTCAAATAACTTGGTAAACAATATTTTTCTAAATCTATACTGCGATATTACAAGGTGATGTCAGCGCTTTATATTTGTAGTGCTGTGCTAACAATAACAGGCAATAACAGTATCGTAATCTGTTCTTATACAGTTATACTTTATAAAATAATACGAGTACGTTTTGTTTTTCTTTTTAAGAATTTGAAAATAATGGACTATATGATAACTTTTATTAAATATAAGAATAAAACTACGACCAAACCGAACGCGCGAAAGAAAGTAGCATTTTTATATTTAGGTTGAAAATGGTAACCCCAAATGGCTTTATGGGCCGCCATTTTGTGACGCTAAAACAGCAAAGACCATGTTCTTCAAGTGTTTTCGATCTGTTTTTATTTGAATAGAATAGAATAGAATAGAATAGAATAATTTTTTATTCAATATAGATCACATGTGTAATACTTATTGAAAGTCATTTTTTACTTTACCACTGGTTCGAAAAAAAAACCTCTGTCCTGGGAAGAACCAGCAAGAAACCCAGCGGGACTTTTTTTTTTAAAGCAAATTTTACAATAATGGTTGTACTAACTATATAAGTACAAAATTTATTTTAGAAACAGCTTGGAAGCGATCACCTCATTCCCAGGGGTTATTATCAACCATGTATTCATTTATACTATAATAACCCTTTTTATACAGTTTCAACTTAACAAAACATTTAAACTTGCTAATGGAGAGAGCCTGTACACTTTCCGGGACCTTGTTGTAATAGCGTATACATTGCCCCAAGAATGAATTACTGACTCTGTGGAGTCGAGAAACTGGTATCACTAGCTTGTGTTTGTTCCTAGTGTTTACAGAATGCACATCACTTTTTTTACTAAAACTACCTTTGTTTTTGTGAACATACATTAAATTTTCGTAAATATACTAAGAGGCCAAAGTTAATATATTTATTTCTTTAAATTTATCTCTAAGAGACTCTCTCAGTTTTAGGTTGTAAATAGCTCTAATGACCCTCTTCTGTAAAACAAAAATAGTTTCTGAATCAGCCGCATGTCCCCATAGCAAAATCCCATAAGACATTATGCTATGGAAATAACTGAAATAAACTAATCTAGCTGTCTCGACACTAGTGAGACCTCTAATCTGTTTTACAGCATAGGCTGCAGAACTTAGTCTGCTTGCTAGTTTGGATATATGGGGGCCTCACTGAAGCTTTGCGTCCAGAGTGATGCCAAGAAAAACAGTGGATTCAACAGGGCTCAGTTCTTCCCCATTTAAAAACACATTGGTACTCAGATTTCTAACATTAGTTGTTGTAAATTTAATACATTTAGTTTTATTTCCGTTTAAATGTAAATTATTAACGTTAAACCAATGCACTAATTTTGATATAACATTATTCACTTCGTCACATTTAAATGATTTACGTTTAAGTTTAAAAATCAAAGAAGTATCATCAGCAAATAATACTATATCATGATTATCCTCTACAATAGAAGGTAAGTCATTAATATACACTAGAAACAGGAATGGGCCGAGAATTGAGCCCTGAGGGACACCCATTAGTACAGGTGAGCTGGAAGAACTTTTACCATTAATAATAACTTTCTGCATTCTATTACTTAAATATGAAATTATAAGTTTAAGCGCTGTGTTCTTGACACCATAGTACTGTAGCTTCCTGATTAATGTCTCATGGTGAACGCAGTCGAAGGCCTTGGAAAGGTCACAAAATATACCCAAAGCATCCTCTGAATTCTCCCATGCACAAAAAATATGTTTAATAAGCTCAACTCCAGCGTCAGTTGTTGAGCGACCCCTTGTAAAACCGAATTGATTTCTATGTAGCAATTTATTAATATTAAAGAAACTTAATATTTGATCTAAAATTATTTTTCAAAAATTTTACTAAATGTTGGTAGTACAGAAATTGGTCTAAAATTGGCGGGGTCTAATGTACTACCAGATTTATATAAAGGTATGACTTTACTAAGTTTCATTAAATCAGGAAACACACCAGATTCGACGCTTGTATTAAATATAGTGGCTAGATAAGGTGCTATTATATCTATTATAGATAAAATAACTTTAACGGAAATCCCCCATAAATCTGCCGTTTTCTTAACATCAATAGTTTTAAAATATTTAACGATATCTTTTGGCAGTACTCTATGGAATTTAAAAGTATTTGAACAAGCCTTTACATTTTGTTTAAGCAATGATTCGGCGACAGTAGGAGAAGAGTTTAATGATTTAATTGTCAAAAAAGGAACATCAGTAAAATGTTTCTGAAAAGCCATAGCAACTTCTTGATCAGATCGGGTTAAATTATTGTTAATATTCAATTGAAAATCCGAGTTGCGCGGTTTGACCTTGCCCGTTTCACTATTTATTATTCTCCAGGTCATTTTAATTTTGTTTGATGCAGTTTTAATTTTGTTACTTAAATGTAAAGCCTTAGCTGTGGCGCACACTTTTTTAAATATTTTAGAATATGTTTTTACATAATCTCTAAATATAACACTACTATTAAATGATCTTTCATTATAAAGCTCGTATAATCTTCGCCTACTCTTATAAATTCCTACTGTCGCCCATTCATTAAATGATTTGCGACTGTTAAAAGAGAAAGTTTTAGAAGTAAATATCCTACTAAATTCACAAGTTTGATTACCCGGCTTTCGTTTAATGGACTGTTTCTGCTTTTCAAACTGACATCGGCGCTAAATCGAACTTCGATTGTGTTTTGTATTGCGTTCTTTTGACTTTTGGTGCATAATAATGCCTAAACGTGGACAAACATTGAAAAGTGGAGCCCGTGAGTTAATCATCAAGCTGCAAGATTACTTTGAGCGGGAGCGGCAAAATGGTGGCCCCTGTTACCTTTCGAACAAGTACAAGAACGCGTCTCTCAGGCGCTTGGAGTTAGCAATTGAACGATAACAAATATTAACAAAGAAAAGTTCGGCTCTACTGGCACGGAAGATAATATTTTACGTACTCCGAAGAAGAAACGTAGAACTAAACCCGTGACAGATATTGACACCTTTGAAGCCGATGCAATCAGAAATCATATATATGGTTACTATTCCAGAAATGAATATCTCAACAGGAAGAAGCTTTTGGCATCGTTAAGAGAAGCTGGACTGTTTAGCGGGGGTAAAACTGCTTTAACCAAAATCTTAAAAGATATTGGTTTTTCGTATAAAAAAACAGACAAAAGAAAAATTTTATTAGAACGATACGACATAATTTTAAAACGGATAAGTTTTTTGAGAGAAGCAAAAAATATTGATAACTGGGATAATGTCGTGTTGATTGACGAGACATGGCTAAACGCCAATCACACGGTTTCCCGTTCTTGGACGGATGATACACAAGCGTCGACGTCGAAAGTACCAATGGGTAAGGGGGCCCTTCTGGTAATATGCCACGCCAGTTCTGCAAAATACGGCTTTGTGGAGAACGCGTTACTCAAAAACCACAAATTACTACCACTAGGAAATGAATGCCACTACATTTAAAGAGTGGTCCCAGAACGTGCTTTTGCCCAGCCTACCAGAGCCTTCTGTAATATTCATGGATAATGCCTCCTATCACTCGGTTCAAATACAGAAACCACCTACCCAAGCTAATAAAAAAGAGGAAATGGTGGCTTGGTTACAAGCAAAAGGCATTGACGCAAATATGCAGATGCTAAAAACAGAGCTAATTAAATTAGTTAAAGAAAATAAAGCGGCAAATGTGCAATACGAAATCGATGAACTGGCTCTGGAGTGCGGTCATCGCGTTCTAAGAATTCCACCGTATCATTGCCAATATAACGCGATTGAGCTAATCTGGGCTCAAATAAAAGGTTACGCCGCCCGCCATAATACTTCCCCGCCATTCAGCATGAAAAAGATGATGACCCTATTAAAAGAAGCCTGCGGGGAAGTCACAAGAGATGACTGGGCAAAGGTTGTTGAGAAGACTAAAAACCTGATTGTGGAACATTTTGACCGAGATATCAGGATTGATTCTGTTATTGATAATAATATAATTATACATGTAGGCGAAGATGATGATGAAGACACCACCTCCTCAAGCGAATCGGAGTCTGATTAATATTCTGTACGCACATTCAATTCAATGTACTTTATTGCATAGAAATACAGATTGTAACTTTGTAACAAAGAATAAATAAAACAATTTTATTATATCAATATTACCTTTTGATGGTTTCCACTTAAATTACTAAAATATAAATTTTAAATGATTCCGCCAATTTAGAACGAAAATAATCTTTAAAATAACGCGGCGGTTCATTTTGGAGGAACGGTAACGAACTCAGTGTTATGTTGTGCCCATCACTACTCGTGACTAACTGATAGGTGTCAGGAACGCATTCTCTGAACGGCCGAACTATAAATTAACTATAACTTCTTGTACTATTATTTATTCTGTGCTATAACCATGGTTAAATGTATTTTATCTAGATTTAAACATTCTTTTATACCAAATCTTTCTAATGAGTTAAGTTTTCAAAAGTTACGCCTTTATCAAATACTAAGCTGCGAGTAGAATTTGACACAGAGGAGCATCACGTATTGAACAATATTGATAAGAATTAAAGTAGCATAACCGTCGAAATCTCAAAGAAGTTACGGCCAATGATCCAACTAAAAGTTATTATATAAAATGATACTTGGGGATGGTCAACTACTGATGAAATTGTCTGTTATGTAAATATACTGTACAAAATAATATATGAAGGGCAGCATTAATTAGAATTCAACTATTTTATTTGCTTTTACTCTAAGTTACTTTTATTTAGTTTAGTTGACCACCTTTATTGTAAAGTATAATACTAAAAGCAATTTTTGACATTGTAGATGTCTGGGAAAAAGGGCGCATTCCTAAATTATACTGCAGCTGCAATGCTCTCAGCAGTGAATGATGTTCGTCTTCATAAGACACCCATAAGAACGGCTGCAAAAAAGTTTGGTGTACCAAGAATAAGGCTTACAAATAAAATAAAGGGGAAGTCACCAATGGAACGAAAGATGGACCCAGCTTCAATTCTTACACAGAAGAGAAAATTCCTTCCCATCCCTCTGTCCCTCCCTAGTTCACTTTCTCCCTCTCTCTCTAGTTTAAAAAACCGATACTCCTACACAGATTCCCCAACACCCCCTTAAAATGTGTAAATCCAAAAATCCTGAAACACATTATTCATTTATCTATGCTCAATACTTAGCTGCTATATATATGTAGACAAACCTATTAAAACTTGAGCATCGGGATGGTCATCTACTCATGCAATACCTATATGGTCATCTACTACTTTGTTAGATGGTCAACTATTAAATCTGATATTTTTTATTTTTTTTTCTGTTTTATCATTGTATAAGGAAAAACACTGGTTTTGTTTCATTAAAAGACTACCGCAGAGTTTACAAAAGGAAACACTCATTGAATTCGCATGAAAATTAAGGTTAAGAATTAAAAAAGGAAAGTCTGTGCCCTTGAATGGTCATTTACGGATGCTTTTCTTACGTTACTAATAACTACATTTTAAATTATAATATACACTCCTGGACAAATTTAGAGGAACGCAAAAAAAGTGTTTAGAAAACAAAATATCATGGATATATGTGACAATTAATTTAATTTTTCACGCGGTAGAGTCACGCTGCAGCTCTATTATGGTTGTGGCACGATTGGGTTGGCTCTACGAGAGAAGAAACACGCTCTCACAGTATACCAGCGTAAAATAGCAACTCAATGCTGCTGTTTCGTATGATGAGCGTGAGCAAGCTGCCTCACACGATCAACAAGTCGCATAGCGTCATCAGAGGTCTCGGATTCCGTTGTCAATCCTAAAGCTCTTTCATGCATGTAACCAGTATCCAAACATCAGTTAATTAAAAAAAATATATCATAATTTTGTTTTATTAATTATTTCTTGGTAGAGCCACGCTGCTACAGCTGTATTATTGTTGTGGCACGAATGGATCGTATGGTGAGTTAAAAGAACTGGAGACACTTTTTTTGGGAACGAGGCATTCCATCTCAGTCCTCAGGGATGACAACGCACCTGCGTTTTGATTTCTAAACGTGGTTTTGATTTTTTTATAACGTGGTAGAGCCATACTGCAGCTCAATTAGTAGTATAGTTGTAGCACGAATGGGTCGGCTCGATCGGGGAAGGATCACGCTCTCACAGAATGCCAGCGTCAAATAGAAGCTTAACACTGTTGTGTTTCGTATGGTGAGTGTAGAGAACCGGAGACCCTTTTTACTGGAAAAGAGGCATTCCATCTTAGTCCTCACGGATTACAACGCATCTGCATTTTGATTCGCAAACGAGGATAAATGTAGATGTCTATGGGCCACAGCAACCACTTACCATCAGGTGGACTGTGTGCTCGTTTGTCACCCTATACTATAAAAAAATTGAGGATAAATCTAGATTTATCCACTAGATTATAGATAAATAGATACTGTGATCCATAGACATCTAGACGTCTATGGCTCACAGTATCGCCTTAGCAGCAAGCAGACTACGTGCTCGCTTGTCACCCTTTTTCTATAAAAGAATTAAGATAATTAATTTGGATTTTGCCTATTATTCGTTAATTTTAATATTTCAAACGTCGAAATACAAAAGATCAATTAACAAAATTAACCAATTAAGAAAAAAAGAAAAATTTTACAGGAAAGAAACATTATTGTACTTAACATTTTACTCATTGTTTTTATACGATAGGGTGACAAACGAGTACACAGTCCATCTAATGGTAAGTGGTTGCTGTGACCCATAGACATCTACATCTATCCTCAATAAAGAATCAAAATGCAGATGCGTTGTCACCCGTGAGGACTAAGATAGAATGCCTCTTTTCCCTTAAAAAGGGTATCCGGTTCTCTACACTAACCATACGAAACACACTAATGTTAAGCTACTATTCTACGCTGGTATTCAGTGAGAGCGTGGTCTTTCCCCGGTCGAGCCGACCCATTTGTGCTACAACTTAACTACTAATATAGCTGCAGCAGCATAATATAGCTCTACCACGTAAAAATTGTTTTTTTTATAAATGCTTAGGAAATGCTATAAGTGTTTCCCCTCTGCGAACTGCTTCCAGTTTTCTATGAATACTCCCAATCAAGTTATCAATAAAATCTTGAGAGATTCTGTTTTATTATTTCTGTAATGCATTTTTAAGATCTTAAAATTAGTGCGGGCAGGATTTCTTTTTTTAATTTGTCTTCCAAGCGTACCCCCTACATACTCTATGGGGTGCGTTGGCCTATCCATAGCATTGATTTCAACGACTTCCACTCTTTTTATATATGTACTTTGTATGTAATTAAAAAACAAACAATAACAATAAAATAGTAGTAAACCACAGCACTACTCTGCGTCGTGATGACGTCACTGTCACGACTGGACGACAACGGCGCAACGGCGTAGCTGACTTCCCTTTTTGAGACTTTCTTAGAGATTATGGAGTGTAGAGTAGAAGGAGGATCATCTCTATATACGAAAAGTGTCCCTAAAACGCGTCCAATAAGGGTGGCGCTGCAGTAGCATAGGATAAATTAAAAAAAAGAGCCAAAATTAATTAGAATAAGATGGAGAAATAAACAAGGACCGACCAATCCGCTTGGTTATGTACTACGTAAATAATTCAGGTTTTGTATACTGGCATTTTACTAACTACTCTAGTCATGAAAATTTTTAAATATTTGAATTCAGCTGACTTCACTCCGTCTACAACAGCTATATTCATATCGTAGTTTTTCAGACGCCAGCGCTATTGTGGTAGGTTTTGGAACCTCTGTTTTCAGTATATAGTGGGACCGAGTGAGACACTTTTTCAACTTTCGCACCTTATAAGATGGTTCTCCTTCTACTCTACACTCCATATTAGAGATGTAGCCGTGTCGCACGTTCTGTATTGATTTCGAAATCGATCTAACCAAAATATACAGACATCGATTCAAAATATTTTATGTGTCGGGGGAGGCGTAGGCCAAATGAAGCACAGAAGAAAACTTTTACGCTCTTATGACAATGGGGGTTTGATAATATGATGCTGATGCTGCCAGATGATTTTGAGATTGAGAAAGAAAATAGCACAACACAAAATGAAAAATTGCTCTTCATACCTTAAGTAAAAAACACATTTATTACTTGTAATTTTATATTATTACAATAAAAAGGTACATAATTATTGACTAATCAACAATTGTATATAATTATTCGCACTAGGTAAATCAATCAGAATGGTTCATGTTGCATTGCACTACTTTTCCCGCTAATCACTTATGAGGTCATCAGGGTGCCGTCCACAGAGTACTTTGAATAATCCGAAAGTATCGTCTATTCTTGACCACGGCGCCCAATGAAGTCAGTGAACTGATTTTCGTTGACGTGCTAAGGATGCGCCAGAGTTGAGATATTAGATTTATTATGCGAAGATGATTTGATAGCATTTTTTTTATTCATGTAGCTAATTATAGTTTTATGTTTCTAACCTTTTGTTTTATTCAAATATCAATAATAATAGAAAAAAGCGTTTGAGCTAAATTTTGGATAGTTTTAAAGAAATCTATGCCCCTCGCGTTCGACACTAGCGGCCAACCATAGACAACTTTGGCGTGCTGGACATAGTATTTGCTTAGATAAAAATCCATTTTTTTAGTTCAATGTTTCTTAGTACTTGTGGCCGTAGGAGACTTGTTTTTTATACTCACATGTTGCTGGGTTATTCTTTTTTGAGGAGTGTAGAATTATAAAATACCAGTAATAATTTTCCAATATCTATATTTCATATTTTTGTGGGCCGGGTTTTTTGTCAACTATAGACGTCGTTGGCGCTCAGGGCCCGCAGGTGCTGGTCAAGTATAGGCGACTTTGGCAGTCAAAAGGTTAAAAGTAGGCAATTGTTGCTCACTAAATGTTATTATTCTGTAGAAGAGTTCTTTCTTCAACGACAACGACCTACATACGAGTATTAATGAATGATAACTTTAGAATATGATTAATTACGTAATTACAAGATTCTAATGTTTAAAAAAATAATGTTTTTGATATTATTTTATATACAATTTGACTTCTGTATTGACCTATAATAATAATCTTACTTGATATAATAATACTTACTTATATATTTTGATGGCATTTTTCTGACGCTGTGGCATAATAAATTAATTATCAAATCTACTAAATAATTCTTTAAATAAATCTAAATAATTTCAACAGTGGTAGAGCCACGCGGCAGCTTTTGCTGTCGCACGGATGGGCCGGCTCGAACCGGGGTGGTACCACGACCTTACAGAATACCAGCGTGAAGTAGAGGTTTACCTCTGCGTTTCACTTGGTGAGTGCAGGTGGCCGGAGGCCCTTTTTTACTGGAAATAAGGCATTCCATCTTAGTCCTCACGGGTGACAACGCATCTGCATTTTGATTCGCAAACGAGGATAGATGTAGATGTCTATGGGCCGCAGCAACCACTTACCATCAGGTGGACTGTGTGCTCGTTTGTCACCCTCATCCTATAAAAAAAAACTAAATAATATTAAATAATTTTATATTTTGTTAAATTAAAATATGTTGTTAAATTCGATAAGTATTGTTGTTTAGGTTACTTGACCATTAATATTTGCACACCACTAAGGTAGAATAGGGTAAACTACCCAATCGTTGGCACTCCTCCAATTATTGGCACTTTAGTGTTTATTTCGAAAAAACAAGGAAACCATAGATTATTCAATTTCAGTATGCATTAAAAAGTAAAATCGTATTATTTTTCTGTTAAATATTGGCAACACTATTGTAAAAACAACAGCTGACATTTTTTGCTAGTGATTTGGTGTAGTTTTTTTCTTAAGGTGAGAGCTTTATTAATCATAGTATATCGCAGCTATTCGGCTAATTGTAACTTTCGAAATAATTTGATATACTTAATTACACCTTTAGGCAGTAGATTCAAAGATTATTTCTTGAATATTTTTATCGCATTTTATTTATTACCTGTGCCAACATATGGAACAATAATTTCATCAAAATTCCTTTATTGGCACTAATGCCAGTAATATGAATTTTTCGAATATTATCAACAAGCGAGTTTATGATATATTTGTAAAGGTTTTAAGTTAATTGATTGTTTGCCCCTCGAATATTTTTTTCTTAATAGCAATTTCCAAATGTTGGCCCACAGTGCCAATAGCAAAAGCTAATTATTGGCAGTAGTGCCCATAATATAATATTGAGTGCTAATAATAGGTTTTTTATTTATTTAGAGTACGTCGTAAACAATGAAGGAACGAAATCAAAAAGACACCAATAAAAAGAAGTCAAGAGGAAAAATAGAAAAAAGTAAACGAAAACAATATAGTGAGGAAAATATAAAAAAAGCTTTAGACGCGATTAAAAATGGCATGGCCAAAAAGCAAGCAGCGAAACAATATCAGGTTCCTCGAGCTACATTACAATTTCGCATTAAGAAACCAGACCATAATCCTCAGCCTGGTCCGAGGCCATTACTTAACGCAGATGAAGAAAATAAATTAAAGAATTGGTTAAATGTTAGCCATGCAAAGGGTTTTCCTAAACGGAAAGAAGATCTTTTGAATAGCGTATCAGAATTTATAAGAAAAAGCGGTCAATCTAACCCGTTAAGAGACAACATTCCCGGCGATAAATGGTTTAAGCTCTTCTTACAGCGACACCCGGAAATTGTTGTAAGAACTCCTGAAGCTGTAACAGCGGCAAGTGCTGCCGTATCAGAAAATGATATAAAAGGATGGTTTCAAGCAATTTAATTAAAAGATCACGGTTTGTTTGAAATTCTATCAGATCCGAAAAGAGTATTGAATGGTGACGAAACCAATTTTGTTCTCTGCGCAAAGACAGGTGTGGTCTTGGCAACAAAGGGTTCAAAGAACGTTTACGAAATCGACCACGCCCCAGCTAAAAGTTCACTAACAGTGATGTTTACTTTTGCTGCCAATGGTGAAATCACCCCACCTATGGTAATATTCCCGTACAAGCGCTTGCCAAGTGAAACTGCTTCAAAGGTACCACCAGATTGGGGTATAGGCCTAAGTGAGAATGGCTGGATGAAA
This sequence comes from Parnassius glacialis, assembly GCA_033319125.1. Taxonomy (NCBI): domain Eukaryota; kingdom Metazoa; phylum Arthropoda; class Insecta; order Lepidoptera; family Papilionidae; genus Parnassius; species Parnassius glacialis. The sequence goes on from JAVANC010000020.1 coordinate 35,924,807, forward strand.
ACTGAAATTTACTCTCAATATATAGAAAAAGTGTTACATCCACATCACGTGCGAAATGAAGTACCATTCCCGGTCATTTTATTTGTAGACGGACACAAAACTCACCTCACTTATGCCATCAGTGAGCTTTGTTCCTCACTGGATATTGTGCTCATAGCATTTTATCCCAATTGCACTCGACTACTTCAGCCTGCAGATGTCTCAGCTTTTAGACCTCTAAAAGGTGGTTGGCAGAAGACGGTCTTAGAGTGGCGGCGTGACAATCCATCTCGAGCTCTTACAAAAGTCCATTTTGTGCCATTATTGCAAAAAACTATTGATAAATGTGAAAAACCAGATACAATTATTAATGGTTTCCGGGATACCGGTCTTTGTCCATGGGACTCAAATGCTATAGACTACTCGAAATGCTTGGGGAAAAGTCTCAAGGATAATCCCAAAAGTGAAGCAATACCGGAAACTTCGAGAATGATGACCAAAAAGGATTTTATCAGATATGCAGGACAGTCTACAATAACAGATCTTATAAACAAACAGGATTTGATAGCTGCTGAGAAAATTTTAAAAACCTGTGGTATTTCTTTGATGAAAACGAAAACAAGCAAACATATAAAGAAAATTTTGAAGAAAAAGAAGTAAGAAAACCGAATGAGAACTCTAATACAAATGGAAAAGTCAACAATGGAAATAAAGAAATCATTGAGAAAAGAACCTCGGATGTTAGTCTTAAAGAACAGGACCTTTTGGACATTGAAAATATGGATGTAATTATGTGTGATGAATTTGATAGTACATGTCATATTCTTCTAGCTCAAGAAGTCTTCATTGAAGACATTGTTATCGATAACATAGAAGACATGACGGCTATAAATGATTCTCAAACTGATTCTTTTCCAAAAAACACTGAAAACATATTTTGTAATACACCTAAAGTAGATACTCAAACAACTGAATGTGTACAAGTTACTCATACTGCACAAATCGAAACATATAAAGAAAGAAATGACTACAGATTAGATAATAGTTCAAACAAATCAATTTCTACAAATAATGTAGTTCGCCCAGCTCAACAGGATTTTAACAAAATTGAAGTTTTGGACACTGTAAGAAATCCAACTTTCACTACCCCTATGAAGATAAATCTACGAGAAACAAAACTAGATGACATATTAGTGCTACCTAAAACACCTCAAAGAAAGGGAGTGAGACAAACTAAGAAGACGCCTTATGTAATAACATCAAGAGTTCATGGATGAAGAACGTAAAAAAATTAAAGCAAAGAAAGAAAAGGAAGAAGGCATACAGAAACGAAAAGAACAACGACAACAAAAAAATTAGACAAAGCTGAACAAATGCCAAGAAAAGAAAAATGTGTCAAAAAAGTAGTTGTCAAAAAACATGAAACTACAGAATCTGCAATAAGAATATTATTTTCAAAAGATTTTTACAATTTAAACATTGCAAAAAAAGAAAGATCAAAATGAAGTAGAATTGATACAAGAAAAAAATAAAAATAAAGTAGAATTAATACAAAAAGAAGATAAAAATAAATTAGAATTGAAACAAGAACAAATTAATACAGAGAAAATGAAAAATAATAAAGAAAATTACACAGAAAATAGTCCCAAAGCAAATCTAAATTTTAACAGTATTAAAAAAGTAAAAGAAAAATGTGATATTAAGAATAAAATAATTAAGCAAGTGCTAAACCAACCAAAAAAAGAGGATACCAAAAGTATTTAAAAAAATGTTTTATATTCTGAGGAAGCATTATGCAATATGGATGAAGACGAGAAATCTAATGATGATGGTCCTATCAGAACTAACAAAAACTTAAGCATAATTGAAATTGAGAAGATGTTGACCGATGATTAAGATTAGCTTAAAATGTTACTTTTTGATCTAAAATAGGTACGGATATTATTAAGTTGAGTAGGTTCTTAATCAGACTGATTAATATTTTGTAAGTAGGTATTAAGTTAAAAGATCTCAAGAATAGCTATTTAAGTACTGATAACGTGAGACTGCCAAAACGAGTACCTAGAATAAGAGAAAGTGTTTATGTTATAAAAGTAGATTTTGTAGCTAATTTTATAAAAGCTTTTAATACTTTAAGGTAGAAAACGTACCTAAATAAAAGCATATATTTATCTAGTAAAACAGTGTTTTAATTATATCCTAGGTATATGTAAGTATTTCTTCTATTTTATTGATAGGTAGGTAACTATCTCCTACTTTAATTACATGCCAATAATTAGTAGTATTTTCTTTGATTCTGTCACATGTTTTGTCTACTACCTCTTGTAAATGAAATTTTATGGTAATTTAATTTCAGACTGACACGAAGCTCACTCTTAAAGTGACAACAATTGGGTGTTTTACCCTATGTAGAACGAATTATACTCAAACACCATTGTACAAACATATTCTTGTAAATAAAGATTATTATTATTATTATTTTTCACAGTATGAAAGAAAGAAACTTCGCAATAATTACATAAAAACAAATGAAATTCGAAAAAAAAGCTTTACAACTTTTTTGTCGAGTTTTTTGTACTCCTCTAAATTTGCTCATGAGTAGGATATAGTTTCTTCGCGAAATGTGTAGTTATAATTTGCAATATATGGCCGCTAGAGGGGCGCCGATGAGGTGCTTGCCTAGGGCGCTGTTGACATTTATCATTTAATCTGCCTCTGTACGTGTGCAAAAAATGCTCCCGTTACTACAAATTTTTATTTTTATTATGTAATCCTGAATAATGCTTCTGTAACTTGTTGCCTAAAATTTAAAGCCAACTGCTCCAGCTTGGAAGAAAGTGTCACTTTTAGCCCAATTAAGATTTCAAAATTAATGCTTCGCACAATTTTAACTGACTATACTGAAAAAAAAGTATTACGGTAGTTTGGCAAGTAGCATTAAAAGTTGGTGCATTTGATAAGGATTGCAAAATGGTATGACACTTGCTAGTTTATTTCTTCGACAATTTTTGTTTTGTAAAGAAACCCAATTTTGAACACTTTTTTTACTTAAAATGATTCTATTGTGACAAAGGCCTTCGTCAAGGCCTTCACTTTAATGTTTAAGATTCTAGTTTGTGTGAGATGGAGAGAGACGGAGACATTTTATGAAGTGCGAGCGAGATAGATAATGACGCCACTTTTACTAATGTGTCAGGGACGGAGAGACATAGAAAGTAGTTTTACGAAATATAGGCTAAACAGATAGTGATGCCACTTTCATAAATGTATGAGACTGATAGATACACCATTCGACCAGTGTGAGCTAGACAATAGTCGCTGTTGTTCTTCTTCACTAACGCACACAATACAGAGCAGTACATACGTTAAGCTTCCTGTATAGGACAGTTACTATACTCTTTGCCTTTTTGCGTTAAGCTCCGTTGAGCGCTCGATGTCGTGTCGATGATCATCGATCCCTACTTTCCATATTCCTTCCTGACGATTTAGTATATAGATGTGCCAATTTGGAAAAATTACAACTCGAGTTAACCCGAGTTGAAATTCACGCAACTCAAGTTTAAAGTCGAGTTAGCAGTACGAAACAGAGTAAATGATTTGTTACAAATTACTTTTTTAGAAATTTGGTTTTCTATCTAGCTCTTATTTAATTATATTAATTGTCTTATTTAATTATATTAATTGTATATATGTATATACATAATGGGTTCCACATATAGGCAATAAATGAAACGTCATACTTGGTATCGCTTTTGCTGACGATATACAAAAAATGAACGTAATCGGTCCAGTAATTAGGTCAAAAAATAGAATTTAAATTTTAAGCAAATTTGAACTCTCTCTAGAATTGGGTCACTAAGTCAATGATTCAATGAACTTGAATCCTTGAACATTAAAAAGCGACGTTGCCACGCAGTGCAAACTATTGCGACGTATTGACAGCGGTGTCTTTTGGCGGCGTCCATAAACAAGCGGCACGAGGCACGCGGCGCTCTTCAAAGGCGACGGCGCAAGTGCGCGCGAGCCTGTGTCGTAGAGTAGGACACCTATTGTTATCGACCATTAACTTCTTTGAAAGGGAGTAATGATCGATAAACATTAAAAAAAATAGCTTTAAATACTTAGGGCATGGTGTTTTTAGAATTATCGTGCTGTTATGATAATTCTAAAAACACTACGACCTAAGTATTTAAAGCTAAACTTTAAAGCTAGCTAAGTGTGTTCTTGTTGATTTAGAGATATGTAATAAATTATTTTGACATGATAAAAAACCCATAAAACAACCAATTAAAAAGTCATACTTACCCGTTTCCTAGGAAGTCACAAAACAGTAGTTTCGTAAGTTCAATTGTACAAAAATAAACTTTTTTTTCTAACAATCAATATCTTGTCAAATTTTATCAAATCAAAAATCAAAATTACTTGTATTCAAATGTCTTGTAGTAGGTAATGACATGATGCATGATTTATTGCGGAAATAAGTGGGAATAATTAATAGGATACGTTAAGGCTCGATGACACTGGGCTAGTTTACAAGCTACAAGCCACCGAGTTCGCGAGCAGCTTGTAAACTCTCTCTGTGTCATTGAGCTTTTTTACAATACGCTTTTGAGAATCCGATTGTAAAAACGCTGCTTGAAAAATAGAAAGCCGGGCTAATTTACTCACCATTCGCTAGCGTGTTGGTCTGTAAGCTAGTTAACTAATTGTGTGTCATCGTTGCTGTTGAACTAATTGCGGGCATCTTTTAGTTTGGACAGTTTACGCTAAAATGTCGAAGGAAGTAGTTCACGCGAGAGTAGTTCTTTTAACTCATGATAATAAGAAAGATTCGCAACGAAAATTAAAGAAAAACTTGAAACAGAAAAGAAAATGCGTAAGACCGTGGATAGAAAAACGCGATGAATATGGTGCTTCCAGTGGTTTATTGAGAGTTGAAGGACCAAGATCAAAGGATCTTATATGTTGCCTATAGAAATATGTTGAGGCTAAACAGTTCCAAATTTGATATTAGCTAGCTAGCTAGTTCGCTACTGAGCGAGTGGAAAGTTTTTGTGTCATCGACACTCGCTTACTCGCTCACTCGCTAGCTTTTAAACTCACCGACTAGCAGCTTGTAAACTAGCCCAGTGTCATCGAGCCTTTATGTCAAGGTTTTTTTCAAGTTGAAAAAATTGGTTAAATAGAGGTAAATAATATCTTCTATCTATATTCTGCAAATATTAAAAATTCGTTATAAATAGGTTTTTGATAAATGTATTCGTAATGTAGAGTTATATTTTACATTATAGCTCTTACAGGCAGTTCTAGGGGATTTCAAAAAATTCGTTAAATCGAGGAATTCGTTATATGGATGATTGTTATATCAAGGTTACATCGTATTACTGTTACATTAATTAGCGACATATAATCTTTAAATTGCAGTTATTTTATATTAATTAATTCAATACATTTCAAAAATATATAAACATGCTTAGTTTCGTCTAGTATATTTTATTTTAATTTCCTTATCATCAAATAGTTCTTGATAAGTATATACATAAGTATGTTATATATTATGTAGTAATTTATACGAATTAAATCATTAATAGTTTTTTAAAGTAAAATCAATTACTTTTTATTTACTGACATACAATTAACTCATCTTTTTTAATTAGATCCAATAAAAAAATTAAAAAAAGAACTAACGAACTAAATGAGCGAATTAGTTCGCTATAGGAGTACGAACTAAATTGAGCGCTCCCAATGGCGACCGAATATGCCCAAGACCAGGGCTCGGAACGGTTTAAAAAGAGCGGTTAATTTCGATTAATTACCGGTAAATTTATCGCTCCTTCAATTACCGGTTAAAAAATTAACCGTTTTTTATTAAACCTAAACGATAAAGGTTACCGGTTACATAACGGTTTCGATACCCAAATTAACCGGTTAATTTCGTAAAACGTAAAGGCAGTTATTCATAGGACAGGTAGATTCACGTTGCGAGGTGTTTATGCGGCATCGCCGCATGCGGGCACACTTATCAATTATCTGCCTTTAAGCGATACATTGTTTTAGTCGCGATCAGAGTGTGTAGTGGGAGTTTGGCGTTTACCTAAAACGTGAAAGTATTAGAGAAGTTTTGAAGAAAGAAAGGCAGTTATTGTGTTTGGTTTATTCGTTAAGACTGGACTTGTCTCATAATGAAGAAAATAATTTATTCTTGTGTATCGGTTGTTTATTTATGATGGGCAGAAAAAAAGTAAATAGAATTTATTCCATGTTTACGTTTTAACGGTGGTAGAACCACGCGGCAGCTTTTGTTTTCGCATGGATGGGCCAGCTCGAATCAGGGTAGTACCACGATCTCACAGAATACCAGCGTGAAGTAGAAGTTTACTTCTACGTTTCGCTTGGTAGGTATAGGTGGTCGGAGGCCCAATCCCCCCCCCCCAAGCTATGGTAGCGGAATCAAATAAAAAAACTACCCCAGGAGGGTACCAGAATCCTGGTGACGGAGAATCCTTCGCTGAGCACCCACGCCCAAGCTACCCTACTGTTCTTAAGCATGTGTGCTCAAGCTGCCCCGCGTATTCTGGTATACGGGGGATGGGGGGGGGGTATCCGCAGAGATCGTGATCCTTGGCGATTTTAACGACCATCACGCCGAATGGCTCGGTTCACATTTAACCGATCATGTGGCGAAATTTATTTATGACTTTGCCTTCGCATATGGTTACACAGCTGGTTACTTTGCCTACGCGGATTCCAGATGTGGAGGATCATGCGCCTTCTCTGTTGGAACTCCTGCTAACCTCTTATGCGGACAGATATCAGGTTTTCGTCGACACCCCTAACGGCTCCTAGGGCCATTGTCATCTCCGGAGGGTGGTGTCACTCACACTACCTTCGCGGTTGCATTCTGCAGGCAGCCGCCGTGTTTGGCACTATAGGTCGGCCGATTGGGAAAGAATGCGGTCTTTTTTTTTGCATTCTACCCTTGTGGGCTTGCTTTGCTTCTCGCTGGACAATCCCAACAATGTTGCTGATTCTGTCGCTGATATGGTACTTGAGGATATGGAACTTTTTATTCCACCTTCTGTGGTGCCCATCGGAGGCAGATTCCAGCCATAGTTTGGTCGCTCATGTAAAATAGCATCACACTATAAGCAAGAGTGCTACCAGCACTGGGCTGACGACATCTTTACATTCCGAGATGTTGACGTATCGAGATGTAAACACCAGTGCTCTTCAAAAGAAGTATAATTCCGCCTCCAGGTTCTTCAAAATTCATTGCCAAGACAAGGTCAGAGCACATCGGCGGAGTTGGTGAGAGGCTAGTCCGCCTTCCTTCGGTAACCCGTGCATTCTGGTCTCTTGCTAAGGCTGTCCAAGGAAACTTCTGTCAGCCATCTCTGCAAAGAGAGGGTGACTCACTGAGTCCATGCCGCAAAGGAGAAAGCCGATCTGTTAATCTCTCTTTTTGCGTCCAACTCGACTCTCGATGGCGGAGGAATACACCGCCGACCATCCCGTGGTTTGAGTGCTCCATGCCAGATATGCGGCTTACACAGCGCTCGGTTCCCTTCAATTGTGCTGAAGACGTGTGCTCCGAAGTTGGCACCTGTTTTAATGCGTCTTTTCCGGTACTTCTACTCCTAAGGCGTTATCCCAAATTCATAGAAGACAGCTTTTGGTTCATCCGATCCCTAACAAAGGCGACCGCTCAGACCCATCAAACTACAGGCCTATCGCCATCACCTCCTTGTTCTCCAAAATAATGGAATCCATTATAAACATTTTTCGTCGGGGTTGATCAGTTGGTGATCTACCAATTGGTGGTCTATCTAACTCATAGATGGGCGGAGGCAAAAGAGTCCAAGGGGCAGGCATTGGCCGTTAGTTTGGACATTGCGAAGGCCTTCGATCGGGTTTGGCACAAAGCGCTTCTTTCGAAGCTCCCTTCCTATAGGCTTCCCGAGAAATTGTGCAATTAGATCACCAGTTTCCTTGCTGATCGAAGCATCAAGGTCGTAATAGACGGTGCATGCTCTGATTACAAGCCTATTAAAGCTAGTGTTCCACATGACTGCGTGCTATCTTCAACGCTGTTTCTAATGCATATCAATGATATTTTGCAAACTGGCAACAACGACAGCACTGGTGATGTAATATACACCGGCCGTGCCAATATTTCTCGGGAAACGTCTCCGAGTACCGGAACAAAAGTAAAGTAAAGTAAAGTTGCAGCCTTTATACGTCCCACTGCTGGGCACAAGCTTTCTCTTATTTCTTAGAGAGAGACACGATTTACATATGGAGACACTGGTGTGTGTATGTGTGAGTGAGTGAGTTAGTTTCTTGAAGCATTCATTCTATATCATGGTGTGTCATTTCTAAGAGCCATTTACTTACAGTTTCCTTGATTTTAATTGAAAAAACCAGTTTGTCTATTTAACTTATTACAAATATATTATACAGAATGTGTAGAGTATTGTCGTTTGGCAAATTTAGTTTTTACAGGGTTGGCTGTTGCGACTCTTTATCTTTTCTTCTCTTATACTACATAAGAGAATTTTTAATTCAGACCTAAATGGTAGTTTTTGTGTAATTTTAGAGAACTTAATAAAATGTACAATTTTCTCACAGACGGGAGTTCACGGAATTTATAGTTTTTCAGTGGCGAATCTAAAGGGTTTATAGTATTTACATTACCTTAAGGAGGCTGCGCTGACTTCTTTCAATTTCCTAAAATTTTGTTTTTGTTGCACCTCTCCAAACGGGGATGCAGTAGCCTATTATAGATTATGCCATAGTCATGTAAATCTGTGTTATTAGTTTTTTAGTTGTTACATGTTATCCATGTTAATTTTCTTACTCTGTTACTGGTGAAGTCAATGTGAGAATGCCAACTTAGTCGCTGTTCCAAAACAACACCTAGGTACTTATAGAATGGACTCTATCAAGCACCGCACATGAACAGTTGGCTGTATCTTTATAACTACACCGATGAGTTCTTAGAGCAATGTTGCTAGCAGGTTGTGTTTTATTGTTGATAGTTTTCTAAGTTCATCTTGGTGACAGCATTTATGTAAATGAGAAACAGGGTGGGGTCCAGTACACTCCCCTGAGGAACACGTAAGAACTTTAGCTTTTTCACTTATATGGGCCCCAATCTTCACTTGTTGCTTGCGATTTCGCAAGTAGTCTTCAAATAATATTAACTGGATCCCTCTTACACAAATTGCTTCGAATTTAAGCACGAGGATGGGAAAATAAACAGTATGAAATACCTTTCTGAAGTCAATAAAACCAGTGAGACATTTTTGACTTTGGTCTAATTCCTTAATGATAAAGGTTAGAGCTAAGACTGCATCCTCTGTTCATTTTGTACGTCTAAAGCCGAAGTGAGTTTCCGAAAGAATGTTTTATTTCTCTAAGTAGTTTATTAGACGAAGGTTTATCAGTTTCCGTATAATTTTTGAGATTGCGAGTAATACAGAAATTGGCCTGTAATTGCCGACTTATCTTTATTCCCATCCTTATACACCGGAGTAACTAGATTTTTTTAGAGGTGATAGAAAATCTTTACGCCTTAACTACGTGTGCTCTAGCTAGTTTGACAAATTGAGTAGAAACAGTGTCTCTACCCAGGAGCACTGTTGGACTTGAGACTAGTTATAATTTCATCAACTTCCATTGGATCAGTATCCAATAGAACAAAAGATTTGATTAAGTATTGCAAATTGTATGATTGTGTGAGGTATTTCAATTTTCAAACAATTCCATTTAATGTTATGGCAACAATAGCCACAAACTATATAGAAACGCTACGCGTTACAATAGCTAAAACAAAATGTGAATGTAAATAAAAATAAAAGTAAATCTAAAAAGAACCCCTTTGTCGTATCTCCTCAGTTTCAAGGCACTCCCCTTGCTGCCTCAGCTAGTATCGGAATCCTTGGCGTCGACATATCGAATAGTGTGCAGTTTCGTGGTCACTTGGAAGGGAAGGCCAAATTGGCCTCTAAAAAGCTTGGCGTGCTCAGCAGAGCGAGACAGTATTTTATGCCGGCACATCGCTTGCAACTTTACAAAGCGCAAGTTCGGCCCCACATGGAATACTGTTCTCATCTCTGGGCCGGGGCACCCCAGTGCCAGCTCCTTCCACTTGACCGCATCCAGCGCAGAGCGGTTCGGATCGTCGACAACCGAGTTCTTTCTCATCGGCTCCATACACTGGCACTGCGTAGAGATGTTGCATCTCTTTGCGTATTTTATAGCATTTATCACGGGGAGTGCTCTGAGGAATTGTTCGGACTAATTCCAGCCGCTCAATTTCACCATCGCACATCGCGACAAAACTCGCCTTACCATCCATACCATCTGGATGATTGGCGATCCACCACTGTGCGATTTAGAAGAAGTTTTCTCCCTCGCACGACTTCCTTGTGGAATCAATTACCACCAGCGAATTTTCCGGACCGATACGACTTAGGAACCTTCAAGAAAAGAGCTTACACCTTTCTAAAAGGTCGGCAACGCATCTGCAATTCACCTGGTGTTGCGGTTGTTCATGGGCGGCGGTAGTCACTTACCATCAGGGGAGCCGCATGCTCGTTTGCCCCCTATTCCATAAAAAAAATGTATTTTTTACTGATTTTACGGCTCTGGGTTCTAGCCCTTCTGAGGATGTCACCATGACACAATGGCCCTGGAGCCATGCCAGAAATATACATTTATAGTATGCAAATATATAAAAGAGATACAATAATCTAAAAACTCTTAATTATGTAGGTAGGGCACATTATGTTGAAAATGTATTAAGCTTACATCAAACAACTATCTTTCTTTGCCGTCCCAATATATATATAATATATTATTATATTTATATATGTAATATATATATATATATATATATATATATATATATATATATATATATATATATATATATATATATATATATATGTGTGTGTGTGTGTGTGTGTGTGTGTGTGTGTGTGTGTGTGTGTGTGTGTATTTATAGTGGTATTTAGTTATATGTATGTTTACATGGATATTTGATTTTATTGTCTTTACTTTATGTTAAGTATATTAATATTATCAGGGGGTCATTGTAGAAGCGTGCTCGTCGTGACCCCTGCCAGCCCTTTTCAGGGCTGCAATTCTACACAGCTGCGCACCCATGCCAACGAGGGTTAGGGCGTCCCCCCAAGGCGACGCACACCAGCTCGTCCCCGTTGGTGTGCAATGCAGCGCGCAAAGCGGCGATGGGGACCGCCACCCGTCACGCACAGCCCGAAACGGCGGAAGGTGGAGGACAGAGTGCAGAGTTGGCACGTGGAATGTTAGAGGAGGCATGAAAGATAAGACGAATGAGTTGATTGAAATAATGAAAGAAAGAGAATTAGATGTCGTGTGTATGTCGGAGACCAAACGGAAGGGCAGTGGTACTGAAGAGCTCCCTGGCGGGGCGTTAGCTCTATGGTCCGGAGTCCCGGAGAGCGAGAGCGCCCACCAGGGAGTGGGGGTGCTGCTGTCGTCTCGGTTGGTCGATGTTACATAACATAAACACTCACGCCTGTCACCCAGAGGGGTAGGCAGAGACTATGGACTTGCATTTGGCACAATCCTGACAAACCTCTCTCGCTTCCTCCACATCCATATACCTACGCATACACGCTCGTCGGTTAAAGGTACTCTTGATTTGGCCCATTTTCAATATATCGCCAATTTGGTCGATAAACTTTCGCCTAGGGCGACCCTTCCCGACTCTGCCGTTCACATCTGCAACATAAATTTGCTTTGTCACTCTTTCCTCATTCATTCTTTCTACATGACCAAACCACCGAAGCATTCCTTTCTTAATCCTGGTCACAACATCATCTTGCAAACCACACTCTTCTCTTATTAAACAATTTCTCACTCTGTCATTCAGATTCATCCCTAACATACTCCTTAATTTCTACAGCATTTATTCTACTCTCGTGCTTCTTCTGCCACACCCAACTTTCACTACCATACATTAAAGTAGGCACTAACACAGCATTCTGTATTGCCATACGTGCCTTTTTGGACACATTCTGACTTTTCACAATAGAGTGTAGAGCCCCATTCACTCTATTTCCTGCATTCACTCGTCGTTCTATATCCATATCATATCTACCATCCCTGCTAAACACACATCCCAAATACACAAACTCATCTACTTGCTCTACCAACTCCCCTTCTATGCTTATTTCACATATCGTTTTACTTTCTTCTCTTTCAAAAACCATAACTTTCGTCTTACTTGCGTTCACTTTCATTCCCTTTTCTTTTAATGTTCTGTTCATTAATGTAACCATCATTTGCAACTTGGCTGCCGAGGACGCAAGTATGACTTGGTCATCGGCGTACAAAAGGCATTTGACGGTTAACTCACCCATTTTTAACCCGCATTCTTCTACTTTCAAATTTTCCAAACAACTGTCCATAAATAGGTTGAACAGCCACGGGGAAGCCACACAGCCCTGTCTGACACCTTTATGGATGCCAAACCAGTCCGAGTAGGTCCCGTTGATCCTGACACAAGCACTAGAGTCCCTATATAGAGACTTCAATGCCTGTATCAAGCCAGCGCTCAACCCAAATGAGTTCAGTGTTTGCCATAACATATCCCTATCCACTCTGTCATAAGCCTTCTCCAAGTCTATGAACGCACAAAAAACTTTTTGGTTTTTGGCCAAAAACTTCTCCGCGATCATGCGCATAGAAAATACCTGATCCGTACATCCCATTCCCTTTCTAAATCCCGCTTGCACATACCAAATTTTTCCATCAGTTTCTTTCATAACTCTTTCAATTAGTACCTTAGCATACAGTTTCCCCACAATGCTAAGAACGCTGATACCACGGTAGCTTTCACAGTCCTGCTGTGATCCTTTTCCTTTATATATTGGGACTATCACGGCTTTGCACCAGTCTCCCGGTACCCGCTTAAGTTCCCAACATAAATTAAACAAGGTGTACAGCAGGTCTGCCACCACTCCTTCTCCAGCCCTTAGCATTTCGAGAGATACTCTATCATAACCGGCTGCCTTACCTGCTTTCATACTTTTCATTGCTTTCATTATTTCATCTATACTTATATCTCTATCTATTTCGTCTTCTTTCGGAACTGGTCGATGTTATGACTGAATATAAGGTTGTGAACTCAAGACTTCTCTGGGTTCGCTTTAAATTGGGACTGACGAAGTTATTCCTTTTGGCTGTTTATGCGCCGGTAGCTTCGTCGTCCAGGGCTGAGCTGGAGGAGTTTTGGGAGAATGTAAGAGAAGTTCTAGATTTGGCTAGGGGAAACGAAAGAATTGTTGTGTGTGGTGATTTGAATGGATGGGTTGGTACTGCTCGACCAGGGTACGAGTCGGTGCTTGGAAAGTTTGGCGATAAAAGGGTTAATGATGCTGGCAAGCTTATACTGGCGGTATGCAAGGAAAAGGGTCTTCTTGTGACAAACACTATGTTTAATCACAAGGAAATCCATATGTATACTAGAGAAAGAAAGAATGAGAGAAGTATTATCGATTTGTTTCTGGTGGATGACCGACTGCGAAAACAGGTGATGGATACGCGAGTGTTCAGGGGTGCTGACCTGGGAACGGATCACTATCTAGTGATTACTAGATTTAGGGGTCTGTTCGCGGGTTGGCGCTACCGGATGGCAGTAACAGAACCACAGTCGGTCTGTCGCATCCGAAGCTGGAAGCTTCAGGAAGCGGATACTAGGGACAAATATCATGCGAGGGTAGCCGAAAAGCTTGACACCATCGATGGCAGAAATGAATGTGTAGAAAGAACATGGCGGAACCTTAGGGATGGAATGGTAAGTGCAGCGGAAGAAGTGTGTGGAACAATAAAAAGAGGTAGTAGTAAAAGAAGAGATGCATGGTGGAATGATGAAGTGAAAGAAGCTGTAGAGAAGAAGAAGAAAGCATGGTTAGACTACTTGGCCTCTAGTAATGATAAGGATATTAGAGAGAAGATGAAAGAAAGATATAAGCTGCAGAAAGTTCACACGAAAGCATTGATTGAGGAAATGCGTGAAAGGTGTAGAATGGAAGCGGACGAAAGGTTGTCGCACAACTTTAAGGAGAACTCCAAACTCTTCTGGAAAGAGGTTGGAAGGACGCGAAGTGGTGCGACGGCCTTAAGAATGAACAAAGTGCTTTCGAGAACTAATGACGTCCTCACAGAAAAATCGGACGACATGCAGCGATGAAGCGAATTTTATAGAGAAATGTATGCGTGTGATGATCTTAGTGAGGGATCCGGGGATGACGCCGTGACTGGTACGCCAGACCCGGACCTCGATGACACTGAGGTCATCAGTATGAAAGAGATTGAACGTGCGATTCGAAGTTTGAAATGTGGTAAGGCTGCGGGACTAGACAGAGTTACTGCTGAAATGGTCAAGTATGGTGGGCCTCTCGTCTGGGACAGCTTTTATCTGCTGTGCAATTTGTGTTGACGGACGGGGGATGTCCCGGATGATTGGTGATCCGCAGTCATTGTACCTTTATATAAAGGTAAAGGTTCACATTTTGACTGCGGGTGCTATCGGGCGATCAGCTTGACCAGTTTAGCAAGTAAAGTTTACTCGAAGGTTTTGACACGTAGGATGCAAGAGAAATCGGAAAGATTTCTATGGGAGGCACAATGCGGATTTAGACCTGGAAGAGGATGCACGGATCAAATGTTTTCTCTACGCATGATCACGGAAAAGCTTCTGGCTGCTAACCAGAAGATTTTCTGTGCTTTTGTGGATCTTGAGAAAGCATTTGATAAGGTTGTAAGGAAGAAAATGTGGGAACTGTTGCCGGGGTACGGTGTGGATGGTCGATTGCTAAGGGCTGTGCAGTCACTTTACTGTGACTTTAAAGCCTGTGTGCGGGTAGAGCATGACTTGTCACCCATGTTTAGCGTCCAAACGGGCGTAAAACAGGGTTGTGTCATGTCTTCCTGGCTGTTCATACTGTATCTCGATAGCTGTTTACAGAAGCTGAAAGATAGCTGTTTGGGTGTGAAATTGGGTGACATAAAAGTAAATTGTCTGCTGTATGCTGATGATGCAGTGCTTATTGCACCATCAGAGGCAGAACTGCAGGCATTAGTCACGTGTATGAAAGAGGAATGTGAAATTAAAGGTCTCCGTTTGAATGCTAATAAAACTAAGGTTCTGGTATTTGAAAGGGACGAAGAGAGAACGAAGTGTGAAATATGGGTAAATCAGGAATGTCTAGAACAGGTAAATGAAATTATATACTTGGGGAGTGCTTTTAGCCGGGACGGAAGATGTGATTTAGATGTGGATAGGCGTGTCGCTGCCGGGAACAAAGTCAATGTTAGTCAAAAGGCAAGGCGTAGTGAAGAGTGCACGCCTTGCAATACATAACGCAGTGTTGGTACCGACTTTGTTATATGGCAGCGAAACCTGGGTATGCCAGAAAAAGCATAAAAGCAAGTTGAATGCAGTGGAGATGCGATCTCTTCGTAAAATGTGCGGCGTTACCATGGCCGACCGAAAGCGAAACGAAGAGATTCGCAATATGGCAGGTTTGAAAGATGACCTTATCACAAAAATTGATAAGGGCGTGTTTCAATGGTTTGGGCACGTTGAGCGAATGAGTGAAGACCGAATGGTGAAGAAAATATATAGCGCGAAAGTTAATATTAAAAGGTGTCGAGGTAGACCGAGACTAACTTTCGAAGACCATGTGAGCAAACTGCTCGAAGAGGGGAGGGTCAAGAGTACTCGGATACCTAGACGTGCATGTATGAAGAAGATAATGAATCTGAAAGAAGCGAAAGAGGTATGTAAGGATCGTGACACTTGGCGATCTGTTCTCTCTGGCTACCCCGTCAGGGATTGTGCGTGAAGATAAGTTAAGTTATATTAATATTATAAAATTTTATTATGAGAGTGCACACTAGATCAGCTTCTCTTTTAATTTGTCCAGTATCAGGCCTGCTGGAAGAAATTTCAATATGAAATAAGCAGTGCCTTTGTACAAAATATCTTTTTTTTTCTTCATTGTAACATTATTTTGTGTGTACATAAATTGTATAAATAAATAAACCATAGGACGCATGACTTTTTCCAAGTGACATAAGACGTAACCTAAAAAGGTTCAAATCTAAATATCTTTTTTTGACGCCTTCTCAGGACAAAATTCTTTGACAGAGTTACGCTTAACGTTTACGTTAAGCTTAAGGGCTTAACATTTTAAGATATTTTTGATATATAGACGTTACAATTCATTCTCAATTAATTTTATGTATGAAAGTCAGCCATTGTTCTTTTATTGATTTAGATTACAATACAATTTGACATGTTGTCACAGTGTCGTCGTGGCGTACACAGAAACAGCTACACCTCATATCAGCTCGCGGGTGTCGTAACAGGCAACAGAGGAAACTTGAAACAGGAGATGGGCCGCAGCATCGTCCAGATTAAAGCACAAATAATAGTAAAATAGCGGTTTCTACCCCACAAAACACCTGCCAAGCAAGGCAAATATGGTAAATATTTCCCCTATTCCCTAAGCTATGGGGAAGTCCTGTGTTCAGCTGTGGATTTCTGAAATGACGATGAAGATAAAGTGTACAAATAAAAACAATGTTTAGACTATAAAAATCTTTTTATTTAAAAATCACTGCGATACAATATAACGTCGGCGCGCCAACGTAACCTACTTATGATCTGAGACACAGGTAACAATTATTCAAATACAGTTGCTTCACGCTCGCAAGTTTTGCCATCACAATCAATTCAATACAACTAAACGTAAGCGAATTGGAACAAAAAAATGATTAAATTCAATAAATACATTTATATATATCAATGAATTAAACGACGCGTAGTTAGACCGACACGTCGGTAGAAGTTCTGAGAACGCTGCTCGCTGTTAAACACCATAGGGGCTTTCGATCCTAAATTTGTCAAATTATAAATCTGACAATATTATTCTATATAATAATAATTACTATTCATTATTGAATAATTGTAACAAAGTAATTTGTGTATAATTTTGGTAAAATGCCCGTATACTGGCAATACCACTACTATAGTGTTGAGTACCAACGAATTTTATAATTCGAAATCCCTTAGTCGCCGCATTACACATCACTAAACCGATAATTCTTAAGTAGTTATAATCCTAGTGCAGGACGCCGATGT
This sequence comes from Parnassius glacialis, assembly GCA_033319125.1. Classification (NCBI taxonomy): domain Eukaryota; kingdom Metazoa; phylum Arthropoda; class Insecta; order Lepidoptera; family Papilionidae; genus Parnassius; species Parnassius glacialis. The sequence continues at coordinate 35,941,986 of JAVANC010000020.1, forward strand.
CGTCGCTTAGACCGTGATCTCAGCCCATTAACAATTACAAAGCAAACAGTCCACTCAGTAGGTGTAGATTGACAGCGCAATACTTGTGTGGGAGTGCTGCGACGGAGCGCGGTGGAGCGCGGTGGAGCTTAGCTGTAGAGGTCGTCGTCGCCGGCCTCCTCCTGGAAGGTGGGCTGGTCGCCGCCCGACGTGCCCGTGCCGCCCGCCGCGCCGCCGCTCGTGGGGAATCTGCAAACAAATATCATTTAACTATTCATTTTTTACTTCACACAATAATTGCAGGTTTTTTTAAATAAGCGATTTTCCCGGACTAATACGACTTAGGGCCCTTCAACAGCCTGCTCTTTTTTAAAAGGCCGGGAACGCATCTGTGATTTTCCAGGTGTTGCGTTTGTTGAAAGCGGCAGTAGTCACTAACCATCAGGTGAGCCGAATGCTGAATAAAAAAAAATTTTGCAATCAATGATTGCAGGTATGTTTACATATATTCGTTATTATTACATGTATACCCTGATCATGTCGTGAGGCGAAACTAGTCGGTTTTTACAATTAGTATAATAATAAATTAAAATATATGTTGTGAAACTATAGTAGATTTGTGATTTGGATAAACAAAAGGAAAGTGGATTATATAATAGTAATATAATAAATAATATAATATTATAGTATATGCTTACCGTGAATTTCACAGTACGCGTTCAAACCAGGTTCGATTCTCTTTGGCAACTATGAAATTGTTCATTGCAATTTTGAGTGCTAATTTATCATGTTCAGTGGTGAAAAAAAATGTAAAGAAACCTGCATTTCCAAGAAATTAAAAATATTTCTAAGACATGTAATGTCCGGAAACACCCATAAAAGAACAAGAATGGGACATATAATTGTATAGAGGTGGATGATACCTGAAGTTGGTGCCGAAGCCGCGGCTCTGCTGCAGCGTCTGCGCGAACATCTCGTACTTGCGGATGTCGTTGTCGGACACCGAGCGCCGCGCGAACTTCATCGCCTCCTCAAAGTGCGCGCGGCTGATCTCCGGCACCGGGTCCTCCTCGTCCATCTGACACAGGCATAATCATTGTTACTACAGCCCTTTAGGTCTACTGCAGAACAGAGACCTCCCTTAAAAATGCTGCATAGAACGATCCTGAACCACCGTCAAACATAGACTTCCTTTTACCAGGTCGTCACTCCATCTAGTACGGGGTCGCCCTACACTACACCGCATCGGTAGGAGGTGTTTCATGTTATTTAGTAAAGAATACAAGCTATCCTTTTTTGATACAAAGTCCGTAAAATATATCCAGAAAATATATGCAACAAAGCATTAATAGCCGCCCTTTATATTCTTGTTTTAAGGAATGCAATAAAGAATAAAATAAAAAAATATATATGGTGGTGTGTGTAAACATTAAATAAGAAATAAATATAATTTTACTGCCAAATAAAAAAAAACATATGTACATATTATAAACTAAGTACTTCATCTTAATTAAATTTAGACAATCGGAGGTGACTCAGCTTATGCTTACTTGAGACTAAGATCCCATAAAGCACTGGTTTTCCGGCACTCTTTTCTCCCTGAGATGTTACATAGGTGTCGTGAGAATTGGGAGTTCCCCAATCATGTCTATCATTCACTCATCTAATATTAGAATTTTACAAATGGTTGTGAAATTTTATAATAATAATTCTTGCATTCTTGCGTGCGTGCGTGTGGACATGTGTGCATGTGTGTGTGTGTGTGTGTGTGTGTGTGTGTGTGCGTGTGTGCGTGTGTGTGTGCGTGTGCGTGCGCGTGCGTGTGTGATGCTGCGTGTCATAGATCAGTTTATACATGGGAATGTTTTTTTAAAAGGGTAATATTACAATAAAATGTTAAAAAAGTCTCTTTAAGTTTATGTATTTCCAGTAGGCATGTTTCAAATTTTCTGCAGCAATTTGCCGCTTCAGAAATGCTGATTTGGCTTTGAAGCTTGCCATACTCATTTTATTTCTTAGAGGAGGGGGCAAACTGTTCCCATATTCTTGCTGCAGTAAATTTAAAACATCCCCTGTACCGCGTTGTGTTATGTTTTGGAATACTCAACAGGCTTAATGAGTTCGTACGAAGGCTTCGATGTGAGATATCTTTGATCCTTAGTTTTTCAAATAGGTACTCAGGCTTTTTGCTCCATATTACCATATGCACTGTACAAGCGTACTGAAGCTGCCTTCGAGCACTCATGTTAAGTAAGCCTTTATTATTCAGCTGTACCTGAATAACTATATTATATTATACGTAATTATAAGTGTAACTATATTATAAGTAATATAGTAATGGATTTTCTTGGGCACATTAAAGCATAGTTTTTGCTTTTGCACACAGGCATTTTGCACTCTTTGTATTGCTCTCTCTGTGTTGAAATTTAGACTTGGACCAAAGGTAGAACTGCAGTAATTGAATTGAGATAGCACCAGAGTATCACATAAAAGTATTCGTAAATGCTCCTTAAGATAAGGTCCGATTTTTAGAGCGTTTTCATCTTGAAAAATGCCGTCCTGATTTTATTATTCACGTGATTAATAAATTTTTGTTCCCCATATAAACTAAAGCCGAGATTACGTGCAGAGTTGTAGTTACTAAAAAGTGGAAGCAATGGCTATAATTAGGGCAATCCAGGACATTTTCCGTCATTAGGGCTACTCCACTTAGGAATGAGGTGAAATATTTTTGCCAGAATTCATAGCAGGGGATTAGAAATGGCTAAACTGAATTACGGATATTCTTAAAAGTATAAGAATTAAAAAAAAAAACGTTAAAATGTGTAAAAAAAAGAATACCTTAATTAAGAACTGAAGGATTGTTTTGTGTGTATACATACATACACTAGAAAACAAAAAACTTTTAATAAAAACGATATTATTAGCCCTCATTGCGTGTTCACAGTGAGATCCGACATTTTGAAATTGAGCCGGCCGCCAGCTGTAGCGTTTAGTATGATATTTTCTTAGTTTTTTTTGGTGATTTAAGTTATTGTGTAGATAATAATCAAACGAAAGGGTATTGTGAAATGTGAATTACGCGAAATAATTGTGGCAGTCGATACCATATCACGAACAAGAACAAAGTCGGCTTATGACTTCATGAGTTATTATTTATATATTATTACTAGCGATCCGCGCCTGCTTCACGGGTGATTTTTGCATCTTGATAACAGCGCCACCTACCGGGTCCAATAGTGAAATTAAACAATCCATGGACCTACTCAAACTTACACAAAATATTTCCTCAAAATCGGTCGAGCCGTTTTCGAGTTTTAGTGGGACTAACAGACAGCAATTTTGTACAGGGTTATTTTGCAATAATTGGCTAAAGCAAAGAAGGTTCAGAACAAGTAATACAGGCAAATGTGAACAAAAATTAATTAAAAAATCTCAAACATTCTGTCCTTTTCTGCCGACTTCCAAAAAGGAGATGGTACTCAATTCGAGTGTATGTTTTTTTTTATGTGTGTTACCTCATAACTTTGTACTGGGCGAACCGATTTCGATGATTCTTTTTTTATATGAAAGCTGATAATTCTCGTGTGGTCCCATATGAATTTGATCAAGGTCAGACCAATGGTTATTGAGTTATTCTTAAATAACCTATATTGAAGTCGCTTATATTGAAGTCGGCTTTACAAAATTTTTAATTTTTAATTATTATCTTTTAAATTTAAACTGTGTGGTAATGCGTTATTTTAATTGATTTTACTGCACACGCACACATTGGTAAAGGTCGATCGGTAGACAAAAACGATGTTGCATATAAATCACATTCAATTAAGGATAATTTAAAATAAAAGTAGAAACCTTATTTATTCATATTTTCAAAAAGTGCAAAAACGGTATATCATTATACATACATTTGAACTTAAGTTTAAAATTTGGTTACTCTTTGAAAAAATATTCCTGTATATAGAGATTTATGAGTTACGCAAAACTGAGCGTGTAAGGAAGTGCGGCACTGTATCTCAACTTGTTGGGTTATGCACAAAATCGTCTATAAAACTCGTAGTCAAAATACACTTCGATTGTTCTCCTTGTTTTCTTTTTTAATATCCTCTTGTATTTCTCTACTTTGACATTGGCAGAGAATCATCGGTAAAACGATGGAGTAATTTTTATTTTAAAATAATAATAATAACAAGGCTTGTGCGGTACTGACGTCCATGACGGCGGCGGGCGTCTGCTGCTGGCGCGTGCGCTCGCGCGTGATCTCGGCCTCGATGGCCTGGCGGATGGCCAGCTTGCACGCGCGCTGGCAGATCTCCGTCAGGTCCGCGCCGCTGAACCCTTGCGTCACCTGCACCACAAACCGCCCCACCCACACGATATCAATTGCGCTCACCGTACTCACAACCCGCATCACTAAATACTACTGATTACCGATTGTGCAATACGGTTAGTTTGAGAGACAACCGGGCCCTCAGCCCACATGATGGTAAATGGATGCTGTGACCCATGGATATCTATACAAATCCTCGATTGAGAATTAAAATACACATACGATATCATCCCTGTGGATATACGAAACACCAGCTGCATTAAGCTGATGTTTTTTGGGTTCTATGAGACCGTGGTCCTTCCCCGATGGAGCCGACCCATTCGTGCTATAACCATAATATAGCTGTAGCGTGACTCTTAACGTAAACGTCATCAGTTAATTTATTAATTACAAAAAAATGCTGGACAGTTTTTGGTAAAAACTTATTAAGATCAATTTACATAATTGTGTCCGTCATTTAGAAGATAAGAATATGCACTACCGCATATCATCCCATGGGTGTCGTAAAAGACAACAGAGGGAAATAAACCTTGATATGGACAGCAGCATCTTCTTTACAATATCTGGAAAATAAAAAAATTGGTTGCCAACCTGCATACAAAGAGTAATAAATACGGCAAATATCCCTCTTATGAGGTAGTCTATGAGAAGACCGATGTTCAGCAGTAAACATTAATAATCCAATATTAATATTATTATTTTTCTCTAAATATATGACAAACATACTAACAATTTAATTAACTATTGCAAATAATTGACATACATTAAAAGCTAAAATAGAATATTTTAGTTTGTAATTAAAACAGAATTTTAAGTACAAGTAACACAAATTGAATACATACAATGAAATAGGTAAAAGGTGATATCTAACCAGCCAGATCCGATACAAAAAAGAAATCCTAAAATCTAGTGGATCCCGCTAAAAAGCATGAAATGAAAATTATTTATTACAACTTTTTTGTCAAACATCACGTTTTTTAATCTACTATCGTTTTAAAATAAGGTTCCTCTGTCCGAATAAATAACAGCAAAGGGCACTCAGCAATATATTTTTACTTTTGAAATGTGCATTATTACTATACTTAATGCAATTGTTATTTATTTTATTTTATTAGGCTCTTGCAATAATGAGGTGTCCCATTACTTACAGGAGGGCACCACATGCATAAAAAAACTACGTTTTATAACAGTACCTAGGTACAATTTAACTGTAATAAAATTTAAATTAATAATGAAGAAATTTCTATTTATTTTATTTTATTAGGCTCTCGCAATAATGAGGTGTCCCATTACTTACAGGAAGGCACCACATGCATAAAAAAACTACGTTTTATAACAGTACCTAGGTACAATTTAACTGTAATAAAATTTAAATTAATAATGAAGAAATTTCTATTTATTTTATTTTATTAGGCTCTCGCAATAATGAGGTGTCCCATTACTTACAGGAAGGCACCACATGCATAAAAAAACTACGTTTTATAACAGTACCTAGGTACAATTTAACTGTAATAAAATTTAAATTAATAATGAAGAAACTTCCGTTAGTACAAAGTTTTAATCGCCGGTAACTACTTTTTTGATGCCGGCCATCGAGGTTGCGAGCCGATCTAATCTGCTTTGGTACTCTTTATACTCACATATATTTAGTATTTACCATGTTAGATTTTATGTTTAACAGTACATTAAAGGTAGGAAAATTCAATAGTAAAATTATAGGTGCTTTGATGGTTTCTTATACATAAACACTGTTTTTTGTGTACTATTTAATTACTGTGTATAATTGACATTACAGTCAATTATACACAGTAATTAAATAGTACAAAAACAAATATTTTATATTAACACTTTCACTGTCCAATTTTCAGACACAATAATAAGACAATAGCAATGAACTATATGAAGTGAATGGGACAGAACAGGAATGGGTTAAATCATAAATCTGAAAAAGATGCATTAAAAAAAAGCAGTAAGTAAATTGGTGTTACAATTGTATATATCAGTTTTGGCTCTAAAGCTTTTGTATATGTATGTGATGGACACAGAACAGGTATCAATAATTACCTTAGCGATGTATGACAGATCAACATCCTTGGCGATGGGCGACTTGCGCAAGTTGGAGCGGAGGATAGCCTCGCGCGACTTCTCGTCGGGCAGCGGGATGTAGATGAGCTGGTCCAGACGTCCCGGACGCAGGATGGCCGGGTCGATGATGTCCGGTCGGTTCGTGGCGCCTGCACAAAACGACTCAATTATTATTAGAAGAGTCTGTTCGAAAAGTGAGTTATCGTGACGGTAAAGTTTATGATAATTTGACAAAATTACACAACAAAATGGCTGCTGAAAAACACCAGCTTCCATAAATCTTGTGTTGGTTCTGGTTTTTCTTTCAAAGTACTCTCATTTTAGAGAACTTGTTTCAGGTGTAAAAATGATCTTGAATAGAAATAGATTATAGTCAAAATTTAGTTTTTGACAGCTCCGTGGCGCAGTGGCTCAGCAATGAGATGCAGCGCTGAAGGTCGCGGGGACGAATCCCGCACAGACCAAGTATTTATTTGTAATGCCTACAAACAGTTGTTCTGGGTCTGGATGTTTGCCCTTGTAAAATCCCTTGTGAAATTTATGTATTTAAACTGCCTCCACATTACAGGAGGAAATCCTTTGTGGGGGTAACATTTTTAAAATTATAGAAAGAAATTGTTAGACAAAAGAATCATTATCAACTTCCCATACAATGATGGCTAATTGTTGAATTTAAAGAAAACTATGAAAGATACTTTTTAAAAACATAATCAAACTTTTTTGGCCATTTACTATCAGGTTGGATAGTAGTCAAGCACTGGTTTCAATTGGTTTAAAAAAAATATTATGCAATTACGCGTCGAATTAAAAAAAAAAAGATTTACAATGGCGTAAAAAGTATCATTTGTCCTTGAGATATGAATTGTAAAATTGATACACCACTATCCCATAATATTATCCTGTGGGTACCGTATGATGCGTGTGTGAGAGAGAGAGAGAGAGAGAGAGAGAGAGAGAGAGAGAAAGGTAAGTGAAACAACAGCGGTAAGTGAAACAACAGCAGATGGACAACAGCATTTTCCTGATAACAACCCAAAATTATAAAGAAAACTGCACTTACCAACCCACCTGCCAAACATAATGACTATGGTAATAGAGACAAGGCAAGGTTGTAATAGATGGATGGTATGATAGATGAATACACAGACACACACATATCATTTTAAACAGTCCATTTGATACAGTGGAATTGGACTGTAATGGCCACAAAATGTGGATATACATTAGAACAATATTCAAGTTATAGGCTACGTTATTAAACAAGTGGTAAAATAAAAAAAATTGTACAACCAACTTCAATATAAATTATTAAAGATAAATCAAAAACGACTGGTCAGACCTTGATCAAATCTATATGTGACCACATTGGAAGCACCGGCTTTCAAATAAAAAAAGTGGTAAGTATGCATAATAGGGGCATGAGTGAAACTACTGCTTGCAAGTAACACACTGATTTATTTCTTAACTATGACAAGTATACTTATACATAGTCGTACACAGGTACCCACCAAAAAGAATCATTAAAATTGGTTCACCGAGAAAGTTATGAGGTAGCAGTAGCACACATAAAAACATACAGTCGAATTGAGTACCTCCTACTTTTGAAGGCGGTTAATAAATAATTTAAAATTAAAAAATTTGTACAGCCGACTTCAATATAAGTTATTAAGAATAACTCAAATAACTCAAAAACGATTGGTCTGGCCTTGATCAAATTCATATGGGACCACACGAGAACTATCAGCTTTCATATAAAAAAAGAAAAAAAAACATACGCGTCAATTGTGAGTACCGTCTCCTTTTTGGAAGTCGGCAGACAAAATAGGTACTGATTATAGGTATATTTAAATAAGTTATATTTAAACAACCATTTTCGGGATATTTTGTCTTATATTGCTATGACATACTTAGTCCGGTGCATAGTACACTCAATAACAATATAACAAGGCCTACTGCGCGCCCACCATATTTTACAGTTACTATATATATCTTGTAGGTGTTCTCAGAGTTGTTTATGGAAAAAACCAGATAGAGCTAATGATCTTAATTAGTTGGCAGTGTAATAATCTCCAAATACCACATAAAAATAGACAGAAAAAGCTAAAAGATGACATATTTAGAATTACATTTATCAATCTGTTATATAATAAGGATTCTCTACACTAATTATACACTGACATTTTTTGAAAGTGTGGTCTACGAAGCTGCACAATGGTTCTACCACATATAAATAGCTGCAGCATTGCAGATTATAGTAAATTTTCCCTAAAATGGGAGAGACCCATGTCAGGTCGTCTGTTACGGGCTGATAAGGAAGAAATCATGGTGTATAAGAATGTTCCAACTTACCAATGATGAAGACATTCTTTTTAGCTCCCATGCCGTCCATCTCAGTGAGAATCTGGTTGATGACTCTGTCTGCAGCTCCGCCGGCGTCAGACACCGATCCTCCTCGAGACTTGGCGATGGAATCCAACTCATCAAAGAACAACACGCATGGTGACGCTGAACGGGCCTGGTGGAGAGATTGATGGATCTAGTAGTCTCAGCACTGGCATCACATTTATTGTATAGAATAGATTAACAAAATTGGACAGTACTTTGTCCCTAGGGTTTGCATGGGGGAAGAAACAACGGCTCACAAGCTGCTGGTATATCCGGATGTCGGCCACTTACTGGACTAAATACCTCAGCGTGCCGACATCGCTCCGCGAGATCGTAACTTTCACAGTTTACCGAACAATTATGAGAAGCTATCATGGCTTGAATAACTACATTATTCTTAGCCACATACGTTTAGTATGTGGAGTTGCAGTAAACAGCTAGTTGCAAAGTAAACTAAGAGATTACTCTGTAAAAACTTATCAGACTAACATAATCATTGATAATATATGTAATTCTAAAGGAAAAAAAATTGAGTGTTCTTTCAGAAGGAAGGTTGTGAGTGTAAGACATATATTTAAGTCTTCCATTGAAATGTTTGTTTATCCTTTAAGGTTGTGCTAGTCGATAATTTTTCAGTACTAACATAGGTTATTGTATATCACCATTTGATCATATACATTCAAAACTAAGAGTGATATTTTGTCCCACTGACTTTCTTGCTGGTTCTTCCCCCCAGGACAGAGGTTTTTAGCTGAACCAATGGTAAATTAAACAAGAGTGATTTTCAATAAGTATTATTTATAATCTATATTGAATAAAAAAGTATCAGTTTCTATTGACTTCTGGTTGTCTAGGCTTGTGTAAGTAAATATGTAGCAATTATATAAACTCTCAAGTCTGTTCATACATTTTTTGACCTTGTTTTTTTAGTATTGAAGATTGATCCATCTTTAAAACAAACTAAACAATATTGTTCATAATGTAAATGAATTATATATAACTTTATAGAAAGTATTATTAAGAGTCGACAAATAACAGTTTTAATAAAATTAAAAAATTAAACTGTTAATTTTACCTTGTCGAAGATGTCTCGCACATTAGCTTCAGATTCACCAAACCACATTGTGAGCAGCTCTGGTCCCTTCACAGATATAAAGTTGGCTTGGCACTCATTGGCAATGGCTTTGGCCAACAATGTTTTACCTGAATAAAAAACAAAAAACAAAAATCAAAAATTGTATATTTTTACTGCAGGTTTGATTCCCACGTGGAACCAGTATTTGTATGGTCTACAAACAATTGATTTGTCTTAGTGTTTGCCAATGTGCAATTTATGTTTGTAAAATCTCAAAAATATGGTAAAATTCCTACCAATTCTAAGTACATAGAATCAGTTACAGATATGTTCTCTGGAAAGTTTTTTATATATTTTTACAACATAACATTTTAATAATATACAATATTTATTACCATAATAAAAAAATAGTTTTGATGAAAAAATTATATCAATGTATCGAGATTAATTAGAGCTTGTTTTAGTGTCTCTAAATAAGGTTACGCAAATAAACAACAATTAAAACAAATTACAAATTGTAAATTTTTTAGAAAATACACAATCCGAGAATAAACTGACTGGGAAATTCAAATTTCAAAGTGATTAATATCAAATTCATTAAATTCACAAACCATTTCTTCCTACCGTACACAGTGAAACAGAGATGGGATGAGATCGGCCGCCATTTATGTTTATATCCTTTATTGGCAGGCGTTATAGTAGCACTGGCATATAAGAGGTAAAATTTATTATCTTTATATATAAAAATTACGTGTCACGTTGTTTGTCCGCGATGGACTCCTAAACTACTGAACTGATTTCAATGAAATTTTGCACACTGTGTGCAGTTTGGTCAAACTTGAGAGATAAGATAGTTATTATCCCGTTAAGTGACCATCAATATTTTTTATTACGAATTTAAGTTTTTTTTTATTACATGGTCTGCATGGTCAGCTAGTATATATATATTACTCACCGCATCCAGGCGGTCCGTAGAAAAGCACTCCGCGAGAGGGCTGCATGCCGAACTTGAGGAACTTGTCGGGGTGTTCCACAGGGTACTGCACCAGCTCCTGCAGTTCGCGCTTCACGTTCTGCAGCCCGCCGATGTCCGACCACGACACGTTCGGCACCTCCACGACAGTCTCACGCAGTGCCGACGGCGATGACTTCGTCATTGCATACTGCGAGAACATTCGAAATGTTAATATCATATTGCCACAGCCTGTGATTGTACTGGCTCTCTATATCCTTCATAACAGAGCACTGTTTTTGGAGGCAGAAGTAAGATCAGTACCTTCCAAGATAAGACTTCTAAGCAGACAAGTTGTAATTTTTTTTTTTACAACTGACTTCAATATAAATAAAATGAGAACAGCATGAATGTAGTCTAAGATAACTCAAAAACTTATTGGTCAGACTTTGATTCACATGGGCCACATGTGAAGCACCAACTTTCAAATAAAAAGAGAATCCTCACCATTTTCACCTAGAAAAAAGTTCTGAGGTAACACACATAAAAAAATACAGTCAATTTGAGAGCCTCCTCCTTTTTTAAGTAGGTTGAAAATGAGTCCTACCACCTAGAAGTTCATTAGTCACTTCAATTTTATACAAAAATAAAGTAACTAAGCCCACCTGCCGACTGAAAAGTATCAACCATTTGGTGCATGGTGGCGGCGTAAGCACATCCAACCACCTCATTTCATTCTGTAGATGTCATAAGTGGTGACTTTGAGAAAACCACAAAAATCATGGTTGGTTTACAATAGAAGGTGGTCCAAGTTGTTTACAGCAGAAATATAACGAAACAAAAAAGCTGCTGCTCTTCAAACGGCTGAGCAGATTTTCTTGTAATATAGCTATGAACACTCTCGATTACCTTTCAAACAAAAAAAAATAATCAAAATGGGTTCATCCATCCAGGAGCAATGATGCCACAGATACACACTACAAATATATAACACCCCTCTGTTATCGTCGGGGGTTAAAAATACTCAGACCAGTGAAAGAGAGGAGCGTCAACGCTGCCAGACGTCTAGTACTATATGGCGATCTGCCTACCCAAGTTTTGCGATTAAAGTAAATTCTACCTACCGGGAAAGGCTTGTCTCCATTCAGTTTACAAACTAATGAACAAGATGAAAATCACCGAATAGCAATTTACGAAATGACTGGTGTTTTTTAACTGACTTCAAAGAAACGGAGGTAGTACTGAATACGATTGTATTTTTTTTGTGTTACCTCTGAACTTTTTTCTGGATGAACTGATATTGATGATTATTTTTTTATTTGAAAGCTGGGGCTTCTCATTTGATCCCATATAAATTTGATCAAGATCTAACCAGTAGTTTTTGAGTTATCCTTAATAATGCATATTTAATTTACTTCGACTACATTGATGATGTTCTCATTTTATTTATGTTGAAGTCATTTGTACAAATTTTTTAATTTTACTACTTGTGTTACTGTAACATTGGGCTTTAAAATTAGCAGTCGCACTTGTGAAAAGTGTAATATTATAATAATATCCTGACCGTCAGTCAATTTAAATGTTATTAAAGGAACATTAAATATAACATAAATATAGCATTTTAAACAATTTTTTACTTTACACTGGGTAACACAAAAGTTATCATCCAATGTAAATGGCCCATTCATTACAAACCAGGTGATGGTTCTTCACACATTTATTGTAAATTAACATAATAAACAATCATTATTACTGGTCACAAAAACAATTTGAATCTAAACAGTGATATTATTACTTTAGAAGTATTTTAAGAGATCAAGGAACTGATTAGAAAAAAAAAATGATTACTAGAAAATACTTCAATCATTTGATTATAAAAAAGACAATGGCAAGTCGTTTTTGTACTTGGTTCTTACTATAAACCATCATAAATAAAGCTTACTCAAGTCCAAAACTTAATGGTTTTTAAATGTTAATATTTAAAACCATTCTTAGTTGTCCAATAAACTGAAATATTCTGTGTTGGACTTGTTTCTTACATCTATTCAGTTTTTTCTTCCACACTCTTAATAAATATTGTATGTGTTTCACCAGCACTATCACTGTCAAATATTGTATAGTGTTGATGAAGTATTGGAGTCAAACATAACAAACAGATAGACCTAAATAATATACTAAAGTTATTCACATATATTAACAATATATATAGGTATATTATGTTCCATGGCTGGGAAAAGACCTCTTCTTATTTCTGAGTGAGTTATGAATCATTTAGACAGGTTGCTCTGAGGTACTAGGGCTATGGAATAAATAATTTCCTAAGTTATGACATAAGATGTCGTCATTACTTACACGGAAGTTATCCATAGAAACAGCAAGTGAGTTGAGCACTTCTGCGTCAATCTGGTCATCCTCAAGGTCAATGAGGTCCATTTTCTCTCGGATCTGTTGCAATGCCGCTTCGGAGCAAAGTGACGCCAAATCTGCACCAACGTGACCATGGGACTCTGCTGCGATCTAAACAAAGGTTTTTTAATAAATTTTGGTTAATCCTTTTTTCATTAGCGGGTGTTTGAATGATTAAAAACACGTGTTTATATTATTTCATAAAAGATTAATAATATTAACACATTTTTTTAAATCATAATTATCAATATTTAATTTTACATGAAGTGAAAACAATAAATATCCTTAACTTTGGGTTATACCAAAATCATTTGACTTTAATAGTAATTTAGCTCGAATTTCATATTAGATATGAAAAGTAAGCTCACCTGTTCCAAATCTACATCATCTCCGAGCTTCATGTTCTTAGTGTGAATACGCAATATTTCAAGACGGCCAGTAGCGTCCGGAATACCAATGTCAATTTCACGATCGAAGCGACCGAAACGACGCAGAGCAGGGTCGATCGAATTCGGCCGATTGGTTGCAGCCATCACTATGACGTGTGATGATTTTTTCATACCTACAGAACAAGATATTTAACAGTTACAATTGTAGTTCTATTTAATACACAGTTTTATAAATAGTAAATTTTACTTTTTAAATATTTTTTTTTATTTCAGTGTCCATCTACTTCTGTCTCATTGAACATATTGATTATAAATGCATTCTCATTGAAATTGTCAGTGATTGGCTGAATGATCACATTATTTTATTTTAAATAATACAATGAGTAACAATGAAATGAAGAAACAAGTTTATATGAAGCTACAGAATAATAAATATCTTACGAGTAATGTCCAAAGGACAAATAAACCTAATTTTACCTGGTGCTCATTGGGTAAAATCTGAATAGTTTATATATTAAATAAATGTATATGGCTTTGGCCGCACTTTAACTTACTATTGCTTATATTACATGATGCTTTTATTTTTTTGACAAATATAACATAAGTCCTAATTATTTTTAATTATTATTAGGATTTTACCCAAAAAGCACTGGGTATGCCTAGGTTTACTAATTCTTTACACATTACCTGTAAAATATAAATTATTGCAGCACATGTATATTTACATATAATATACTGTAGCAACAAATAGGCATCTGGCTCTGCATTATGATGCAGAATAGCTTCAGTGATGATATTGTTCCAGTGCCCATATCTAAAACTCACCAGCAATTGCCAAATTAGTAAGTAGTATTAACATATAAACTTGATATGAACATGTTTCCTGAGATAATAATTTAATTTTATAAACATCGAGCATCTGAACCTTCCTTTAACCCTTTGTCATGAGTGGTTTATAGAGCACTGGAAGATAACAAGGTGTACCACTGTAATTGTGTGATGTCCCATAACTTACCATCCATAAGAGTAAGCAATTGTGACACTATACGACGTTCCACTTCACCATGAGTTTTCTCACGCTTAGGGGCAATTGCATCCAATTCATCAATGAAGATAATAGCTGGTGAGTTCTTGTCAGCCTCTTCGAAAGCTTTGCGCAAATTAGACTCAGATTCACCAGCCAACTTAGACATGATCTCCGGTCCATTGATTAAGAAAAAGAATGCACCTGAAATAAAATTATTGGTTAGCTACACATATATACATGCTTAAATGATAGAATTTACAGCTTAAACTTACCAGTCTCATTAGCAACAGCACGAGCAATCAAAGTTTTACCAGTACCAGGCGGACCATACATGAGAATACCGCGAGGTGGTTTCACACCAATAGCCTTGAAAAGCGATGGATGACGCAGAGGTAATTCTACCATCTCTTTAATCTGTGCCAATTGTTTGCGGCAACCTCCAATGTCATCATAACCAACAGCATTAAGAGCTTCCTCCTCTTCCTGTTAAAAAAATTAATACAGTAATTAATTTAAAATTAAATTTGTTTTAGAATTTAGAGTTGGTAGTTTAGATCAAGCAATATAAATATATTCCAAACAGTAAAATATGATATGAAATAACAGGTCAATATATTAAAATAGTCGTCCATCTATCTGTAACAAGTCAAGGATCAATGGATAATCATTTTAAGTATCACATTCATCATTCTGATTTTATCAATTTTGAAACAACCAGATGGTGTAACTGATTCTCTTATACCAATATAACTTTGTTGTTAAGAGAAATGACTCTTTTTACATTAACATAATAACAAATTTGAATTTTTCCTTTGTTTTTAGAATTATTACAATAAATTACCTCTCGCTTGATTGGTTCTCCTTCACAATGTATGACAGTGTCTGGTGCTACAATACAGTAAGGTGAAGGATCTGTTTCAACAACTTTGAACTCCACAGCCCGCATGCCACCACGCACCATAAAGGTGTCATCACGATGGATGGGCCTGTATGCCTCCATGAAGTAAGGCTTTAGGTATACTTCAAATAGGTTTCTGGTAATAAAGAATATAATATTAGAAACAAAACTACAAAAAAAGCAATGATTTCTAATGCAAAATTAAAAATTGATGGCTTGTTAACAAAGTCATTAAAATATGGCAAAGGCAGCAGTGCTTCGTGCTGCAGGATATAATTACAGTGGATAGAATTGTCTGATTAATTAGACTACTATGTATACATAAGGCGTCCAGGATACTGTAGAAACTTCTAGTGGAAAATTCATTATAAAAAAAATTAAAATGATCAATACGTATGCAGGAAATTTTCGTTGTTAAATACATACTCATGATCTTGACTAATCTTTCACTGTGTAGTGTAGTATAAGAATATCCACTACCTTGTATCGTTCCATGCAAGTCGTACGGAGCGACAGAAGGAAACAAACCAGGAGATAGGCAGCAGCATCTTAACACGTTCACTGTCCGGTTTTAAAACACAATAGTAAGACCATAGCAATGACCTATATGTAGTGCACGGGACAGCGAAAGGGTTAATAACAACTAAGTGTGGCAACTATGACAAATATTCCCCCCTATGGTGAAGGCCCATGTTTAGCAGCAAACTTTTGATGGACTGTAACAGTGACGGTTACATAATATCTTACACAGTTGATTATACTCATATTATTTAGTTGCCTTGGTTCAAATCATAAAATTTTTAATAGTTACAGATTTTTGTACGATGACAGAAATTAGAAAACATTATTTTCTAAATAATATTAAGTAACTTACCCAGTTAATCCTTCAACAGAATCATCAATAGGCAGTATGTGTACTCTTTTCCCATATTTGACTGATGGGCAGGGAGCAATTGACACAATGTCAGATAACCTCACACGCAGGTTGTTACGTACGACGCGGTTCATGCGGATCTTCTCATCTGGACAGTTGTCATCCGAAAGTACAATGCAAACTGTTTCTTTCCTGCGTTTGCCTTTAAGAAGTACAGTGTCTCCTCGGAAGAGCTGCAGTTGCTCCATTTTTGCCTGTATATTATATTCAAAGTCAAAGCTATATTCAATTAAGGCTTTCTTGAAGCTCTTATTTTAAAGTAAAGTCTAAACATTTGCAAAAACAAGACATTCTCAGAGAAGAACTGGTAAGAAACTAGGGTCTTTTTTTTTTAAAGCAGTGATACTATTTTATTTACAACTAGCTGTGCCCCGTGACTTCACCCGCGTGGAATTTACTACGATTTCATGGATATCAATTTTTTCTTGCAGAACCCTACTTTTGTTTTTGAGTAATGTTACCATCTTATAAATATTGACATTAATATTTATACAATACTAATGTCACTCAATTGTTTTGCCTTCCAGGAACCCTTCCACTAACACTTAAACTTTATGGTATGGTATTAAAGTTCAAATTGATTTTTAAGTATTATTACAAATCTTTTGTATGGGAATATAGAAAAGTGTTGTTTTTAGACTTTTTCATGCAATTTTTTAAATTTTTCTCTCCGTAAGAACCATCTTCGTACTTCAAGGAATATTATAAAAAAAAAAATAGCAAAATCGGTTCAGCTGCTCTGGAGATTTGCTTATCAACACATTCAGCAATTCATTATAACAAAATGTCAAAGATCTATAAATATTTTTTAAAAGTTAGTTTTAAAAAATAATATCAGTAAGTACCTATTTTGAAAATATTATGGGATAAAAAAATTGAATACAAAAATGTATGATTTCATTAATTCGTAATATTTCAATTAAGAACTGATTTCACTTGCAAGTGTGTTAATTATATAAATACCACTGTAATGTGTTATTTTTCCCAGTTTAAGTATTTTCACACAACTTATTTTCTATTTATTTTAGCTACAATTTTTTTGCATCTAGTGCCCATGTAAAAGTATCCACTACATCATATTGCCCCATGGCTGTTGTAAGAGGCAACAGAAGTATACAAGCCAGGAGATGGGCAGCAGTGGCTTCCTAATAATATCTTCTTAAAAATAAAACTGTAGTTGCCAACCTGCCTGCAAAGTGTGCCAACTATAGCAAATACCCAAATATCCCTAATCAAAATATTTCTCAAGGAGGGCGAGGACCTTCTAGTGCTTAAAAAGCTATATGCTTAAAAAAAGTCATCAAACTTGACTTATTTAAGAATACGTTGGACACAATAAGCTTTCATTTACTTTTAGTTCATTTCATCTCCCTTATAAGGCAATCTATGGGGAGGCCATGTTCTTCTACTTCCTTCCTTTATAGAGGTTACAATAAATTCTATAATGACATAAAGTGCAACCAGTCAGTTTTGATTGGGACACAAACTTTGCATAGGAAAGGAAAATAGATGATACAAAAAAGTATGAATAAGAATATTATGTAGCAAACTTAATGGGCTGTAATGAATGATGAATGATTTTTTTTTCACTAACTAAAGTGGTTCTTATGGTGCGTCTCCACCAGTTTTCAACATTTGTCAACATGTGTTGCCGACAAATGTTTCTGTAATCACCTAGTTTTAGCAACAAAATAAAACAATGTCGGGAATCGTGCTTCCATTTTCGGCGGCAACATCAAAGGAATATGCTTGTTGCCGACATTTGTTCCCTAGGTGGAGATGACGCTTGCAACATTTTGAAACAAATGTCGTCAACTTTTGATGATTTGTCAACAGTCGGAAACATAAATGTTGTCAACATTTTTGGTGGAGACACACCTTTATGCAATGTGCCAAGTGCTTTAGTATTGGATTATATATATATATATATATATATATATATATATATATATATATCAGAAAGTTGTTGTAGTGATCAAATATAGACACATATAGTGCACTATGTATTTGTGTAGATAATGAAAGCAGTATATTATCAATGTAAGCACAAACTTTTAAGACAAAATAATTATCAACATCAACTTAACAGTCTTATTTGCTGATATAGGCCTCTTCTTTTGAAAGAATTTTGAATGGTTTGTACATCATTAAATTAAAATTATAAAAAAATAAAATAAGTCTCCATAAATATGCCTATTAAAAAAAAAGCTTCCACTTATGTCTATGAGGGTTGTGGAGAGCAAATAGTAGAAGACTGCTCCTATTAAGCAAAGGAGCAAAATAATTTCTTAACATGTCTTTTGTTTTGTTTACAACGTGTCTGAAATACGGCTGATCGCATCAATTTTCAATGATCATTGATTTTAAGAAATAAAATATCAATGATCCAATATGTACAATGTCTTCATATTTCATCATAATCATAATTTATTTGCAGAAAACTGGTACAATACAGGTTAGTAAATTATTAAAATCCAGCATGCTTTGTCATAATCATGACATACAAGTATTTATAATATTTACACAAAAAGTTTGCAATTTTCCTCAGGCATCCAGGTTTTTTTTTAATAAAATAAAGGTGGCAAATGAGGACACAGTCTACCTGAAGGTAAGTGGATGCTGTGACTCATAGACATCTACATGCATCCTGGATTAGAATCACATGATGAAATCATTTCCAGTAAAAAGGGTCTCAGGTTAAGTAAAAAGGGTCTCAGGTTAAGTAAAAAGAGTCTCCGGTATTATTCTTTAACTTTGATTACATGTGATAAATTAGAAAATTACCACTTACATTAATAAATAGCTCATTTACAAAATTTGAAGGAGACTTTTGGAATGGTCCAAGCTCATTAGCAGCTCTTGACTAAATGCTGGAGAGTGGGACCTCAGATAAACATTGATTGAACAAATATGAGCAATCAGTCACAATGAATGTTATGATTGACTCATACTTGTATTTGCTCAAATATTCTGCCAAAAATAAGAGGCCCAAGGCAGAAGCTGGACTTCGTTATTTTACATTGTTAAGCTGCTTGCTCTCTTCCAAAAATCTTAATGAAAAAACACAAAATGTATAGCAGGAATGGTTTAGGATTTTAATCTCTAAAGGTCTATAAACACAAATTCTTATTAGTATAATAATAAGTTCGAAAACCATAAACGTAAGTACAACCTTCACTGAAAATGTCATGCAGCATCATAACTGAAATCTAACAAAGAATATTTTATCTGTCTTATTGGTCTTAATACACAAAGGCAATCTGACCTGAGATAGTGCCACAACGGAATTGTCATCGCTGACGGCTTCCTCGACGATGAGACGGTTCGGCCTGTCCTTACGGCGGAGGATCGCGGTGGATAAATCATCGGGACTGCGAAAAACAATCAATGTATAAGCTGTAAATGCATAAAACCAAATAGCGTAATTTATGGAACAATACCTAATAAAGTAGCACGATAATTTGCAGGTAACTGAGATTATTAATTAAAATTTTTGGTATGGATATGTTCTTACATATATTTAACAAAAAAATGTTGGTTCCATCGTAATGTTAGACATGATGACAAGCTAAATTTCGAAAATTTGTGGAATAGATTACTTATTACTCTTATTATATAGTTTGTCTATAAATATAAAACGGATAATACAAATGCTTACCTTTTGTTGTCTGCCATTTTTATCACAAATTAAATGTAAAATTAGTAAATTTACAATTTCAAAACGCCGAATGAAAATGAATACCACTTTTCACTTAGCTGAGCGTGACGTTGCCGTATTTCATTTGTTCTTATCGATGCCATCAGTGTTGCCAACCAATTTAATCAAAATTGTCTATGTTTTATGATAGTGGAGTATTTTTAATATTTTTCACATATGGTCCGAGAGCTCATGACGCATTTTTCATGAAGTGTTTGATGCATCATGAAACTTTGTTTAAAGGTATCAGTCGACTCAATAAGCAGGTATATGACTGTCTGCCTGGCCTACCTGGGTACACCTGGTACTGCGCATACAGGTAAGTCGCAAAAAAAATTGCCCAAAAAAAAGTGTTTGATTCAAATAATAATAATGACTATCCGTCAGCTAAGTTGATAGAGAATTAAGAAAAAAAATGGCAGACACTTCTGAAGGGGTTTACATAGGGGCAGACTACCCCAAAGTTGTATTTTCAAAAATTCCAAATAAAGTGTTTGATTCAAATAATAATAATGACTATCCGTCAGCTAAGTTGATAGAGAATTAAGAAAAAAAATGGCAGACACTTCTGAAGGGGTTTACATAGGGGCAGACTACCCCAAAGTTGTATTTTCAAAAATTCCAAAAATGTGTTTGATTCAGTCTGCCATTTTTACAGCGTGTTTATTATGTACATATAATAAAAAAATATCACAAAAGGGCAGAAAGTTTCTCCGGGGGTTAATAGTTAAAAAATATTTAAATAAATCTTGCGAGGAAAGCAGATAAATGTGCCACGGGTTGTAAAGAATGCGACAGAGAGCGACGGTCGCCGATATGTCTTTAGTCATTCTTCGCGCTCCCATTGCGGATCACGTGATCTTGTACAGTTGTTAGAACTAACATGTAATATAATGCATAAGCATGTTATAATACATAATATGACTATAATATAATTTTTTATAAAGACATATCGGCGACCGTCGCACTCTTTACAACCCGTGACACATTTGTCTGCTTTCCTCGCAAGATTTATTTAAATATTTTTTAACTATTAACCCCCGGAGAAACTTTCTGCCCTTTTGTGATAATTTTTTATTATATGTACATAATAAACACGCTGTAAAAATGGCAGACTGAATCAAACACTTTATTTGGAATTTTTGAAAATACAACTTTGGGGTAGTCTGCCCCTATGTAAACCCCTTCAGAAGTGTCTGCCATTTTTTTTTCTTAATTCTCTATCAACTTAGCTGACGGATAGTCATTATTATTATTTGAATCAAACACTTTTTTTTGGGCAATTTTTTTTGCGACTTACCTGTATGCGCAGTACCAGGTGTACCCCGGTAGGCCAGGCAGACAGTCATATACCTGCTTATTGAGTCGACTGATACCTTTAAACAAAGTTTCATGATGCATCAAACACTTCATGAAAAATGCGTCATGAGCTCTCGGACCAATAATATGTTTCTATTTACAAATGATTGAATATATGTATCACTTAGTTACTTACTCTGGTTACCCTTTAACTCTTATTTTATTATTGAAATTAATTAACAGTTACGGACATTAATTAATAATATTTTCACCTAAAATCATCATCATCATTGCAGCCTTTCAAAATCCACAGCTGAACTATGGAGTGTAGAGCATAAGGAGAACCATCTTATAATGGGCGAAAGTTGAAAAAGTGTCCTACTATTTACTGAAACTAGAGGTTCCAAAATCTACCACAATAGCGCTGACGTCTGAAAAACTATGATATGAAGATAGCTGTTGTGAACGGAGTGAAGTCAGCTCAATTCAAATATTTAAAAAATTTCATGATTAGGGTAGTTAGTAAAATGCCAGTATACAAAATCTCAACTATTCATGTAGTTCAAAACCAAGCGGTTTGGTTGGTCCTTGTTTATTTCTCCATCTTATTCTAATTACTTTTAGCGCTTTTTTTTATTTATCCTGTGCTACTGCAGCGCCACCCTTATTGGACACGTTTTAGCGACACTTTTCATATAAAGAGATGGTCCTCCTTCTCTCTACAATCCATATCTAAAGTACACGAGTAAAGAAATCGTACGGTAAAGAGGCAAAGCTTCATACAACCGTGTTGTGATAGGTACACTAATACTAGCTTGAGGCGCGTGTGTGCATGAGCACTGGCGGCTCGTCACGTACATAGGGAAACTGCTTTAAGCTGGCTCAGCCAGTACTCAAACTCAGGGTTGTGTAAAAAATAATAAGCCTTAAATTTTCTTTTTTCCGACGGCTCCGTGGCGCAGTAGCTTAGCAATGAGTTCCAGCGCTTGGGGCTGCGGGTTCGAATCCCGCATGGAACAAGTATTTGTATGGCCTACAAATAATTGTTCCGGGTCTGGATGTTTGTCCTTGTGCAATTTATGTTTGTAAACTGCCTCCATGATACAGGAGAAAATCCTAGTGTGGGGGTAATGTTTTAAAAAAAAAAGAATCAAAGAAAGAATCAAAGAAATTTTCTTTTTTAAAGAATATTTGATATCAAATGAAATATAAAAAAGTGTAAATGTGGTTTACGCAGATTTAAATCTTATCGAGGTTGCCGAAAGAGATACCGCTGATTATGTAAATAAAATTAATAATTTGTTTGATTTCTTAAACTCAAATACACTGCGATCTCCTAATAAATATAAAAGATCTTTTCGATGCGATAGTTATGAAATTGAGTTTTTAGAAGAAATGCTAACATTTGTCAGGAACTTAAAATCAATAAAAAATGACAGGCAGAAAGACGTTACAAATAGCATGAATTTCATTCACGGATTTCAAGTGTTTATAAAATCTTTAAGAGGCGTATTACAAAAAAACGCGAAATTACAAGGTTTCCTCGTTGAAATTTTATGTTTATCGTTCATTGCTTGACATAACAATTACTTGGTAAAAATAGTTCGTTTTCTCTCCTCAAATAAACTCGGGACGGATTTTAGATAACTTATTTATTTAATCAGTAATAATCATTCTCCCGATGCATGGTTAGGCAAAAACTCTCGAAGACATGATTTGGGAGCTCTAATTTGTAGATTCTATTGAATATCGACCATCAAAAAAAATATTTTTATCTCTCAAATATCCTACACTTTAATAATAGTTGAATCCATTTTCGTTATATGCTTCTTACGCTAGGAAAAAAAATCGACATAATTCAAAAAACGACCAAAAAAAGCTTCGATACAAGCCTCTATATATCCGAAGTTCTACATCATTTAGAAGTAAAATTTATACCAAAATAATCATCAACATTTGCTTAAACTATGCTATTATTTTTACTTTTTAAATCGTTACTATTATATTTTAATTAATTAAATAAAAGTACTATATATTTCACTGTGCCGGTCATCTGCGATCATTAACGCGCGAGCGCTTGCCGAGGGTGGACCTGAGTCAATTGATTTCGGGCGCTGCATCGTTTCGATACTACCGTAGTGTGCGTCGATTGCCTGTATACTAGAGCATCGTCAACTACGACCGCAATTTTTGATCGATCGGTTTAAAACTATTTTATATAGTTATAATTTAGATCACGTTTCTTCCATTAAACATGGTAGGGACAACGAGTCTGCAGCATTGGCACAATTGAGCAAACAAAAAAATATTATTATAGAAAAATGTGGTCTATTCATTGACCTAGATCATTGTTATTTGAGGGCTTCACCTAATGGTTTATACAGCAACGGTCTTATTGAAGTTAAATGTCCTATTTCAGCTTTCGGAATAGATCTTGACACGGCCTTTCGACAAAAAAAGTTAAAGGTTATAAATTCAGTGATTCAAGTGTAACATTAAATCAAAACAATGACTGGTTTTACCAAATCCAAGGCCAGCTTCATTTAGCAAATAAAAATGTCTGAATACTTGCCATAATATGTATTGGTCCAGATTAATGCAGTAAAAGTACTAAAAAATTACAAATACGACCAATTTTAGATTTTCAATATGTTACCCAAGGTACAAGCTTTTTATGAAAAGTGTGTACTGCCTGAAATTATCGAATCGAGAAAAGTTCGGTCAATGCCGTCGCAGCAAATATTTTTCTTATAAAAAATATAGTAATTGACTGTAAGTACCGATTAAAAAAATATTAGTTACATTTGGTTGCTGTATTTATTAAAACAGGTTGCAACCGTTTATTTATTTATACCACTATTCTAACGGTAGTAGACATAATCGATTATTAACATTCGATTACAGCGTAACAATTAAAATATTTATGTGTACTTATTTTGACACTAAATTTCATAAAAAACGAATAATATATCAAAATGGTATATAATAATAAATAATAAATTATATAATTATATAATAATAAATTAATAAGATAACATTAAAATGACACACCAAAAAATATTCCATCCACTGAAGTCCATCCTAAGAAAACTTTGTATTATGGAAGATCAAGATCGTTTAATCGCCATACTCACAGTATTATAGTGCGAGCGAGTGAATAGATATGAAAGAAAGTATCGGTCGCGTAGCTTGCCACCCGCTCGGTGCGTAAAATATCTAAATTTGCGAAACGCCGAAATGTAAGAGCGCTCTTAATAAAACTTCATGAAGAATTAATTTCAGAAAAAAATAAATTAATTTATATTTACGAGACGTCTCCATGATTGTCTAGTTGGTATTGCCTTCAATAAGATGTTTATAACCAATATCTTAAGCAAACCTCAAAATACTAATTGTGAATACGATTTCAATATGTTACATAAGAAAACAGACGATTGTCGTATTTTAATACACCATCACCGCAACCTGACAATGTTACTGCCCCTGTGTTAACAGTAGGAACAAATGATTATCGGTTTGAACTGTAGCAGCCAGGCTTATCAACCCTAAACCGTTTAATAAATAAATTAATAACGTTACCCTGCTGCTACCATAACGCAAAAGGTGAAGGTCTGAAGAAAACATTTATTTCCTAATTACCCCCGGCTACCGAGATACTGCGGGCTGCATATCAATGCGAGATAATTTGACGTATATATTTAACGTTCTATATAGAAACAAGAAGCAGCCACAAATATCATCAGCGCCGCACCGTCTTCACACGCCGGCTATCTTCAAGCATCCGTCGACCATTTTCGAGCCGTTTCTTCAACGCCGCAGCTCACTTCTTCTTGCTGTTCCGGAGTTGTGTTCCTCGCCGCCACCGCTCGCCGATTACGCGCGCGCGCTTTTTTTTTTGCGCCCGAAGCAATTGGAAAAGGGCTACCCCGTAGGGAGGCGGAAAATGCATTACGCATACCACGACAGCCGGTCTGTCCTGGTTATGCGAGACTCACTGCCTACCGGGGGACCTAAGTGGTACCCGCTCAAAAACCGCCTTTGGGGACTGGCAACCAGCTGTTTAAAGCTTCTTATGCCGTATCGGAAGCGACCCTCTTTTGGGAAAAGAGGGCGCAGGCGGCTACGAGCCGCTGAGGGAGTGCCTACGAAGGCAAATGAATTATGAATAATTTAATTAGAGTTGGCCTGAGCCGCCAGGAGGCATTTCAGGTCGTTTGACCGTTTATTAGGCGGGTCCGAGTGAGAGTTTCTCGGCCTGTGGACGCGATAGCGAGAGGGGAGTGGGGCTGCATAAGTAGCTGCCTCACGAATAAGATGATTGGAGTGCGACTCTGAGGCTTTGAAGAAGTTCTCAGAGAGTTTTTTAAGAAATTGTTGAATTGTAGGGACCTCTAGGTCCCGATGAAGGTCGGCATTACGGACGTACCAAGGAGCGTTCGCAGCTTGACGACAGAAAAGGTTTTGAACTATTTGGAGTTCCTTAATAATTTTAGGGTCAGCGTGGGCAAAAATGGGGCCCGCGTAGGACATGACTGGTCGTATACAGACCTTATAAAGGGTACGCTTGTTTCTGAGGGACATATTACTGTGTCGGCCCAACATACTGTTGAGCCTACTCAGGTAAAAACGTGCGTGACGGGTTACTCTTTTGACGTGGGGCCTGAAGGTGAGCCTTGTGTCCAGAGTGACACCTAAATATTTGGCAGACGTATGCCAGGGGACAGGGGTCCCTAGCATACGTATTGGTGGAGTGTTTTTGAGACGGCGTCGTTTATAATCGAAGTTGAACGGCGGAGCTCTTCTCCGGGTTAACATCGATGCGTCATTTTTTGAACCAAGCTCCTAGGTCATCAACTGACTTTTGGACCTTGTTACGTATGAAAGGTAGCGAGATACCTTTACAGTAGAGAGCAGTGTCGTCTGCGAAGAGGGAGAGCTGAACACCTTTTGACTGGATGGGAATGTCGTTGGTGAACAGGATGTATAGCAGAGGAGCAAGTACTGAGCCCTGAGGAACACCAGCTTTGATGGGGCGCTGTGAAGATAGCGTGCCTTTGTGTCTAAAACGAAAGGTACGATGCTTTAGATAAGAGGCCACGAGACGTACTAGACGATCGGGGAGACCTATTTTGTACAGTTTGTAGATAAGGCCTGTATGCCAGACTCTATCAAAGGCTTTAGCTATGTCGAAAAAGACCGCGATGATCTTATGACGACGAGTATAAAAACCGCTGAGGATATATTACACTATACGGTGAACTTGTTGGGGACATGAGTGTTTCGCTCGGAAACCGAATTGATGGGGAATGATAAGAGGGTCACCGTCTGTGGGAAACAGATGGCGCCTCATGCGAGTTTGGATGTCTCTTTCGAAGAGCTTGCCCATGGCCTTGAGAAGGCTAATGGGACGATGACTGGAAGAGAGGTTGAGAGGCTTGCCTGGCTTGGGAATACCAATCACAGTTGCCTGTTTCCACGTAGTGGGAAAGTAACTAAGGTTGAAGCAGGCGTTGAAGATAATAGATAAAAAGGTTAACACCTGCTCAGGAAAATGTTTTAGGGCTTGGTTGGAGATGCCATTCGCGCCCGGAGCCATTTTGGGCTTAAGTCCTTTGATGAGGGATGAAATCTCATCATTGGACATAGAGATAGGTTCGGAGGCTGTAGGGGGTGAGTTCCGGCGGCGGACCTCGTCCTCCACTGTCTGGACGTGTGGAGGGTCAACGGATTGAGAGCTAGGAGAGCATTGAATGGCAATGCTGTCTGCAAAGCACTCAGCCTTTTCCTCGTCCTCGAAGGCTACCGTACCGTCGGGACGGGAGAGAGGGGGAGTGTGGGTGATAGCATCTATGCGGAGGGCTCTTGCTATCCGATAGTACGCTGTTTGAGAGGGAGAGATATTCTCCATGAGTTTACTCTTTTCGAGGTCTCGAAATTCAGAGAGGCGGAAACGGAGTTCTCGTTGAAGACGATTGGCCGTGTACCTATATTCGGGCGTGGGATATTTTGCTGCTCTCCGGAAAGCAGCTTTCTTGGCTTTTAATAGGTTGCTAATATGTAGGGGAAGCCCACTATTATTAGCAACTGGGACTACGCTTTCATTTTCCTTAAGGGAGGTTTTAATAAGGGTGGAGAGTGAATCGACCGCGGTGTCGATTTTTTCGGGACTGTCTAAGTTCGACGATAGGGAGATGGGAGAGTCCTGTGAGTCCAGAGCATTCGCTAGGGACTCCTTGAAGCCCTTCCAATTTGTGAAGGTTTTAGTAGAGGGTGTTGAGGGGGGTGCCTAATGGCCAAGAATGAGGGAGACCGGTCGGTGGTCGGATCCTAGATCGTCTAGTGTCTCGATTGCCCTGAGGTTGAGGGAAACACTTTTGAATAGTGCAAAATGTAGTACGTCGGGAGCGTGGTCGGTGACATCGGGATAGTGAGTAGCACCGAGGGGACTGTGAACGGTAAGGTCAAGAGACTGCGTGATATCGAGCAGTATCTTGCCACTAGGGGTGGTAGTACGGCATGTCCATTCAGTATGCTTGGAGTTAAAATCTCCAAACATAATGACTGAATTGCCTAAAGATAAAACAGCCTCAAAATCTTTTTTGGGGGGATGGGTTCCTGAAGGGATGTAACAGGAGGCTATGAGGATGGACTGATGTCCAGTCATAGCTAGCCTGCATACCGTGGCTTCCATATTGGTAAGCTGCGGAGTAGAAATGGGAGAGCAGTGGAGTGTCTTCTTGTAATAAATGGCCGTACCGCCACCTCGGCGGTCGGGCCTGTCATTACGAAGAAGAGAAAAGTTTTTAATAGAAAGGCCTTTAGTGTCCTTAGTTTTGAGATTAGATTCCTGTAGGAGGAGGAAATCGGCTTCACGATTTCGAAGAAAGAGCTTAAGCTCTGGGAGGTTATTTCGCAAACCGCGAATATTAAAGGATACAAGCGATAAACCCTTAGGTTTGATACGACCGTGAGACTTTGGTAGAGCAAACTGCTCTGTCATTGTGAAGTTAATTTAATTAAGTTAACTTAACTTACAACGAGCACAAAAGATTATGATGCTCTGTAAGAGCGAGGAGACGGTCCTGAGGGGACCTCGCAGCGCGCAATTTGCGTGCTAACACAGCGATTTCCCCAACGTCGATGTTCCTAATAGCGGAATACACCGTTTTTACTTCTCTCTACACTCCATAATCTGTACAGTTTCTTTCATAGACTTTGTATCTTATTCTTTACTCATATGTCTAAAGTCAAACCATAGACTTAGAATATACTGTATAGTCTATGGTGGTTTATATTTATATTCTAAGTCTATAATGGTTTCAGAATATCCGCTGTAATTCCATCCTCATCTGGGGCTTTGCCGTTTTAAGGTGCTGGAGAGCCATTCTAATTTCGGTCAGACTGACGCCCGGAATATCATCGGAATAGTGTCAGATAAAACTTGCTCTTGGATCGTTACTCACACTTGAAAGAGCTGAAAGTTTTCGCGACTTTGGATTAAAGCACGAGGGGGAAGGAGCGTTGACTTCATTAGACGTGACCTCTCCAACTTAACGATCAGGTTCTGTGTGCTTCTCACCATTCGGTGATCGCTGCCGGTTTTCACCCTTGCGATCACTGAGACATCACTGAACAGTTGTAGTCTGGTCGTCATAATGAAGTCAATCTAATTTTTTGTCGAACCGTAGGGGCTCGACCAGGTCCTCTTCCTGTAGGGCCACTTCTGGAAAAAAGAGTTTCATCATAAACAGTCCCTCTTTCTCCATGAAGACAGCTGGCCGCTGGCCCCTTGAGTTCCGTTGCCCTATTCCAAATTTCCCTACCTTCAGCTCACCATGCCCTCCTAGTTTTGCGTTGAAGTCTCCCATTAACACCGTATAGTGGGTTTTGCAGGAATGCATGGCTCTAGATATATCTTCATACATTTCCTCCACCTCCTCATCGGAATGTGCCGAGGTTAGTGCGTAAACCTATGACCTTCAGCGAATACCGTTTGGTGTTTTTGAGTATAAGGTACGCAATCCTTGTCGACACACTCAATCTTTGCAACGTTGTTAACGAGAGACTTGTGGACGATAAATCCATTACCTCCTTGGGACAGATGGTCCCCCTCCCGGTGATAGAACAGGTTGCCGTATTAGAGTATTACCATGTCCTCCCCCTCTCTTCAGACCTCAGATAAACCTATAATATGCCAGCGCAACTTGTCTATCTCTTCTTTCAGCTCCAGGATCTTCTCGTCAGTCCTCCGGGTGCGTGCGTTATATGTTGCCAGGTCGAGTCACTTTAGGAGGCAACCAAACCTCCATCGGAGATTCTTAGTACCCCCTGCCCCGCATCTACAACGGCGACTAGCCATTTATGCAATATCCTGCATAAATGGCTAGTCCCCATTGAGATAAGTCGTCATGACCGAAATTCGGCCTAAATTTATAATGTTTGTTTTTTAGCATTCCAGTATTTGAGTATATATGACGGGACCAGCACCATTGCACGTGCGACGCGGTAGCCGTTGGTGCAGTTAGACAGAATTCTTGTAAATAACACGTGTTCCGCACACCTGCACCATTGCACCTGCAGTGGCGCTCGTTTTGCTTGTATAAAACGGACGGCGCGGCCGGCGTTAGGACAGTCTTGGCTCTGACGTGGAACGGTACGCTTGTCGTATTCCGTTACTGGTTTATCCCCGACTCGCTGGATAATTAATTCGTGTAAACGAATTAATTATTATTCCTTACTACAAAATTAGTCTCTGTACTATACTCAATTACCCTTTCTACATCAGAAGTAGGATAAAGTCCCCATTTTTGCCCACATTTAATCTTCGAATAGTATGAGGATTATTACATTTGTGGAAGACTGTAATGCATTCCGCATTGATGAATCTGTTTTTATGTTAAATACCGTAATGAAATTTGCTATGCTACTTACGATATTTTCGTATCATTAAAGTGTAGAGAAAAGATAAAGTGAAATTATTTAAGCAAATTTTTTTTAATTTGTTCGATTTGTATTAAAAGTACCCCGCAAGTATTTTTATTATTTCTTGATGTACCTAAATATGTTAACAAATGTCGAAAGAAGTTGGAGGCTTTCTAATTAACTTATTCAAGTTATGTTGTAATTTGATAGTTCACGCGAAACATGATTATTATTTGCTATATTTTGAAGTTCAAAACGTTTAAGGGATGTACAAAAATAAAGGATTAACTTTAACACGCTATGAATTGAAAATAATAAGTGACATTTTTGTGTTCTAATGTGTTGATCAGTGTTGCAGTTTGCTCCGAATATTGTGTCGTCGACAAGATTGGGGTTTGATGTCGAGGGATTCGTAGAAGTCTCTACAACAATGATCAATGAGGAAGATGTTGTGACGGCTAATCGAACATGGTCAGGTACGGCCGAGCGCTGGTAAGATTGAGCCTACACCGCTACAGACGGTAACTTATCGGCTGATCTTACGGCAGGACAATTTAAGCGGCCGCCGAACAAATGGTGCTTTGGCGCTGTAAATGGACGTCTGAGGTCGACTTTCGTAGATTTTGCGCAGTTGTCTCCTTCCCTCTGAAAAATGTTGTGGTATTTGCCCCTACACATAGTTTCTGTTTTTTTTTTTTGCAATATTTTCAAATGTCATACAGTTGCCGTTTCTTAAGAGAATATGTGATGAATTTTGGAAGCTCGGAATTCCATGGTTCGCAATACGTTTATCTCGATTTCTTTCAATTTTGCAAAGCAGTGCGACGATTTGCTAGCGCTAGTACGGCGCGGCGGCTCGCTGGCGCGAATGTGGAACGAACGCAGCAGAACGAAAAGCTGGAGTGCGTTTGCCTGGAGGTAGCCATATCGGCGCCGTTCATGACTTAAATGAAGTCTGGGATGGTCGAACGTTGTAATATTTAATAAGAGTTAATATATGTTAGCAGTTGGTGATAACTGATAGACCGTATGTTGTGCACTGTCAACCGCACGAGGACATGCGACAGTCGGAGGTAGCCGTGTCTGCATCTAGAAAATACTAGAGACGTTGCAACACTCTAGCGAAGTAATTATCTTGGAGCAGGAAAGGAACATGAAGTTGCAGGGAGGCTGGTCTGTGCTGCACTGGAATGTGTTGTGTTGCTGTTGATTTACATACTTAGGTGTTATCATATCACTACGTCCCTCACGATACACTTTTGTGTGATTGTGAGATTGTGACATGTTTGCGGTATGGTTGGTCTGTAACTGTTCTATACTGAATTGAAAAAAAAAGAGAGAGTAAGAAAACAAAGTGGTTCTTACTATCAATGTAGGGCGTTTGCCGATCCAATGATATTGCTACAGGGAATAGTGATTCCGGACTAGCAAATAGTACTTGAAAAAAAAAAGAGTAAGAAAAAAAATAGTTATTACTATCATTGCAGGGCTTTGTGCCGGTCCAATGATACGGCTATAGGGAATAGTGATACCGGACTAGCGAAAACAGTACTTAAAAAAAAAAAGAGAAAATAGAAAAGCTACAGACTAATCATTCCGATCTCGCATAAAGTTGATTAAAGTTTTGTGGGGCTTACTGCCGGAACAAAACTGATTGTCACCCAAGTCTGAAGGGTCAATATAGACCGCACCAGACGCTGTTATGTCAGGATAGTCGAACGATGTTTTTTTGTCTACAGATAACTAAAATTGTGATGGAGCGCGTGCGAGGACGCACGCATGTCAGTGCGACGGGACCAGCACCATTGCACGTGCGGCGCGGTAGCCGTCGGTGCAGTTAGACAGAATTCTTGTAAATAACACGTGTTCCGCACACCTGCACCATTGCACCTGCAGTGGCGCTCGTTTTGCTTGTATAAAACGGACGGCGCGGCCGGCGTTAGGACAGTCTTGGCTCTGACGTGGAACGGTACGCTTGTCGTATTCCGTTACTGGTTTATCCCCGACTCGTTGGATAATTAATTCGTGTAAACGAATTAATTATTATTCCTTACTACAAAATTAGTCTCTGTACTATACTCAATTACCCTTTCTACATATACAACATGTAACAAAACCCTGTGGTTCCCGTTAAGTGCGTTATCAGAATCAGTATTCAAACGTAAAGAAATAACTTTTTTTATAAAATATTTGAACATGAAAAATAAAAAAAAATTTAATTGAAAAAAATAATTTGTGAATTGTATGTGGTTTTATTATATCTGCATTATCCGGAGAATAAGAAGATTGTGAAAGACCCACCCCTTCACTGATGCTCGTGTCAGTTAGAGGTAATAAAACGAAGAAGAAAGAAGTTACTTGAAGTACTCTACACAGTAGCCGTCACGAACGATGAAAATAGCGAAACGTCTGCTACCTTCGCTATCGTGTGCGCAACTGGTTGCACGAATGTGTGGGAGACAGTACACGAAGGATCGAGGTTCGTGCGCTTTGATGTCCGTTAAAAACCGACACAGCTTGGAAAACCGCGAATGCAGCCAAAACTTTGCATAATCATTTGCAAATGTCGTCCCACACTTGTGGGTTTGCGTATTCTTGCGAATGTGAGTGACCGGGGTAAGAAATCGCAAAATACGTATTCATATTTATTTATACAGTACTTCCAGTAAGTATTGAGTCAACCACAAATAAAAGGTTTCATACAAAATTTTACACACTATTTCACCATTTTAGGGGTAGAATTTTCCAAAATAATTTCTTAGTGGATGCCTACGTCATAAAAGGTAGTTACGGTCATGAAGCAAATACAAACAGGAGACGGCATAAACAACTGTGCACTGTGATTCTAAGTAGGTCCTGATGTCATCATAGTGGGCGTGGCTTTAGTTAGTAAAATGTTATAAATCATCTGTACACAAAATTTTATAAATCATCAATACACTCCCCTAAGTTCGTATAATTCCTTTGAATGAGTTATTCTGGAAATAGCCATACATTGGAATTATACGAACATAGAAGGTTGTATTGATGATTATAATGATTATAATTCTGTAAATACATACTCGTTACGCTCGCGAATCATATTTTGTTAAACATACAACCTGACACTGACCTGCAAATTGCAAAAAATGTAAGAAAATTTGAATTTCGCGGGCCACCCAGGAGCTTCCACCTTAATTACTGCTATCTTTACACTAAGATAGCAGTAAAAACTTTCAGTCAACTCCGCCGTAGCGGATAAAACGGGATAATTTGTTGCTAATTATTTTCTGAAATATAATGCAAATAAATATTAAAAAATCAAAAATATAAAAAAGAATTAAAAATTAATAAAATAATAATAATGCCATCAAAAACATAACTTGTAAAAAAAAACCTAGTCTCGCAACGCAGTTCTTCTACCGTAAAAAGTTGTGAGATCCATGTTATACCAAGTCGGTTAATTTATTCAGTCCCTACTTAAGAGTCAGACAATCAGTTATGTTTTAATAGTGGTTCTAAAGTTCCAAATTAATGAAAAATTTGCTGCTGATTAAAAAATAGATAAATAACTCCCAGACAGCTACAACAAGATAAAATCGTTGATAAGCTGTATCAAGTAATAACTTACAAATAAATGTGTACATGCTGCCTATCCGGGAGATCTAAAAACAGAACAGCATACATATTGTTGCTGTTCAGTTATGGAAGCAGCAAGTCATAAAGAACCAGTAACAAAATAAAATCGATCTATGAGCTGCATCAAATAATAAGTTAGTAATTTTTTGTATACATGCTATATTTACATGAAAATTTTAGGAAAAAACGTAGCAGAACTTTTGTTGCTGCTCAACAATGGTAGCAGCAAGTCATAAAAATCCAGTAACAAAACAAAATCGATCGATGAGCTGATCGTGTAATTAGTTTGTAATTATTTGTGTACAAGCTATGTCATGAAAAGTTTAGGGAAAAAATATAGCATATATTTTGTTGCTGGTCAGTTACGGAAGCAGTAAGTCACAAAGAGCCAGCAACAAAGTAAAATCGATCAATAAGCTGCACCAAGTAATTAGTAAATAATTATTTGTGTACCAGCTATATCATAAAGGTTTTATTTTGTTGCTGGCTCTTTATGACTTGCTGCTTCCATTGCTGACCAACAACAAAATATCTGCTATCTTCTTTCATATTTTTTTTTATAAAATTATAGCATGTACACAAATAATTACTAACTTATTACTTGGTGCAGCTTATCGATCAACTTTGTTTTGTTGCTAGCTCTATATGAGCATGTATACAAATAATGATTAACTAATTACTCGGTGCAGCTTACCGATCTATTTTATTTTGTTGCTGGCCCTTTATGACTTGCTGCTTCCATAACTGACCAGCAACAAAACATCAGCTATCTTTATTCCTAAAATTTTCATGTAAATATAGCTTTTACACAAATAATTATTAACTTATTACTTCGTGCAGCTTATCAATCGATTTTATTTTGTTGCTGGCTCTTTGTTACTTGTTGCTTCCATAACTGACCAGCAACAAAATATTTGCTACCTTTTTTCCTAAAATTTTCATGTAAATATAGCATGTACACATATAATTCCTAACTTATTGCTTGATGCAGTTTATCGATCTATTTTATTTTGTTGCTGGCTCTTTATGACTTTTTGCTTCCATAACTGACCAGCAACAAAATGTATGCTATATTTTTTTCCTAAAATTTTCATGATATAGCTTGTACACAAATAATTACAAAATAATTACTTGGTCAGCTCATCCGTCGATTTTTTTTTGTTACTGGCTTTTTATTTGATTTGCTGCTACTATTACCGAGCAGCAACGAAAATTCTGCTGTTTATTTTCCGAAAATGTTCATGTAAATATAGCATGTACACAAAAAATTACTAACTATTACTTGGTGCAGCTCATAGATCGATTTTATTTTGTTACTGGCTCTTTATGACTTGCTGCTTCCATAACTGAACAGCAACAATATATCTGTTGTTCTTTTTTTAGATCTCACGTATAGGCAGCTTGTACACATTTATTTGTAACTTATTACTTGATACAGCTTATCGGCAATTTTATTTTATTGTAGGCTGTCTGGGAGTTATTTATCTATTTTTTAATCAGCAGCAAAATTTTCATTAATTTGGAACTTTAGAACCACTATTAAAACATAACTTAACTTTTATTAATTTTTTAAAATTTTTGATTTTTTTAAAACTTTTGATATTATATAAGTATTTTTTGCATTATATTTCAGCAACTAATTAGCAACAAATTATCTCGTTTTATCCGCTACGGCGGGGTTGATTGAAAGTTTTTACTGCTATCTTAATGTAAAGATAGCAGTAAATCAATTTTCACAAAACTTGTTGGAGCAACAAAATCGCGATTTTGGCAACTAATTAGCAAAAAATTAGCTACAAATTCCTTGATACAATTTGAAGGTATCTGTGAATACAGATGTATTAGAAATAGTACTTTGCAATCCCATATAAAAGTACACAGCGAAGAAAAACCTTTTTCATGTAATATCTGTGGATATAAATGTAAAGAAATAACTTATTTGAGAAAACACATAAAAATACACACCGGAGAAAAACCTTTTTCGTGCAATATCTGTGAATATAGATGTATTAGAAAATGTAGTTTGCAGAGCCATATGAAAATACACACTTCAGCAAAATCTAGTGATGGGTCAACTTGAGTTAACTCAAGTTGGATCTCCCTAACTCGAGTTTGGGCTGCTGTACATGAACAGATCAAGTGAACCAGCAAAAGAGTAAGCGTGCGATTCGTTCGTTGTGTGCGCGCTTTGTGTTTCAAAGAGTATTTAACTAACTAACTAACTAACTCTGCTGACTTTTCACTTCTAACTTTATAGAGCTCTTATTTATACTCTAAGAGAACAGTGAAGTGACTCCTGTCGGTAAATGGCAAAACTAAACCTACGGCTAACTTAATTATTTTTCTCACTTTAAAGAATTAGGTATGTCCAACATAAGGATTTTGTCTGTCTTTGGCATGTTTTGGAATGTATATCTAAAACGTAGTGTACCCCAATTCAAATTTCAAAAAGTATTCAATGTACAGAAATCATTGTGTTAGAGTTTTATTATAGTAAACATAGATAGACAGATAGATAGCTATATATCTAATGGAAATGGGCTACACATAAAATTAATACCACTCTTACAGTGATAGAGCCACGCGGAAGAATTGCTGTCGCATGGATGGGCCGGCTCGAACCGGGGTGGTACCACGACCTCACAGAATACCAGCGTGAAGTAGAGGTTTACCTCTGCGTTTCGCTTGGTGAGTGCAGGTGGCCGGAGGCCCTTTTTACTGGAAATGAGGCATTCCATCTTATAGTTCGGCCGTTCAGAGAATGCGTTCCTGACACGTCGCGATTGAACTGACGACGTAGCTTTGTAATGGCGTTGCAGTTACGATAAAAATATTTTTGCTGGTTGTTTACCGTTTTAACAATTGATGAGCATTAAAACAACATTATTATATCAATAATCAATGAATGTTATAATTTTGTGCCAAACTGAGTGTCAAATAACTTGGTAAACAATATTTTTCTAAATCTATACTGCGCTAAGGTTATGTCAGCGCTTTATATTTGTAGTGCTGTGCTAACAATAACAGGCAATAACAGTATCGTAATCTGTTCTTATACAGTTATACTTTATAAAATAATGCGTTTTGTTTTTCTTTTTAAGAATTTGAAAATAATGGACTATAAGATAACTTTTATTAAATATAAAAATAAAACTACGACCAAGCCGAACGCGCGAAAGAAAGTAGCATTTTTATATTAAGGTTGAAAATGGTAACCCTAAATGGCGTTATGGGCCGCCATTTTGTGACGCTAAAACAGTCGTCTGTTGTCGTTTCGTGCGCATAGACCACGTTCTTCAAGTGTTTTCGATCTGTTTTTATTTGATTACCCGGCTTTCGTTTAATGGTACATTAACAGTGGCTAATTAACAATGGCTTTCATTAACAGTGGTAGAGCCACTCTGCAGCTTTTGCTGTCGCACGGATGGGCCGGCTCGAACCGAAGTGGTACCACGACCTCACAGAAAACCAGCATGAAGTAGAGATTTACCTCTGCATTTCGCTTGGTGAGAGCAGGTGACCGGAGGCCCTTTTTACTGGAAATGAGGCATTCCATCTTAGTCCTCACGGGTGACAACGCATCTACATTTTGATTTGTAATAGAGGATAGATGTAGATGTCTATGGGCCGCAGCAACCACTCACTACCAGGTGGACTGTGTACTCGTTTGTCACCCTTATGATATAAAAAAAATAAATGGACAGTTTCTGCTTTTCAAACTGACATCGGCGCTAAATCGGACTTTGATTGTGTTTTGTATTGCGTTCTTTTTACTTTTGGTGCATAATAATGCCTAAACGTGGACAAACATTGAAATGTGGAGCCCGTGAGTTAATCATCAAGCTGCAAGATTACTTTGAGCGGGAGCGGCAAAATGGCGGACCCCTGTTACCTGTCGAACAAGTACAAGAACGCGTCTCTCAGGCGCTTGGAGTTAGCAAACGAACGATAACAAATATTAATAAAAAAAAGTTCGGCTCTACTGGCACGGAAGATAATATTTTACGTACTCCGAAGAAGAAACGTAGAACTAAACCCGTGACAGATATTGACACCTTTGACGCCGATGCAATCAGAAATCATATATATGGTTACTATTCCAGAAATGAATATCTCAACAGTAAGAATCTTTTGGCATCGTTAAAAGAAGCTGGACTGTTTAGCGGGGGTAAAACTGCTTTAACCAAAATCTTAAAAGGTATTGGTTTTTCGTATAAAAAACAGACAAAAGAAAAATTTTATGAGAACGATACGACATAATTTTAAAACGGATAAGTTTTTTGAGAGAAGCAAAAAATATTGATACCTGGGATAATGTCGTGTTCATTGACGAGACATGGCTAAATGCCAATCACACGGTTTCCCGTTATTGGACGGATGATACACAAGCGTCGACGTCGAAAGTACCAATGGGTAAGGGGGCCCGTCTGATAATATGCCACGCAGGTTCTGCAAAATACGGCTTTGTGGAGAACGCGTTACTGGCATTTCAATCAAAAACCACAAATGACTACCACGAGGAAATGAATGCCACTACATTTAAAGAGTGGTTCCAGAACGTGATTTTGCCCAGCCTACCAGAGCCTTCTGTAATATTCATGGATAATGCCTCCTATCACTCGGTTCAAATACAGAAACCACCTACCCAAGCTAATAAAAAAGAAGAAATGGTGGCTTGGTTACAAGCAAAAGGCATTGACGCAAATATGCAGATGCTAAAACCAGAGCTAATTAAATTAGTTAAAGAAAATAAAGCGGCAAATGTGCGATACGAAATCGATGAACTGGCTCTGGAGTACGGTCATCGCGTTTTAAGAATTCCACCGTATCATTGCCAATATAACGCGATTGAGCTAATCTGGGCTCAAATAAAAGGTTACGCTGCCCGCCACAATACTTCCCCGCCATTCAGCACGAAAAAGATGATGACACTATTAAATGAAGCCTGCGGGGAAGTCACAAGAGATGACTGGGCAAAGGTTGTTGAGAAGACTAAAAACCTGATTGTGGAACATTTTGACCGAGATATCAGGATTGATTCTGTTATTGATATAATATAATTATACATGTAGGC
Source organism: Parnassius glacialis (assembly GCA_033319125.1). Lineage (NCBI taxonomy): Eukaryota > Metazoa > Arthropoda > Insecta > Lepidoptera > Papilionidae > Parnassius > Parnassius glacialis. The sequence goes on from JAVANC010000020.1 coordinate 35,981,056, forward strand.
GAAGATGATGATGAAGACACCACCTCCTCAAGCGAATCGGAGTCTGATTAATATTCTGTACGCACATTCAATTCAATGTACTTTATTGCATAGAAATACAGATTGTAACTTTGTAACAAAGAATAAATAAAACAATTTTATTATATTAATATTAACTTTTTTTGGTTTCCCCTTAAATTACTAAAATATAAATTTTAAATGATTCCGCCAATTTAAAACGAAAATAATCTTAAAAATAACGCGGCGGTTCATTTTGGAGGAACGGTAACGAACTCAGTGTTATGTTGTGCCTATCACTAGTCGTGACTAACTGATAGGTGTCAGGAACACATTCTCTGAACGGCCGAACTATAGTCCTCACGGGTGACATCGCATCGGCATTTTGATTCGCAAACGAGGATAGATGTAGATGTCTATGGGCCGCAGCAACCACTTACCATCAGGTGGACTGTGTGCTCGTTTGTCACCCTTATCCTATAAAAAATAATAATAATAAGTATCATGTAATGTAACATCGAAAAAGAAAATTTAAGCATGCTTTCCATATACGTATACTCGTATCAATTCCATCATCGTTATTATATTTACAGCCTTTCACAATTCCACTGCTGAACATAGGCCTCCCCCAAGGAATGCCACAAAGCACGGTCCTGAGCCACCTGCATCCATCGACTTCCTGCATGTCTTACCAGGTCATCACTCCATCGCGTGGGCGGTCGCCCTACACTTCGCCTACCAGTACGAGGCTGCCACTCGAGAACCTTTCTTCCCCATCGATTGTCGGTTCTTCGAGCTATATGGCCGGCCCACTGCCACTTCAGCTTACTAATCCGTTAGGTTACTCGGTTAATCTGGTTCTACTGCGGATATCCTCATTTCTAAGTTTATCATGCAGAGGAACCCCGAGCATAGTCCTCTCCATAGCTCGCTGAGTGACCTTGAGCTTCCTTATACGGCCAGCAGTGAAAGACGACGTCTCAGATCCGTAAGTCATCACTGGCAACACGCACTGGTTGTACAATTTCGTTTTAAGGTTTTGAGGTATGTCTAACGAGAAGATGTGTCGTAGTTTCCCGAAAGCTGCGTCCGTCGATTGACCTCTCGGTCGTAGTTGGACTTACCTAGTCGGACTATTTGTCCCAGGTAAACATACTCGTCAACAAATTCGAGCTTAGTGCTCCCAACAACTACCGGCATAGGTTTGAGATGGACGTTAAACATGATTTCAGTTTTGTCTATGTTCATCTTAAGACCTATCCGTTGGGAGACACTATTGAGGTTATTAAGCATAGTGCTAAGGTCCTCCAGCGATTCTGCCATAAGGAGTATATCGTCGGCAATTCGAAGGTGAGTGATGTACTCGCCATTGATGTTAATACCGCATCCTTTCCAGTCCAGCAGATTGAAAACGTCTTCCAATTCAGCGGTGAAGAGTTTCGGGGATATGACGTCACCCTGTCTTAGACCTCTCTGCAGTTGGATAGGTTTCGTACTCTGATTCTGTACTCGGATAGTCATCGTAGCTCTACTGTACAAATACTTCAGCACTTCGATATACCGACAGTTAACTTGGCACCGCTGAAGGGACTGCAGCACCGCCCAAATTTCGACGGAATCAAAGGCTTTCTCATTGTCCACTTACGCAAGGCAAAGTGGCAGATTGTACTCGTCTGTCTTCTGTACAATTTGCCGGAGGGTGTGTATGTGGTCTATGGTACTAAAGCCTTTTCGGAAACCGGCTTGTTCGGGAGGCTGGAGGTCGTCGAGTCTGCGTGCGAGACGATTCGTAATGACTCTCGACAACAGCACGTAGATGCGGCTCAGAAGGGAAATCGGTCTGTAGTTCTTCAAGAGAGCGTAGTCACCTCTCTTGAAGAACAAGACCACCGCACTTCTGCTCCACGCCTCCGGAGTAGTGCCACCATGGAGGACGGAATAAAAGAGCTTCTGGAGGACTTCAAGTACCGGTTTTTCACCCGCTTTCCGAAGCTCCGCTGTAATTCCATCCTCGCCCGGGGACTTACCGTGTTTAAGTTTAACTTTTGCTGGAGAGCCATTCTAATCTCGCCCAGACTGACGTCCGGGATATCTTCGGAATAGTGGCGGATTAGACTCGCTCTTGGATCGTTACTCACACTTGCGTATGGCTCCAACGATGACGTGTACAGCTGCCCATAGAACCTCTCAATCTGACTCAAAACTCAGGTGTCCCGGAAACGATGCTGCCATACTCGGTATTCAGCTTTGACAGTTGGCTCTTTCTGGCAGACAGACCCCTGGCAAAGACTTTGGAGCCTTGGTTCCGCTCGATCGCTTCTTCAATACAAGCTGTATTGAAGTTGCGTAAGTCCCGCCGCATACATTTGGAGTTCTGTCTGTTCAGTTGCCTGTATGCTGTCAAATCTGTTGAAGAATGTAGTTTCATGTCCGGTCTAACAGCCATGAGATTAAGAGTGTGATCGGAGAGTTTTTGTGTTCTTCTGCGGCGGGTCTTGCAGAACTTAGCTCCGACCGCATGGACAGTTTCCACGAGCTTGTCATTCATATCATCCATTTCATTGCAGTCTTCTAGACACTGAAAACGGTTTTGTAACTCGAGCTGAAAGGTTTTGGGACTTTGGAACAAAGCACGAGGGGGACGGAGCGTTGACTTCATTAGACGAGACCTCTCCAACTTAACGTTTAGGTTCAGTGTGCCTCTAACCATTCGGTGATCGCTACCAGTTTTCACCCTCGCAATCACGGAGACATCACTGAACAGTTGTTGTCTGGTCGTCATAATGAAGTCAATCTCATTTTTTGTCGAACCGTCGGGGCTCGTCCAGGTCCACTTCCTGTGGGGCCGCTTCTTGAAAAAAGAGTTCATCATAAAGAGTCCCTATTTCTCAATGAAGTCGGCCAGCTGCTGGCCTCTTGGGTTTCGTTGCCCTATTCCAAATTTCCCTACTTTCAGCTCACCGTTCTCTCCTGTGCCTAGTTTTGCATTGAAGTCTCCCATTAACACCGTATAGTGAGTTTTGGGGGAATGCATGGCTCTAGAGATATCCTCATACATTTCGTCCACCTACGCATCGGGGTGTGCCGAGGTTGGTGCGTAAACCTGTATGACCTTCAGCGAATACTGTTTGGTGATTCTAGTTATATAAGGATATATATTATAGAGTATAAGGTACGCAACGCGTACGCGTGAGTGAGTGAAATAAAAGAAGTGATATACTTATTAAAGATGATTTTTAATTATTGAATGATTATGTTTATTTTACTTTACTATAATTAAAATACTTCCTGCTAATTAGAGTAACTTTCTTATTTTTTTTAATAACTCTTTTGAATTTCCTTTTTATCGTCTTTAGATCTCGATCTTTAGATTGAATCTTTTTAATAATTCAACATTATACAAAATGTTACGAGTTTCTTCGTGAATATATAATTTTTATCTTCATTACTAAAATCTCGCAAGTTGTTTATGTAATCGTTAAAAAGGATATGTTCACTTAATGTAAATAACTCATACGTAGCCGAAAGAAAGCCAGTTTTAATACGGCAGGTCTTTAATTTAATTCTTGCCTGTAAGATTGTATTTCATCTTTAATATCAGTTGAATATTTTCTGCATAAGCTCATAATATGTCTCGACAATTTTCGAGTATAATCATAATGCATCTCTTCTTAACGTAAACTTAAAATCTATGTCGATTGCAAATCTAAAAAAAGAACTCAAAAATTCAACGAAGATCCCATCTGATTTGTGTTTTTAAAGTTACTAATTATAAAATCCTTAGAAAACTTTCCACATTACGGTTCCACATCTCTTATGTAATATGTATTCAGCTCTATTGTTGTAGATGAAGCAAAGGACATTTAAGGAAATTAAAATACGAAAACATTTCTTCTTATTTTATTCCCCATTGTTAAAACGCTTTTCAAGCTCCGTTGAAAAAACATGTCATGATTAAAAATTAATCAAGTTTCGTTTTAAACTGCATTTTATGTTCGTCCAAGTATTCTATTAAAGCTAATTGAAATTTGAGATTAATATCCTGTTTTACTGAACATTTTTGCTCAGAAAGTGCACGAAATATTACTCGTTTAAATATATATCTTGTTTTCATATTGATATGGTGGATCTTCCCATGGGCATATCTTTTTAAATTATAAAGATAATCATCTATTTTATCGCGCTGTATGACGTTAAAAATTGAGTTCATAATGGAAAAGAACTCGTCCTTTCTCGGTTTATCGATTGTTACAATTGTTAAAAAATTCTGAACTCTGTGTTTGAGTATATCACCTTTAATAATAGATAGCTTGTTTAATCTCTTTGAAAACCTGCGAACCGCTTTTCTGATCATTGGTCCCGATCCTAGTCTTTGTAGATTGTTACTTAGTATTTCGAAGAATTTCGGGATTTTTGATGATGAAAATTCGTTTATTATTATTTCACATACACGGACAATAAAATCATAGAACGGACCATTTTTCTGACTGGTTTCCTTTGTTGTTTTAAAAGATGGAGAAGAATAGTAAAATATTTCTTTTGCAAGTGCCTCATAATCATCAACATTTGCTGTAGCGGAATAATCATTAAGATTATAATTGGATGTTTTATTATAAAAACGACGTCCATATGACTTATTACAGTTTTCTGTTCGTTCATATCTGTTTGTGTCTGCCGTTGTAAATGTGTATAGAAGCTTACTTCGTAAAATACTCCTATTGTTATTATCGTCGTACCATTTAGCACTTTTGATAATATTTTTATTGCAGAAAATATGGATTATCAAATCCTTACACAGCAAATAAATTAAGATAATCTTTAAAAAATTTTTATGTTACTGATAACTCTTATTTATTAAGAATATTTAGAAAACTCCCAAAATTTTATTTAACCTGCGCATTCTTTTACTACAAACTATTCTTATTTATTCAACGATAAATTAAAAACTTTCAATATTTGTTTTAACCCTCACATTCCTTCTTACAAACCATGTTACAGTGTATTTCATTATCTGAAACAATCAGAAATTCTCATAAATTTTTAATTGCTTTGCTTCGGACGTGTATGTATTGCTTTTATTAAAAACATGCAACATATAGAATATTGAGTATTCTCTACCTGGTACAGCGTTAAAGTCGTTAAAGCAGCTAACAGCGGTTCGTTAGTAGCATACAGTACGCTACCGAACATCATGGCATCCAATGTAGCAAGTGTCCATTCAGCACCCCACCTGCTGACGAACTCGTGGAATGAATACTTATATATTTCTTGTTACATTTATTTATTTAGAAGGATAGATAAGAAGGATGCAGAAGGACCATGTTTTGGTATACCTTGGGAGCCTACGTGCAGAAGTGAACTTGTGAATGGCACTAATGATGAAATTGATATACTTATTTTATAAGAGATAGTATGTGTTGTTTAGTTTTTATATATATTATTAGGTACGTATCGGGTAATCCTCTGGAACTACTAGACCGCTTGAAAAATATTTCTCTTATTTTAAACTATATTTTTACATATTTTGTAGTTCTGTAGTCATAAGCTATGTTTGCCATTTGTTTCTCACTCGCTGCATCCCTACCATGTATTTTTTTAATTATATAAATTACATGTAATTCTTATTGATAGTCAAAGTGGTTGCTGTGCCCCATAGACATCTACATCTATCCTCATAAAATGCAGATGCGTTGTCAGCCGTTAGGACTAAAATGGAATGCCTCTTTTCCAGTAAAGAGGTTCTCCGGTTCTCTACACTCGCCAAACGAAGCACAGCAGTATTAAGCTGCTATTTTACGCTGTTATTCTGTCAGAGAATGGTCCTTCCTCGGTTGAGTCGACCCATTCGTGCTACAACTATACTATTAATGTAACTGTAGCATGGCTCTACCATGTATGTTGGCAGCATGCATATGCATGGCAGTTATGTTGTAAATGTCAATAGGAAGTCATTCTGGTCAGGTTAGGTATATCGTTATATAGATTTAGTATTTAGATCCTGCTTAACTGATTGGTATATCAACATCCATTATGAAAGAGAAAAGGAATGGAAAATATGTTAGACAGGCCATGCTATAAATTATTATACAGTTATTCTCATTTAAAATTGTAATATTATATCCTGTATCGTGGAGGCGTTTTACATTCAAGAAAAAATATGCATATTATCTTTGCTTGTATATGACTACTTATACTTTTTTAAATATAGAGTAGTATAGAGTCAAAAGTTCTTTGCCGGGCAGTGAAGGCGTAAAGAATGCCATATCGTCCCGTTGGTGTCGTAAGAGGTACAGAGGACGACTGAAACAAGAGATGGACGTCAGGATCGTTCTGATCGTAACACAATAATAATAAAAGCACTGCTTGCCAACCCGCCTGCCAAGCATCGCAACTAAAGCAAATATCTTCCTATGTAGCAGGATTTTTGCCAGCCTGCAGTGTTAAAGGTGAGAAAATTAATAAGCTAGTATTCGCGTGCAAAACCAAAATGGTGTATATAATGGGCCGTAATGAATGAATGAATAAGAGATCTTCCACATTATAAATAGACATTAGGGGTAATGAACTGTATTTTTTTATGGAATAAGGGTGACAAACAAGCACACAGTCTACCTGATGGTAAGTGGATGCTGTGACCCATAGACAAGACATTTACATTTATCCTCAATTAAGAATCAAAATACAGATGTGTTGACACCCCTGAGGACTACCATGGAATGCCTTGTTTCCAGTAAAAAGGGTATCCGGTACTCTACACTCACCAAACAAAACACAGCACCATTATGCAGCTATTTCACGCTGGTATTCTGCGGTCCTTTCCCGTCCGAGCCGATCCATTCGTGCTACAACTATAATGTAGCTGCAGCGTGGCTCTACCACATATAAATATTATTATTCTTATTCCATGTTATTGGGATGCATCTATAAGATGAAAACACCTATGACCAGAGTATTTGTTACCATCAAATCGGCTTGTGCTCATTTGTCATCCTTAAGAAGTACTGAATAAAATTTTAGCGAACGCACCACGTAATTGTAAAACACGACGGCGGCGAATTTTGGGTATCGTACAGCAGTATACTGGTCGTGCTTCCTTCTCGAACTAATAACTCGAAATCTAAAAGTTTTTCGAGTATAGTTCTTTCTTTAGCCACCCAGCTTAGTCCATCTAGAGCCTGTAATTTTATTAGACGCGTTAGCCTTAAAACAGTAAATCTCCAGCATACGTCCCGCTGATAAACTCAGAGCTCCTCTCGTTTTTAAGAGGGATATGCCACCGCATTGCTCCAATGTGTGTTGGCAAACCACATTAAACGTCCTCGAAATATATCCTAAGCATGCAAGGTTTCTTCACGATGTGATGGTTTGCTTCATTGCTGAACATTTTTAGCATCAGAGCCATCTTTTTCTTTTGTAAGTGAGTTGATATACTGCCATATGTTGGTAGGTATAATATTTTTATGGCACTCCTCATAGCCGCCTCCTGCTACTCCCACGCCACCGATTGAAATTGCGTATGGATTTATTAATTCATTATATTATACTAGGTGTTCCCGCGACTTTGCCCGCGTTCAATTTAGGTTTTTTTTTCGCGGAACCCTAAATTTAAAATAAGTAGCCTAAGTTACTCCTTATAACATAAGCTATGTGTCAGTGAAAGTACCTTCAAAATCGGTCCAGCCATTTTGGAGATTAGACGGAACAAACAGACAGACAGACAGACAGAAGTTTAAAAATTGTATTTTGGTTATAAGTACCGTATACACTTTCATATGTATTTATTAAAAAGCTGTTATTTTGACAGAACAAACAGACACTTAAATTTTATATATTTGTGTGTATAGATTAGAAAAATGTCATTACCTCATAGTTCATTGTAGTTATAAAAATTCTTCTCTGTTCCAAATAGTCATTACTTTACATAGAAAAGCATAAAACTAATAAGAATCAGTACTGAAATAGAATTATTTCTTTTTACCGTATAAATAAATACTCAACTCTTTCAAAGAACGCTCCTAAAAATCTTGTTATTAATATTTGTTTTGAATTCGTGTTTTCTAAAGAACCTGTAAAAACATACCGATATTCGTGGTTGTGAGTGATAATAAAATATTTCTATTGATATTAGAAAATCAAAATTTTATAAAGAAAGTTAAGTACGTACGCTCTCCGGCCGCCAATAATTGCTTACAGATAGCCCTTAAAATAATTTTCAAAAGAGATTAATACAACGATCAGTATTTGAAATATCTTATAAATAATAATTTACCCACCTGAATTGTGTAGCACAGACTAGACGGCACGTTGTTAACGGACCTGATAGATATCTTGCTTCTGAAGTATTGTCATTTCTATGGCACAAAGAAATAACATGTGAGACTAAGATCTAATTGAATCATTGCAACTATGCGGGTTATTAGGTCAATATGAGATTAAAACTTTCTCGGATGACAAATTATTTAAACATTTATTGGTAGAGCCACGCTGCAGCTCTACATGGCTGTATAAAGCCCACGCCCTTACAGGTATCAGCGTAAAACAACAGAATAATACTGTGTATCGTATGGCACCCGGAGACCCTTTTTAATGGTACGATAGAATCTCATAATAAGCTAAGAAAATTTCAAATAAAATTTCCCAAAAAAATGTGCCCCTAAAAGTTTCTCTTCATTCTTCATCTAACATGGTTTTACTTTTTGTTTATAATGGCTGTCGTAAGAACATAAAAACTTTAAAAGTTGTTTTAATTTCCAAACGAGTTTAACAAAATATAAAATCATAATGACATTTAAGAATAACTTACCGCCCGTGAACATAATGAGCGTAAAGATCCTCTTGAAATACTAACAAGGAGAATTCAATGCTGGAACAAATCTTTGGAAGAATGGTCAAAGGAGACCCAAAAACTCTGTGTACAATCATCTGACCCAAAAAGGCGACTGTATACGAAGTCCACCAAGCGATGGAGGCAACAGCCCAATTGTAACCCTGACTCTTGGGTAGAACGGCTTGCCACGGTTTCATAAGCTGGCGGACAACAAAAATTCACAAATTGGTTGGCTCTACTGAGGAAGGACTACGCTCTCACGAAATCATCATCATAATTACAGCCCTTCACAAGTCAACTGCTGAACATAGTCCTCCCCCAAGGAATGCCACAAAGCACTGTCCAGAGCCACCTGCCACCATCGACTGCCTGCATGTCTTACCAGGTCGTCACTCCATCTAGTGTGTGGTTGCCCTACACTTCGCCTACCTGTACGAGGCTGCCACACGAGAACCTTTTTTCCCATCGATTGTCAGATCTTCGAGCTATATGGCCGGCCCATTGCTACTTAAGCTCACTAATCCATTGGGCTATGTTGGTCACTCTGATTCCTCTACGGATATTCTAATTTCTAAGTTTATCACGCAGAGAAACCCCGAGCATAGCCCTCTCCATAGCTCACTGAGCGACCTTGAGCTTCCTCATACGGCCAGCAGTGAAGGACAACGTCTCAGATCCATTAGTCATCACTGGTTGTACAGTTGTAAAATAAAAGCATAACGTTTATCTTTATCTTCTTCATTATAACTTAGATTCTTAATCGAGGTTAAAGAATAGAGAAGGGAATCGAATCAAAATAGTTGTAGAGGTATCTATGGGCCACAGAAGTCTTTGAACAACAGGTAGACTGAGTGGCTAGTTTGTCTCTTTAAAAAAATCTCTGTTTCTTCTATTTAAAAAAATTATCCCACGCGTGCGTTGGTTGATCCCGTTCTGTTTTGTCATTAAAAATACATAAGTCGTTTTTTAAAATTACCGAAATTAATTTACCTGCTACCCGATGAGTGGCGAAATACCATCTCAAAATTAATTACATCTAAAATATCCTGACCGGTGATGGTGAATATTGTGGTGCGAGGCAAGCATGCTGATCACAGTCAATCATCATATACCCGGACCTAATCTCATTCCTGAAAAGGTTTTAGGACAACGCTCCAATGTGTGTTGCCAAACTTTAAATATGCTTTTCATTTCTCCTCATATTTGCTTATTATTATTCCTCTCTTTATATCTGTCATTGACCAAAGTGGTTAATTGAGCATTATTCATAATGCCCGGGCATAATAAAAACGCCAAATATGAGTAGATATTGTGATAAAAATATGGTGATATAATAAAAGTGTCTATTCATGATTTATTTATTTTATTAGTCCGATATATTTTTAATTTAAAATATAATGAAGCACGAATGGGTTGACTTTACCGTGGAAGGACCACGCTCTCACAGAATACCAGCGTAAAATAGCAGCTTAATACTGCTGTGTTTCATGCGGTAACAGTAGAGAACCGGATACACTTTTTACTGGAAAGGAGACATTCCATATTAGTCCTCAGGGGTGACAACGCATCTACATTTTGAATCTTAATCGAGGATAGATATAGATGTCTATGGGCCTCAGCATCCAATTACCATCGGGTGGACTGTGTGATTGTTTGTCACCCTTATTCTATAAAAAAGCACATAAAATTTTTAAGTGAGCGCTAATTCCCTGCGCTACAAAGGCTCTTGATAAATTCGTATTAAAAGATATTAAAATGACATTCGACGTACGTTCAAAATGAAGAGAGTCAAAGTGACTGTGGCTGCTAGTAACGTTCTTCTTTTCGTTTGCATGGCTGCCCATTCTCTCGCCAAGATCGCTGGTTTCCAGTAAGTATTTGACTGCTCATTTATTGGCGTATCTATAATTATTTCTACACTTGTAGTCTAAATTTCGACTTAAGATTTGCGATAAATGCAGTGAAATGTATAAGTTTATGAAAATGAAAGAAAAGATTATTAATCTTCCGCTCACCAGATGTCGCTAGTTGACACCGAGGTGAAGTTATTTGTTACACAATGTCATTTAATTGATAAGCTAGTTTTAAATAAATGTTTATCAGTTTCTAAGGTATTATATCTATACACAAAACAATGCCTCAATGGTTGTTTCTTTAATTTTTTGCATATTTTTAACTCTTTTTTTAAACTTTTCTACCTACTTTTAGGAATATCTGTGGTTTGGTTTATTTATTTTTAATCTAATTAAATGTAAATGTAAAATATAACTAATAGTACAGAAAGAAACATTAAACTTTATATTTTCGGAAAAAAAAATAACTTGAACTTGATATCTGTCAAATATTATCTACTTGTTAAAAACAACAGTTTTCATTCATTCATTTATTCATAACAGCTTGTCAAAAGTACACTTTAAACATAGGTCTCCACCATAGATTGCCTCATAGACAGATATATGTATATCATAGTGGCCACGCTTGGCAGTTGTTATTATCAAGCCAAGAAATTTGTGTTACAGATGTGTGCTGCAGTAGCCACTGATGATCAGGATAATCAGGTGATCAGTTAGTTCGTTTGTCAATATAATTAAAAAAATAATGGACAATGTTGAACTCTACCTTTAAAATAAGGAGTGTATTCGGACCAGTCAATAAAGTATATGTCACAACGACATTGAATCCAATTTACGTACGCCACTTTTACAACCTGTAAAATAAAATAAAGCATGATACTATTCCCTTCTCTTTGAATTCCCCAATCGTTATCAAATATTATGGCACCTTTAAGGCAACGACGGCGAAAATTATTCCTTCTATCACACGTTCCTCTGATTGTGATAGCGGTAAAGTTAATTCAAGTGTTCCCGCCTCCGCGGCTAATGCGTGCATGACTGAAGACCATGTAGCCTGGAAATCAAATATCCTAATCTTTTAAGTCTTTTAACAAAAAATCTCTAAAATAATTTATAAGATGCTTGGGTAGTTCACACCCCAAAGTTAGTAAATAATTACATCATATTGAATATTAATTTTTTTCAGTAGTTTCTTAAACTTGATTGATTTTCCATTTAACGCTATCAGGTGGTTGACGGTTAAATTAGATTTTTAATACTTAAATATAAACAAATAACACGATTGTTTGACTTTTTCAAACAAAGCGAAATATAAAATAATTGGAATCTTGAATTTTAGGCGCTAGTAGAACATACCTATGCGCTTTGCGCTCGGCATGCAATAAACAGAACCAACTTCTATGCTTGACGTTGTTTCAATAATGCGTCGTTATGTACCTTACCGTAGTGTTTGAATGATTCAAATTCATGCTAATTCAAATAATCGGTTAAAATATTGTAAAAATAATTGAACCTTTACATTTTTTCATTTATTATTTGTTTATTATTTTAGCTTATTTATTCTAATTTATTAGCTTATTAGGATATTAGGATAGGGTGACAAACGAGCATACAGTCCACCTGATGGTAAACGGTTGCTGTGGTTCATAGACATCTACATCTATCCTCAATAAAGAATAAAAATGCAGATGCGTTGTCAGTCGTGAGGACTATACAGTTAATTTAGCTGCACGTGAAAAACATTTTTTGCCTTTGCTTATCACTTCCTCAAGCTACCTATCTTCCCGAACCATTACCAATTCGGCTTGCTGATCCATTGGGCTATGTCGATTACTATCTGTGGCGGATCATCATTACGGATTTTTTCACGCAGAAAAGCTCCGAGCATAGCCCTCTCCATAGCTCTTTAAGTGACTTTGAGCTTCTAGCAATTTCTTTACTACATCCATCTGTTACTGCTGTAACGGAACAAGTCTCGGTTCCACAAGTCATTACCAGTAGTACGTAGTTGATATAAAACATTCGTTTTAAGGTTTTGAGGAACACTGGAAAATAAGATTTTTCGTAATTTCCCAAACGTTGCCAAACCTTCTTGGTTTAATAAAGATTGCTGGTGTGATAAGTCAAATACTCGTCATTTTCCGAATAGAAGTCACTAGATAGAACGTGTAATTGGAGACTTTTGTAGAAAATTAAATAACGCATACAAAATAAAGAGCGTCTGCGATGGATCCAGCAATGAGAGGCAACAAGGAAATTTGAAGGCCTCCTCGACGCAGTACTCCGCGCCACTGTGCTATTGCGTAAATCGACATCAGAATACTAAGAATACTACCCCATATCTGAAACACACATATCAAATTTATATTATACGTTATAAGTTACAGCCCATATTAATTGCGTAGCATAATAATAAAAATAAGCACTTTATGAATGACCTCAACAGTGCCTCCCAACGGATAGGTCTTTGAGAAATAAAATACGTCCTTATGTAATGGGGTTCATTCAAGACAAGTGCGGCAGATGCCAGATAGACGGCCTACCTACATAGAACATATTACAGGTATTACGTGTCACTGCTGGGTACAGGCCTCCTCTCTAGAGGAAGAGAGGGTAATGGAGCAATCAGTCCGCTTCGCTGTTCCAATGAATGTTGACGGACAGTTTCTTGAAATATTTTTATTTTTCAGTTTCTGTTTTCAAGTTTTGAGCTGTACGTGACGTCAAAATGTGTTGTGATCTCCAAATTGTAGGTGAACTTTGACACGTGACCTATGTCTTGTCTATGTTAATTATAAAATCAAGGGATACTATCGAGGTCATTAAGCAGAGTGCTGAGGTCCCCTAGCTACCATAATGGCTATATCGTCGACTTATGTGGCTCCGACATAATATCAGCGCTGCAGTAACTTTTTTACTGTAACGTTATGCTGAGTCTTTGGCCTTTTTGTCGCTGTAATCCATTTTTAATATTTTGTTAATATTTTTCTGGTTTTTGTAGAAGCAAGTTGCAGCAATAAATATATACATTCTTTCTTTCAAAATCGAATGTGAGTGATGTACTCGCCATTGATGTTAACGCCGTATCCTTTCCAGTCCAGTAGCATTAAAGGACAGGAAGGAAGAAGGAAAGGACACTATGCATATATTTAGTACAGTAGACAAAATAGTTATATCATAATTAATGTCACACCTCTAAACCACGAAGAACTCCAGCGCTGGGTAAAATATGCGTCACAATTAAAGAAGTACTGAATATGTCGGAGAATGGAGACTTGACGGCGTAGTGTGCTTCAAAATTTATATGTAGTTTTAGCGAGCCAAAACTCTGTTCTTTTCGTTCAATACTGAAACCAAATAAGACATTTTTGCTCCACTTTTATACTTTGACAAAAAATAGCAAATTAACCGAATAGCTTAAAAGTCTATCATCAGTTTAACCATTTCAGGCCATCACAAGTCCACTGCTGAACGTAGGTTTTCCCCAAGTACAAGTCTATATAATGCAATAATACAATTCAAATAAAGAATGTCATTCAGACCGAATTTCGGTCATAGCGACCAGTCTCAACGGAGACTAGCACTCTGCGCAGCACAGGATTATAGTGCACGTGTGTGTGCATAAACACAAGTGCACTATCTACACAAGTTTACAAAAAACAAGTTCACTCTCGTAGTCCGACAGGACCGCAATTGAATACGACCGAACAGAGATCAAGGGCAGGAATAACGGCTTAACGTGTATTCCGAGGTACGGTAGTGAGACACCACAAACTTCCTGACTCCGAGCTGAGTATATCTTGACAGAAAAACTCCAAGAAGTGATTTTCACCCGACCCGGGATTCGAAACCGAGATCACATGATTTGCAGTCGCACTTACGATCACTAGACCAACGAGCCAGTCAATATAACGTATTGTGCAATATTTGAAACGAAATTTCAAAGGGCACACGTGCACAATGCTTCGAGTTAAGATAATATCTTATTACTAATCATTGAGTTATATGTACTACGTACTAGAGAAGCCATTCTAAACAAAAAATGTGCACTACTCTATGTCTTGGCGCATGCGCGGGAGATAGTAGAGTCACAGACTAACTAGTAGATTAAAACCACACTAAATGACACACTGTACGGATTGCAGTACAGTTCAGTTGAACATGGTTATGTTCGGAATGCGAAATCTAGTGTGTAATACATTTTTTAACAGTGGTAGAGCCAGGCGGCAGCTTTTGCTGTCGCATGGATGGGCCGGCTCGAACCGGAGTGGTACCACGACCTCACAGAATACCAGCGTGAAGTAAGGTTTACCTCTGCGTTTCGCTTGGTGAGTGCAGGTGGCCGGAGGCCCTTTTTACTGGAAATGAGGCATTCCATCCTAGTCCTCACGGGTGAAAACGCATCTGCATTTTGATCTGTAACAGAGGATAGATGTAGATGTCTATGGGCCGCAGCAACCACTTACCATCAGGTGGACTGTGTGCTCGTTTTTCACCCTTATCCTATAAAAAAAATATATCGATGTTCCTAATCATCTTGTGATCGAAATTCTAGCATTTTTTTTAAATTACACTCGGAATTTCTTCTATATAGTGTAAGGATTATACATACATAAATTACACATGTACAAACGTCGAGACCTGAAACAGTCATTTGTAGGCCACACAAACGTATATATATATAAAGGTATTTCGTGTGGTATTTGAAACCACGGCCCTGCAGGGTCACAGCCGAACGTTTATCCATGCCAACGAGCCGTCAATATCAATCATTATGGGCACACATTGTTTTTATTGCCATTATTTTGTGTAAACGGGGCCAACTTTTTCTCCAAATACTAAACTGACCCTTAGACAAACAAAAAAGCATAGACAGAAGACCAGTTACATTTCCAATGACGCCGACATCATGCTCAATAAGAACGCGCACTTACGCTCTAATATGCATCTAAAATGATTTGCAACTACCATCATGGTATGTACGAGGGTGGATTGAAAAGTACTCGGCCTAACCAAGAAAATAAACACATACTAAATCAGTTATATTTTTATTTTTCTACATAATCACCATCAAGTTCAATACACTTTTGCCACCTCCCCTTCCAAGCATTTAGACCGTTGAAAAAAAATGATTCTTCCTTAGAGTCAAAATATGCGTCTACAGCTGCTTTGACCTCGTCGTTTGTCGAAAATCTTTGACCTCCCAAGTGCTTTTTTAGGTTATTAAAGATCAGGTGAATACGGCGGATGCGGTAACAGTTCAAAGCCACAGTTGTGAATTTCAGCCATTGACTGTACTGACGTGTGAACACGGGCGTTATCTTGATGAAACAGGACTTTTCTTCTGAGCATTCCTCGACGTTTTTCTTTTATTTCCTCTCGTAAACGACGTAGTAAGGTGCAGTAGTAATCAGAGTTTATAGTCTGACCCCTTTCAAGATAATCAATCATAATCACACTTTTCGAGTCCCAGAATACTGAAGCCATCACCTTATTTGCCGACAAAATCGACTTAGCCTCTTTAGGGGGCGGTGAACCAGGTCTTCTCCATTGTTTTGATTGTTGTTCTGTTTCCGGTGTACAGTAATGAATCCATGTTTCGTCTATAGTAACAAAACGATTCAAAAAATCATCTGCATCGGCTTCAAATAACTCCAAACAGTCGCGTGAAATAGTCAATCGCGTCCTGTTTTGTTCAACTGAAAGCAGTCGCGGAACCCACCTCGCAGACACCTTGTGGAAACCCAACTCGTTGACAATGATGTTTTGAGTTCGTTCATAAGAGATGCCTGTAATCTCGGCTATCTCTCTAATTTTTAATCTGCGGTCTCCCATTATTAAATTAAGTACTTTTTTAATATTTTCGTCAGTAGTTGACGTCGAAGGCCTTCCAGAGCGGGGTTCATCTTTCACACTCTCTCTACCACGCTTAAATTCTGCTATACATTTTTTGACGGATGAATATGACAGAGCACAATCACCTAATGTACTGACCATGTCATCATGGATGGCTTTTGATGATAGCCCCTTCTTATGGAGGTACTTAATGACTGCACGCTGCTCGATTTGCTCCATTCACGGAAATTATGTCCGATTACTTTGTTAATAAATTTATAAAATGACAACTAATTATCGCACACGTTTCGAACTTCACACAATGAACTAGTCTGAACTGAACTAAATAATGTGGGTAGATTTGATTTTTAGAATTGAATGGATCTGTGTTAGGCCGAGTACTTTTCAATCCACCCTCGTAGTTTTCTGTCTATCCTTCTTTGTTAATCAGGGCTTTTAGTGGAAAACCAATCCTAATCTTACAATGGTACAGACAGGGAGAGCACCGCTAATGACCCTGGGTAATGTGTACAGGCCCTGCGCTTATCGGTGTGATGAGTATCGGCGAGACTTTCACGTAATTCTTACCAGGTGGCACGTTCTTCAAAAGCCATATATCCAGTTCTACCTAATCTTAATGTTTTTATGTGTATTTACTCATTATTGTATTCACTTTATCAAGAAAGAATAATTACATAAGACTAAAATAAAATGTTTCGTTACCATAAAGGATCTCCGAATCTCGTCACTCACCACACAAAACACAATAGCATTATACTGGTCTGGTTAACTTCATTCTTCCTCAATTGAGCCGACCCTTAGTGTTGCAACCATATTAGTCTACAGCATAGCTCTGTCACTTAAAGTTAACATACCATGTAAATACTCTTCTCTACCAATCAACCCATCATTTGCCCCGTATAAATCGTAGCCCGTGTTTAAATTACACAGTGACAATGGTACAGCCACGCGACAGCTTTTGCTGTCGCACGGATGGGCCGGCTCGAACCGGGGTGGTACCACGACCTCACAGAAAACCAGCGTGAAGTAGAGGTTTACCTCTGCGTTTCGCTTGGTGAGTGCAGGTGGCCGGAGGCCCTTTTTACTGAAAATGAGGCATTCCATCTTAGTCCTCACGGGTGATAACGCATCTACACTTTGATTAGTAATAGAGGATAGATGTAGATGCCTATTGGCCGCAGCAACCACTTACCATCAGGTGCACTGTGTGCTTGTTTGTCACCCTTATCCTATATAAAAAAAAATATTAATATTATGGCGTATCTATAAAGTTTTCTCATCTGGTTGGGCTGTATATATATTTAGTTGTTAATGAAAATATAAACATATATAAATATCAATAAAATAGAATAAATACATAAAAATAAATAAAAACCAAACCAGATGGAAGCCCTCGGCAGGTAGACCAAACGGTAAGTGTAAGGGGGGAAACGAAAGAAACTCATGGACGATACGGGCTTAATCGAGGAGCACCGGCTTCTGCATTTGAGCTTGGAGCGGTCCGTCACGGAGTCCCAGTCGCTTCAGATGACCCGAGAGGCGGACTGGGATTTATAGATGGATTTATAAATTACACATTATTATTATATTTATTATTTAATTCATTGTAGTCATTGTTCCCACGCTTTCCAAGCGGGTTGCCAACCGCAGTTTTTTGAGTTGTGATTGGGTAGATAGATGCTGCTAACCATTCCCTGTTTCATCTACATCCTATAGTCGCCACAAACAACATTGACGGGTTGAAATAATGACATGATTTTTTTTATATAGAATAAGAGTGACAAGCGAGCACACAGTCCACCTGCTGGTAATTGGGTGCTGTGGCCCATGGACACCTACATTTATCCTCGATTAAGAATCAAAATACAGATGAGTTGTCACCTATGAGGATTAAGACGGAATGCCTGGTTTCCAGTAAATCGGATCTCCGGTTCTCTACACTCACCATACGAAACACGGCAACATTCTGTATCCCGTGAAGGCTATCCCATTCGTGCTACTACCATAATATAGCTGCAGCGTGGCTTTACTACGTATAAGATGAATGATGAATTCATTTACGCCATCACCACACGGCAGCAGTTTGTGAATAGTTACTTGTTTTTATCAATATAAAATAATACAACAATTACCGGAGGCTTATTAGAAAAACACGCAGATAAATCAAGTCAGTAATGTTTGAAGTTGCAGAAAGTGATCGGCGATACAAAAAATATTTTGCAAATTCATTCGAAGGCCACAATCCTTTCTGAAATCAAAAAGTAAAGTTTATCATTAAATAATTTAGATTATAAATTTAAATATTGTCCACATAGGACAATATTTAAATTTATAATCTAAATTATCAGTTTTGGTTCGATCTAGTGTAAACAAAAACTCTGTACCTCTCTAGACGCTGGCATACTCTTATTTCTGAGAGGGATTTGAAGCAGGGAAGTGTCAACCACGCTACCTCAATAAGCATCGGCAGAATCCACATATGCTTCAATTTTTTTTAGTAATACCTTCTTCACGACGTTTTCCATCACTACCGAAGTCGCACGACGTTTTCCTTCACTACCTACACGTGCTTAATCAGCACATAATATTGCAATTAACAATATTACTAGTGCTGGCGGGAATCGAGCTTGGTTTGGCTCGCGTACAAAGGCTTATCCCCTGAACTATTGTAATAATATCGAATGTATTTATAATTGCTTCTAAATACTGTAAAGTATATCTACTTAAATTAGTAACAACTCATCCATCGCCCGCGTTTGCTGAGCTTTACTAAAGCTTCGAGTTGAATAAGAAACGAAGGGATTAGGCGAGCGTATAAAATTGTATTTTCATTAATTACAATTTTATCAGTAGAAAGCCTTACTGGCTTTCGTAGACTTTTTTAATCGAATAATGTTTATCTGACTGCGTTGTGTTCAGTTTGATTTAACTTACTTCTATTAATTTTATACGGAAAATATAAATAATTATTATAAATTTCAATTTAGGTCCTAAGTTCAGTTATGCAGAATATTCGTGTGAATGTTCCTCTTGTGATTTAGTTTTTCTATTAATATTAATGTTATAATTTCTGGAAATATTTCTTACCTGGACAAAGTGACCGTTAGGTTTTCGCAGTTTAATCGAAATCGGTGTCATATTCTCATCAGAAGTAGTAAACAATGTAAAAAGTTCATTGTTTGACGTAGATAATTCTGAGACATTAACTTTACAATCATACCTGTAGGTTGAATTGTATATTAGATATCTACATAACACAAGAACACAAATAAAACGAACTATGTACCTAGTACTTACGAGTAATTCTCGCCTATAGTTAAAGTAAAAGGAGGAAAACAGGAGATAAATTTATTTCCAGGATTGTGAAGATATTCAAATTTACCATTATTTTCATGGCTTATTGCGGTTAATACCAATGAATTCTGAAAAAAATTAAATTACAACCTAATGAACTGTGAAAGTGTTAAATAAAATATATTTTATCGTTTTTGTTTATATTACCTGTCCGTTAGACAAATGTATTTCATTTGAATCTTTGTCGTCCGAACTGGATTTATTTGATTTATTTGTCTTTAGCGTGGGTAGAACTAAAAATATGAAATATAAGTTAAAGTTACATTATATATATATATATATATATACAACGTGTCCCAAAATTCAACGATAAGCCAACACCGGAAGATAGACCTGCCCCGGACTAATCGGGGGAAAAAAGAAAAAAAATATATCCCAATTATATTTTAAGTTATATAAAAAAAATTAAATTCTTCAGAAATTGAGACCGTTTATGATATTTTTCACTACCATGACCACAATTTTTAAAATATTTTTTTCTTTTTTTTTATAGGCAACCTGAATAATACTGCTATATACCACAATTCTTAAAAACTCCAGAATAACTCTTGTTTTATCACGAAAATTAATGAAACTTATTTTATTCCCTAAATTTTTTGTAGACTTTTACTTTTAACCAAATTTAACTTATCGTGGTGTAAAAAAAGTATGAAAACTAGTATGGCAAGTTTTTTTAAAAATTGACGCAACTAACCAACATTCCAAAATGGTATAATACTCTAGGAAAACAAGTTATAAAAAATATGGGTCTATTATTTCTTAACAGGGGCCAAATGACGGTCGGGTGTAATAAAAATATTAGTTCTTGAAAAATGTTTAATATTTCAAAACAAATGGTACAAACAGTTTCACGTGTAATTTATTAAGTTATTAACATTATAGCAAATGTTCGAACTGTTTGCCACCAGCATTAATACATGCACGACATCGCCTTAAAAATGATCGTTTTATTTGTCTTGCATATCTTCTGCTATTAATGTAATCAGCAGCCTGAGTGATATTTCGACGAAGCTCGTCCAATGTCACAATGGGTTTTGAGTAGACCCTGTTTTTAAGACAACCCTAATAGAAGAAGTCCAGGGGGTTCAAATTGGGTGAACGGGGTGGCCATAAGATAGGACCAAGTCGCCCGATCCAACGCCCTGGATACTCTTGATTTAAATATTCTCGCACAGGACCGGCATAATGTGCTGGGCAACCATCATTTTGGAACCACATGTTTTGAAGATCACTTAAGGGCACGTCGTTTAACAATTCTTGCAAGTCATTTTGTAAAAAGTTTAAATAACTATTGCCATCTAAGTTTCCTTGTAACTCAAAGGGCCCAATTACTTTTCCATTTAATATCCATATATAATGTCCATAGGTTAACCTTGAATTGATATTGGGATTTGTCTTGTCTCATAAAGTGTGGATTTTCATTACTCCAACTATGTAGGTTGTGAAGATTTAAATACCCATCTTTCTTGCACGTTGTTTCATCCGACCATAGAATTTTGTCTAGGAAGTGGGGATCTTCACTGTGCCTTTGCAGCATTACACGGCAAAATGTGACCCGTAGCGGATAGTCCCGCGGTAATAACGTCTGCACACGCCTGTAGTGATAAGGGTGAAGCTTGTGACGTTTTAATATTCGATGTGCAGAACTTTTCGGGATTCCTGTAGCTTCTTCTATGGCACGTACCGAAGTAGTCGAGTCATTTTCTATCTCATTGAGAACTTCTTCATCACGATCCAATCTAGGTCTTCCAGCGCTTCTCCTATTGGATGGCATACGATCCTCCGAGAACGCTTGATGCACATTAATAAACACTCGATAATCAGGATATTTTTGAGCATTTGGGTATCTTTCTCGATACAGTCTGCTAGCAGCGTTAGCATTACATCGGCATTCTCCATAGATTAAATGCATATTAGCGTATTCCTGTGGTGTGTACGATTGCGGCATGTTAAACGCCAAACAGTCCAAAATGCGCTAGAACTCTAAATCACAAAACACACAATCGTAGTCCAAGATAATGCCAGGTCAGTTCAGTTTGCAGATTATTTCCAGTCCAAATAATGCTAGGTCAGTTAAGTTTGCAGGTCGATTCCAGTGCAAAAAGCCAAGCCAAAAGTCGATAGTATGTACGAGGGCCACGTAAGTTGAATTGGGAACGGTGCGCAGTAAACAAAGGAGCAGAGCGTACTGAACCGACTTGCTGAGAATAATAACAGCTTCTCTACCTGCCCTGTTGTTGTCTCTTTTTAACGTAAATATCTCTATCTATCTATCTGCCCCATTCGAATTCCTAGAAATTGTAACAGGAACCCATTTTGGGCATGTAGTAAAATTGATTACTGACAATTACAATTTAAGGAATTTGGCCCCTGTTTAGAAATAATAAGCCCATATTTTTTATAACTTGTTTTCCTAGAGTATTATACCATTTTGGAATGTTGGTTAGTTGCGTCAATTTTTAAAATAACTTGCCATACTAGTGTTCATACTTTTTTTTTACACCACGATAAGTTAAATTTGGTTAAAAGTAAAAGTCTTCAAAAAATTTAGGGAATAAAATAAGTTTTATTAATTTTCGTAATAAAACAAGAGTTATTCTGGAGTTTTTAAGAATTATGGTAGATAGCAGTACTTACTATTCAGGTTGCTTATAAAAAAAAAGAAAAAAATATTTAAAAAATTGTGGTCATGGTAGTGAAAAATATCATAAACGGTCTCAATTTCTGAAGAATTTAATTTTTTTTATATAACTTAAAATATAATTGGGATATATTTTTTTTTCTTTTTTTCCCCGATTAGTCCGGGGCAGGTCTATCCTCCGGTGTTGTCTTATCGTTGAATTTTGGGACATTGTATATACGTTCCACATATTATGTAATTTGTGAATTTTCAAATTTTCTTATTACTCAGACTGTGAGCTTCCTTGCAATGTTTTTCTTCATCGCCGAGCACATGCTTCTTCGATCTTCTTACGATCTTTTAAAATTTCACTTAACAAATTCATGGGCTCCCGACTTTGTTGATTGTACCGTCATCTATTGGATGGATATATCCATGAGAATTTCGAAATTTCTCATAGTCACTTCTTACGACACCCATGGACGAAAAGCGGTGATTTATTGATCTTACGTTACTTACACGTTAACAATACATTTATACAAGTTGAAACAAGCTAGAATATAAGAATACGGACTTGTACATAATATTTTATGTACAAGCCCATATCCTGATTTAAAAAGAAAATTTATATATGTATTTTCTCTCTTTAAAACGAACACTATATATTTTGTACAGAAACTTACTTTTATGGGTGACTAAGTTTGGGAATATCCAAAGTCTACATGGTCCCGCTGGATCCGAGGAATAAAAATTACTCACACACGCATTAGCCAGCCAGCGACAAGCTGCTACATCAGAGTTCTGAAACATTGCCCCACTCTTTTACAGCTGTTTGAACCTATTTATGCAATAACAAATAGCAAATCATTATGAAAAACCATTTTTTTGACTGTGGGCTAGCTAATTAACAATTAATATAAAATATAATTCATATGTATCAGTAATTTGAAGTGGCTTTGAACTAGTTCTATAGTGGCTAGCCATATAGCTCAACGAATACACAAACGATGGGTAAGAAAGCTTTAGTGTGGTATCCTCGTACTGGCAAACGTAGAGAGAAGTCTATGCTCTGCAGCGGATATGTGAAGGGCTATAATGAAGAATATGATGAATTTATATGTCTATAATTTACCCAATAAATCTTCCACGTGACTCCTAGGACTAATAGTGTTCTGTAGATTTAATATATACATTTACTTATTACTACGTTTTAAGATCGCAAGTTTTTGGCCGTCATTTTTATTGTATAGTACATACTGACGTCATACCCGTCATACTATAATCCAAATTATTCCGCGCTAATATAGTGACCTCTATATATACAAGGGTCAGCGGCCAATATTAATATGACGTATGACTTCGATTTAATCTGTTAAATATTTTAGAAACATAATAATCTCAGTGTCACTTATATAACTGACTGGATAACATTGGTAGAATTCATTATACAACTAAATTGCCATAAACATAATTAAAAATTAAAAATTTGTACAACCGACTTCAATATAAATTATTAAGGATAACTCATAGACTACTAGTCAGACCTTGATCAAAATCGAAGGGACCACATGAGAAGCACCAGCTATCAAATAAAAAAAGAATCATCGAAATCGGTTCACTCACAAATAAGTTATGAGGTAACACACATAAAAAACATACAGTCGAATTGAGTATCTCCTCCTGTTTGAAGTCGGTAGAAAATGAAGAAGAAGAGAAGAGAAAACATCCGCTTAAATCCGATGACTAGATAACTTAAGAGTTAAGAATGGAAATATAGACTTTACAAACTTAATTATTATCCTCCTTTTGGTCATGGTTTAAAATACTTACAATACACATAAATTCATATTTGACGATGTCTAGTAAATCAGACGGATGAAGATGTTTTTCTTCGTATTTCGGTCGTTGAATGACATATTTTTTCGGTAAACATTTCCCGTGAACTATAACTTCGTTTCTGTTACATGCACAACTCTCGCACTTGACACAAATATTATTTTGAACTTTGTATCCGCGCGCGCACTTTACGCATTGTACTTCTGTCAGAGGTGTTCCATCATGATTTTGTGTAACTGTTGATTTTTTCATAAATTTTTAATAAATTAGTTCTTTTTCTAATTCTTATATTAAAAATGTTTTTTTTATAGGATAGGTTGACAAACGAGCACACAGTTCACCTGATGGTAAGTGGTTCCTGTGACCCATAGACATCTATATTTATCCTCAATAAAGACTCAAAATGCAGATGCGTTGTCACCCGTGCGGACTAACATGGAATGCCTTTTTTCCAGTAAAAAGAGTCTCCCCGGTTCTTTACACTCATCACACGAAACACAGCAGTGTCAAGCTGCCATTTTACGCTCGTATTCTGTGAGAGCATGGTCCTTCCCCGGTCGAGCCGACCCATTCGTGCTACAACTATACTACTAATATAGCTGCAGCATGGCTCTACCGCGCATAATAGTAATATAGGGATTTACTCCAGTTGCTGTAGAAATCTTGGGATTTTTGAGAGCCATACCACGTGGAAAAATGCGTAAGAAACATATTTGATTATCCACATAAAATATTAGATTTTTTTAATGGTTACTGCATCAATTTATTGAATAATTTTAACTTAGTTATTTGATTATTTTATTACTGATTGCTAAACATAGTTATATTTATCCAAATAGCAATCTAGATTAAATGAGGCTTTTAAGAACCAGGACAGTCCCTCAACTTTTTTGCAAAAGACAATTTCTTTTGCAAATAAGTTGAGGAACTGTCTGACACGTTATAATATATGTTTTGTTATTAAATGTGAAAAATAGATATATTTTGATATCAAGGGTTGACCAGTTAATTTAAAAGATTATTTTTAGCGTTAGGGCACTACCAGTTTGTTGGCGAAAAAAGAAGGAAAGCACGTATTTAGGAAAGTTTTTGTCAAAGAGCGAACATTTATTCATTCTTTCTAATATAAAGTGTTATGGTCAGTAGGAGAGTTATGAAAATAGAGTATAATCAACAATGTTGTTATTGATTGTCATGATGTCTACTGAAAAAAACTTGTTTATTGAGAGTAAAAAAGTATATATACGCACAAGAAAATAGGCGAGATCATAAATTAACCTAACCTAGAGTTTCGTTTTTAGAGAATTTTAATGATATTTAAGGACTTACCAGATACGTAATCTTTTGGACACTTTCTACATACAATTCTACCAGAAGAGAGTTGACATCGTCGCGGCACACACGTGTAGCCATCCGCGGACACTACCTCCGTCACGTTGCATACTCGGCACCGAGCTAATCCTGTTTTAATGCTGTGATTGTCACAAATACATGATAAACCTGTAATTAAGATTCATGTTTAAATTCCCTTGCAAAGTTAGTTTGCCAAGACTGTTCAATTCTCCTCATTGACTGTTCAATTCTCCTCATTGACTGTTCAATTCTCCTCATTGTTCAAATCTAATCAATGAGGAGCGCGGTGGTAGATTCAAGGGTTTACCGGGGGTCTAACGTAGGGACGGACCATTACTTGGTCTTATGCCGAATTAATGGTCTTTTAAGACGTTGGCGGCATCGGACATCTGTGTCTACCAATGCGTTACAGCGTATAAGTACAGAGAGCTTACAAGATGAAGGTGTGAACGAGAAGTTCAAATGTAGAGTGAGAGAAAATATAAGTGGTATGGCTGAATTGTGTTTGAATGATTTAGACTAGGAGACTGTGTGGTATAATGTCAAGAAAGGTTTGGTGGATGCAGCTACCGAAGTATGTGGTGTAAGTAAGAGAACGAATGAAAGGAAAAATAACACGTTATGGTGGGATGATGAGGTACGGATGGAAGTTGAAGCAAAGAAGAAAGCATGGCTAGTTTTACTAGCAACCAAGGCTAGTAATTCTAGCGGTATGAATGATGATATTGAAAGGAAAAAGGCAGTCTTTAGACATCTAAATAAGAGAGTAAAAGAAGTAGTTGAAAAGAAAAAGCAAGAAAGAACGGATAAGAATGATAGAAGAATATCGGATAATTTCCAGGCAAACATTAAAATGTTCTGGAAACTCGTAAGAACTGCCAGGGGACAAAACAGCCTAGAATGAATATTACACGAGACCAGAATGGCTGTATTCTGAATGAGGAAGCTTTAAGTTTCAGGAGATGGAAGGAATGCTTTGAAAGCGTGTTTATGAGTGATGAGACGTTGGAATTAAATGAAATAGAAATTCCGGAAAAAGAGGAAGTAGATAGAGACATAAGTATAGATGAAATAATGAAAGCAATGAAAAGTATGAAAGCAGGTAGGGCAGCCGGATATGATAGAGTATCTCTCTCGAAATGCTAAGGGCTGGAGAAGGAGTGGTGGCAGACCTGATGTTCACCTTGTTTAATTTATGTTGAGAACTTAAGCGCGTACCGGGAGACTGGTGCAAAGTCGTAATAGTCCCAATATATAAGGGAAAAGGATCACAGCAGGATTGTAAAAACTACCGTGGTATCAGCCTTCTTAGCATTGTGGGAAAACTGTACACTAAGGTGCTAATTGAAAAAGTTATGGAAGAAACTGATTGAAAAATTTCCATCAGTTTCTATCACATATATAGCACTAGATAGCCTGCCATACTTAATGCATTGCTTGCTCGCGTAGTCTAGCTACCATGACGTACTATTATTTATTCTGCCATGGCTCTGTATATACAACATGTAAGGAAAATCCTGTGGTTTCCGTTAAGTGTTTGCTGTTTGCGGTTTGTGCCGAATTTCTTTGATTTGTGCACGGAAAACCGACACTATACGGCTTGTCGGCGAGTGTTGGCCGCCAACGCCAAATACACACAAAACTACTTACCTTTATATAACACCTCTTGTTGTACTTGTATCGACCCGTTATAGCCTATAAAAATCCACTGATGTATATAGGCCATCCCCATAGATTCCCTTATATTATGGGTTAGTAAACACAGATGTTTTTATAATTTTAGTTGTTATAAGGGATATGCTGCCGCCCACCTTCAATTTCAGTTTCTCTCTGTCACCTCTTATGACACCCACGGTATGATATGGGGTAGTGGACATTCTTACACCGTCCCTACACGGTTGTAAACTGGTCTATAGTAGGTTTAACGTAATGCACGAATATGAAAGACATTAATTAGGTACTACGCAGGAATAATTATGTTTACAATAGTCAACTCACCGTCTTCAGAAGCGGTCATAGAACCTTTAGCTGGACACGGTCGACAGTTTAAACTACTGGCTTCAAAAAATTCCACACTACTACAATTAGGAGAATGAAGTCCGCTTAGCTTACTCGAAAACATTAACATGTGATATAAATACAGTGTTATCTTATACATATTTCTAGTGTATTGTTTGAATCTATCAGTAATAATAATAATAAGTATATAATTTTAGAATATAGTTTGTAGTTTTAAGGTAGTAAAAACAACAAAGCAGCGATAGTTAGAAGGGTTTGTTTACGTAATTTTTGTTGGTTGCCTAGAAACGAGTACTCTGCTTTTTTTGTTTCTATTGTGTATTGATTATTATAAATGCAACCTTGTTATTTAAGCTACAAAGTCCTTTATTGCTAGAACTATGTCTTATTTTCCATCGGCCCTCAAAAATCTACTAATGGACATGCAGATCTTTCGTTCTAAAATTGTAAGTAGAAATAAGACCCATACTAACCATTATTTAAAGGGTGAATCTCACTATTATCCTTCACAGTAAGCTACCGTGGGAAAATCATTGTTTCAAAGAGCACAAGGGATCTGTCACAGCAAACGTCTGGCTGCCGAACTTCGGGTACCGCGCTTACTAATCCGAGTGAAACTGGCCACAGTCAACGTGTGCTTGCTGTACTACCATATGTCAGAAGACCTACAGACTAGATTGGCTATATCTTGAAGTGAGTTTTTTTTAATATGATAGGGTGACGAGCACACAGTCCACCTGAAGCTAAGTGGTTGCTGTGACCCATAGATATACACATTTCTCCTCAATAAGGAATCATACTGCAGATGCATTATCACCCGTGAGGAGATGGAATGCCTCTTTTCCAGTAAAAAGGGTATGCGGTTCTCTACGCTCACCATACGAAACATAGCAGTGTTAAGCTGCTATTCTACGCTCTTCCCTTCCCCGGTCCAGTCGACCCATTCGTGCTACAACTATACTACTAATATAGCAGCAGCATGGCTCTACCACGTAATAAAAGTTTTCATTAGAACATTCTACAAGCCGTTGGGGGCATACACACGACTCTAATAAAAATTACCACTTCAAAGCTAAATATTGCGGACCCGTGAATCCAAAAAATGTTGTTCAATTAACCCAATATTTTTGAAAGACCTATCCACCGACACCCCACAAGATAGAATAGACGGATAAAAAGAATCATCTCCCCCCCCCCTGTATGAAATATACCCAAAAATAATAAATAAAAATAGATAATTTGACAAAATTCCAAAAGAACACACCTTGAATACTCATTTGTTAGTGGAATTTGTATGTGTAGCAGGGGTATTAATGATTATTTTGCCTCAAAAATTAAAATTAACCTGGTATAAAAATACAAAAACCGATTTAGTGCGGGCGAG
This sequence comes from Parnassius glacialis, assembly GCA_033319125.1. NCBI lineage: Eukaryota > Metazoa > Arthropoda > Insecta > Lepidoptera > Papilionidae > Parnassius > Parnassius glacialis. Next base: position 36,010,155 of record JAVANC010000020.1, read on the forward strand.
TCGCGTGACGTCCACGGTGAAACCCAAGCTTTACGCTTCGAATTCAATATGTTCAATAGAACAGATCTGCATGAGGGCAGAAATGATAATATATTATGTATGAAATATCAGCAAACAAAATACGATACTAACACTTATTATATGACTTATTATAACTAGATAAGCTTATATTAAGACTTATTGCATGCACTTATGTACTATATTATTTAGTTATAGAATCTCCTTTATCTTCTTCATCGACATTGGGCAATTAGGGCTGTTAGTAGGGAGGAGGATTTGCCTTATTAGTCACGCTCGGCAGACAGATTGACGACAGACACTATCAGACGTTTCACAACTTGATGCTGCTCCCCGTTCGCCGGCCTGGTTATTTCACGCCTGACGCAAACGTGTTGGTATATCTCATAGCTGCCTCTTACACCCGTTGTGATAGTTAAATGCAGTCATTCAATGGAGAAATGAAATATAAGAAAGAAGAATGAAAAGAGTTCATGTCTTTGAAATTATATTAATTTACATATACAGTAAAACCCGCTTAAGACGATTTTGAAGGGACCCAGCTGAAATCGCGACTTAAGCGGGAAAGCGTATTATGCGGGATAGGAAAAATAAAATATCAAAAACAAATATTGTGTAGGTATTGAATTATAGGTACTCGTATACGTACTTATAAACTTATTAGAAAGGTATAATGTTGTGCATATGTGTATGTATTTAAATACGTTACATCATAGTTAATTATAATTTTAATGACATTACTTAAAATAATCACTTATTTTGGTTTGACAAAAAGATGGTGATGCATTATTAATGACAAGGTTTTCAATATAATTTAACTTTTGCAGTGCGTTTTCACTATTCCCGAAAGAAGATACATAGCGCCTTAAATTGTTTACTGCTGATAATGCCTCTGTGTTTGATAAAATCGAACTTGACTCTCCTTCATCTTCATCGTCATCACTTAGGCCCTAAGTGATGACTGACTTTTTGGGTGTTATTCACATCTTGAATAAGATCTTCGATCGAACAGGTTTCATAGGGTGCAACAATGTCATCAATGGACGAATATCCAGAAAAACCCTGCAGCATCGTGGGTTCTTCTTCCAACACGACATCAGCTCCGTTATTTCGGAAATCTGCTTTCTTAAAACAATTTTGTATGGTTTCAGGCTTAATTGCTTGTCATGCCGCTGCAATGTTTAGGATCGAGCATTGCACAGTCAAGGGTCGTTTGCTGTCAGGGTCTTCCATTTCCTTAAGATTCAAGATGATAGATAGATAGAAGATACAGAAGAAGTTCTGTAGCCATGTTTAAGGACTTTTATAATGCTCTGATCCATCGGTTGCAACTTGCTCGTCGCATTCGGAGGTAAAAAAACAAACTTGATGTTCTTTAGTTCAACATCTCTAGGGTGAAAGTTTAGAGTTATCAATGAAGAGAATTATGCGTCTACATTTAATCTGGAAGTGATCATCTAAAGCTTTTAACCAGTTAATAAAACGAAGGCCAGTCATCCAAGCTCGAGATTGTGCATCATATGTAACAGGGAGTGAATTCACGTTTTTGAAGCAACGTAGATTTTTCGCCTTACCAATCACTAGCAAACGTAACTTTTCCGACCCAGATGGCGTATTAGACGGGATGACAAATCGTATTAAGCTTGTTAAAAATGTATGAAAACATGCCTCAAGTTGCAGGGAATGACATAAAATGGCGTATTAAACGAGAAATCGTATTAAAAGTGCTCGTATTAAGCGAGTTTTACTGTAGATGAACCCCATGCTTTAGAGAAATTCATGATTTATCAACTTTGCAGAAAATAAAATCAAAACATTTTCAGAATACGTTCGTATCTAACAAAGGGTGATTTATTGCATATTGATGTAACAAAATTACTTCTATTGTTTCTTTGTCGACTGCAATATTTAATCCATTTTTCATTTCGACAAATATTAAAGTTAGATGTATGTCCGTTTTTATTCAGTGGTGCTAATTACACTGCAGAACAATGGCTTCTCTTCCCAGTATATTTTTGGTGCTTATATTTCTAATAAAAAATTATTCCCCTTTCTTAATAAGTAATGACCATGGATATCATAATTCCAAACATATTGTGGATACTACCATTCAATTAGCGAACAAAAATTTTAATTTTAGATGGCAAACAGTAGTTGTATCGAAAGACGTTGATGGAACAGTAGTAGACAATTTTCTCAAAAAGTACAAAGGCACCGTAGTTATTGAAGTGAAACGAGATGGACTGCCTTCTCAGCAAGTTGTTATTTTTGTGGAGTCTTTTAAATCTTTTAGAAAAATTTTAAAAATATTGAAACCTGATCTTAAAGGGAAGTCACTTTTGCACAGCGGAGCAAAATTTATTATAGTTCTGCTTTCGCAATCACATCGAATTGAAGGTATTTTTCGCATACTATGGAGTTATTATATAATAAACGTTATATTAATAATGAACCAAAAGAAGAACATGACAGCTGTGTACACATATTACCCATATAAGAACTATATTGACTGCCAGAACACGAAACCTTTTCTTCTCGGATTAGTAGACAAAAATAATCGTGTTAAAATGAATGTATACCCGGATAAAATGGCAAATATGCATAAATGTCCTCTCTATATTTCAACGAACAAACTGTATCATTCCTCTACAGAGCAAAAACTCCCATTGCAGATAATAAAGAACAATATATTGCGTTTATTAAAAGATGTACTGAACTTTACTCCAATTACTTCTACCAGTGATTACGTCAGTGTTGATTCATACCGAGCCCAAAATCAGTCTGATTCATTAAATGATGTTATAATCGGAAAAGCAAACATTTCCACCTGCAGTATTTCATTAGGAGTGGAAAGGTTAGGACTTTTAGATTATTCATTTCCATATTTCAGAATAAGAATTGTTTGGTTGGCGCCTTCTATTAAGCCAGGGCATGTGTGGTTGCGATTACTATCACCATTGAGTGAATACATGTGGCTGATACTTTTGATTTTAATGTTCTTTTTAAAATCACTTCCATTCATATTGAAAATGAGGTCAGTGAAGAAGTTTACTTACAAGCACTTTAGAGGCATACACAAACTTAAAAGTGTCTCGTTTCGAATTTGGGCCATGTTAGTTGGACAACCGATTAGAGTGTCTCCAAAACGGTTTCGAGATTTTTACATAATTGGATTGTGGATCTGGTTTACGTTTGTTGTAAGGAGTGCATACCAAAGCGTTTTGATAGGAGCATTGAAAACAGAGACCGTTATAGGAAATTTTGCAAGTTTGCAAGAAGCAGTTGAAAATGGCTATACGTTTGGTGGTCGAGCTGGAATGCTGGTGTTTTTTGAACATGATCCACAGATACGTGATGATTTCGAAATAATACCAGAAACTCGGTTTGAAGACATTTTCAAGAATGTCGTGGAGGGAAAAATTAAATTTGTATTTGCTATATCTTTGGAATACGCTTGGGCTTATTGCCTGTCGCAGGGAATTAATGAAAATGAATGTGGCCATGTTTTGTCAGATTCCATTATGACCGTACCTTTGGTAGTTTGGACGAAAAAGGATTCGCCTTTTATGCGACCCTTATCGATATGGTTACAAAGATTTTTAGAAAGCGGACTACTTGAACGTGATACTATAAAACCTGTAACTGTGAGAGCTTCACGGGCATCATCAGATCCAACCCCACTAACTCGCAATCAGACTCTCGGTTGTTTCATTTTCTTGTTGATTGGGTACGTTCTGTGTACTCTTGTATTTTGTTTAGAAAACTTGAAAATAAAACTCTTGCCCAAAAACCGAAATGAAAGTTATTATAACAATACGATAAGGCGGGAAACCGTTCGGGGGAGAGTTCATCATCAACACCTGCAGTTAACTTAAAACAAAGAAGGCTATGGATGCCTTGTCACATCTGAGAGTTGAAATAGAATGCCTCATAGTCAGTTATTATATTGGCTCTCTGTATCCTTCAGACCTGACCACAACAGTTTCAGCATCGCTATTTGGCGGCAGAAATATAATCTACCCAGGCAGACTATTAGGTAGAAAAGAAATCCTAACATCTAGTTTTGTAGATCGAACATGGTTGGGCTTAGAATCAAGTTGCCTGAATTTGAGGAGTCTGTCACTGTGGGGGGGTCAAGGCGGCTTATCTCAAGCGTCTCAATGCAATTTTAGATGCCGCAGCTGCGTCGAAATATTTAATATAATTTACTTAAAATATTCATAAATCACTAATTAATACCTGAAACGGAACTTTTCACATTGTCAGTATCTAATCAGTAATAGATGTACTCGATCAAAGAGAATATAATCACTACGTTAATACTCAACTTCGCGACTCGCGTCATAAGCGTCATTCCGTTTCTTCCGAGTTTACGTGAATGTGCTCGTTATTGTTATTATCTGCCTCCTGTTTTTGGACGTCTTCGCTACCCCTCTGGAGACCGATTGCTTGCTATTTTACGACGTTTTTGGAAATAGTGGAAGTTATAAAATATGTTTACTTATTAAAGTAATTATAAAAGTTAACATTTTGGTGTTTTATTTGGTGGAAGAGCGAGCGATGCGAGCTCGGGACTTGGGGTACCCCGACTCGGACAGGTTAGGTTAGAAGGGGATAGCCTCCATCCCATTCGTGGTTAATTTTTTATAAACCACCCAGAAATAGGAGCCCCGCATTGCGGGGCTCCGTCGACCGAGCTTCCCTCGACTGCGCTATGTTGAGTGGCATTGGGCTACCCTCCCCCAACTCTCTGCCCCCCACAAACCAGGTTTATATTGTCAAAAACATTATGAAAACATCACCTAAAAATTAAATTTTTAAAAATTAAAAAAAAAAAACTAAACACGTCCGGCAGGAAATGGAAGTGGAGGGTGACTCTACAAATTACCTCCCCCTCCCCCGCACCACCCCGCACCCCCAAATTCAGGCGACTTGATTCTAAACCTTACCCATCGAACATTTTCATAATAATTTCTTATTATATTAGTCGAGTTAATATGAGTACAAAAGTTAGTTAAGGTGCCTGCGGATAATAAAGCCGGCTAAGAAGGTCTAAATAACAAAAATCGTATTTACAATAACCACACTCGCTTAAGGAGATAATAATATAGGTACTCCTATGCCACGATAATGTCTATACAAGTTTACAGAGACGCGCTACCCCGCGTCCTGCCACCAGAGTTGCATTATCTATCATAAGATACGACTGCACTAGACCAATAATAAAAATTAGTCCAAATAAATCGTAAGTAAGTTTTGTAATATTACACTTAGCCATCATATAATTGATGATAGGAGGGAATAGAGAGTGCACCTGTGCTTACGCATACATTCGGATACTATAATTCTGTATTGTGCTGATGGGCTTATTCTCCGTTGAGACTGGCCGCTGTGACACTCAACCAAACAATAAACCCAATTCTCAACTCAACCTAACACTCAACTCAACTCGCGATACAACCGACACACTGATGATAATCACGAAAAGTAGTTTGTTTGACAGTTTGTTCATCATTATACTAATGACTTTAAGTACTGTTAGGCGAAGCAATTTATACATTTTTTAGAATTACATATATTACGTATAAATTGATTATTTGAGTTCGTTAAAGCAGTAGGCCTTATTATCCTAACATGGTAAAACAAGGTCTACTAGCAAGGTTTTTAGAAATGCTTAATTCTGTGTTTCTTTATGACAGATGTTACAATTATTCGTTCATACTTTATAGAAACTGTACTAAACTAATGATTTTTATTAAAATCTGTAAATCAAATTAGATTTTTCTAATTTTATTTTCGATTTTCCCTTAGCTAGACCTTAATACGTAAATTACGCAAAATATCAGGATTCAAAAAATAAAGGCGATAAATTCCGTATAATTTGATTTACTCGTACCCAAGAGCAATGTTTTGCATAACTGCGAATCAGAATTTTTGAAAAATGAGAATCGTTACTAACAGTGCACTGCGGATTTAAAAGAGTGCTACGCCTGACACAGAAATAATAAAAGAAAAGAGCATTTCCCTTTCAAGCACGTGAATAATTTGTCACGTCAGTACCTACGTACGAGAGAATATATCGTGTGCGATATCACACGCTTGTAAATTATATAACAACAATGTTATTTACACTTTTCTCATAGATTTACAACAAAGGAGTACTTTTATATAAAAAATGAAACACTTTTGTGATAACACCTCATAAAACAGCTTCATAATCTCGAAATTGTTTTAATATAAGGTGACGTTAAATATTATATTTGACTGCATTAAAATAAGAATTTATAATTATAATATTGCATAACTTCTGGAATATTATATAATTTTGAGAAAGTAAACCCACTTTTTTAGATATAATTACTCTTGTCCCATATTATTAGGTAACTTGGTGGCGGCATCAATACCCTCCTTCTGATCGAAAAACATCCACTGCTTGAAGTTTGTAGGAAGTAAAACCAAATTTAAATAAGTTACTACTAAAACGTGTCTACTAAAATGGAGCTCTTTAAGAGTAGATAGAAACTTTCCAACAAGAATTCAATAAAAGGATAAATCAAATCAATGAAATACGGGCAAATGGATATTACCATTGAGTTATACAAAACTTTATGTTATGTAACTTTATGTTATGTAACTTTATGTTATGTAACATATAAATCAATGGATATTACAATCTCGGAAACGAACTTGTGGCGTGAAAAGCAATGCCTTTGAAATGTTATGAATCTGAAAATGATCGTCTTCGTTACAGAGTTTATTTACAACTAGCTATGCCCGCGAATTTATTTGCATAATGCGGAGTTAGTTTGTGTGAAGAGAAGCTTTATTACTTTGTGCCTAATTTGTTTTATAAACTACGAGTACATCCCGCAAATAGTAATCGTATAATAGTAATAATTGTAAGTATACAAACCCCATCAACTAAACGGATGACTTCAACACCAAGGATTCGAACGTAGAGCCGTCGTAGCTGAGGGGTTACGTGCTTCCTGTAAAGTTTACAGTATACAAGAACCAATATAATTCAAATTTTAAGTGCTAGTTTACATTACATTACATTTGTTTACCTTCGGTAAGCAATTACTCAAATTAAAAAATAAAATTAAGCGTCATTTACAATAAAATAATATTTCTTTCATGGCAAGATAAGAATAGTGCGGGGAGATGGATATTATTCCCTCTCGCTTCATTGTAGCCGCCAAGGTCGTCTACATTACGTCAGAAGGTCGTGACGGTAAAATCTAACACTTTTTCTCGCCTAGCCCCCATCCGCCAATTTCTTATAATAAGAAACTTCGTTCCAAAAACGTTTCTTGGATTGCAAGCTTCAGTGATGTGTGGAAAATAATACTTTTAAAAGTATGCCAGTCTTTGGGCAAGAAGTTCGACTTTCGAAAACCCCTTTTGCGATTATCTCAAAAACTATGTGCGATATGGGAAAATGCTTAAAATAAAAATTGAAGATCCATTAATTTCATGTAAAAAGGTGTTAGTATCTTATCATTTAACATTCTCAGTTATGTTGTAAAATGATGTTGAAGTAAAAAATTATAAAAATCATTTTTACATCAAAACTTTAAGTAATAGGAAATAAAGTTTGAGGATTTATTTATGTAAAGTTGTAAACCAAGAAAGTTATGTCTTAAACTTTTTCATCTCTTAAAGTTTATGCGATAATCATCAAAAGCCTTTATTTAATCAGCTTTTCGATTTCACAAATAAACCTGTGCCATCGCTCTCTATACATTGTTAAAGTTTCATAACAAACGGTTTAGACATTCCTACGATTAGCTCGGACAGACAGACTGACCAAAATTTTATAAATAACCATTCATATTTTAATCTCATGCGAAGAACCCTCTGTGCTTAATAGAAACCAGTTATTTTGATATTACAGATTTACAGACAAACACTTCACTTTATTTAAATATATAGATATAAAAATCTTCAGTGTCATAACATCACCATCATGATTATAATGATTACTGCCTATCACAAGTCTACTGCTAATCATAGGTCTCTTTCAAAGAATGCCACGAAACACGGTCCATATCCACATGCGTTCGCCTCCCTACATCACTTACAAGGTTGTTACTCCATCTAGTGGAGGGTGCATCACACTTTGCTTTTTTTTTATACGATATGGGTGACAAACGAGCACACAGTCCACCTGATGGTAAGTGGTTGCTGCGGCCCATAGACATCTACATCTATCCTCTATTACAATTCAAAATGTAGATGCGTTGTCACCCGTGAGGACTAAGATGGAATGCCTCATTTCCAGTAAAAAGGGCCTCCGGCCATCTGCACTCACCAAGCGAAACGCAGAGGTGAACCTCTACTTCACGCTGGTTTTCTGTGAGGTCGTGGTACCACCCCGGTTCGAGCCGGCCCATCCGTGCGACAGCAAAAGCTGCCGCGTGGCCACCACTGTTAAGAGAGATTGCCATTACGAGGCTCCTACTAGAGACCCTTCTTCCAAATCAGTTGTCGGTTCTACGTATATGACCAACCCATTGCCGATTCTGTTTAGTCTGGTTCTATTGCGGATTAAATTTGGGCTGTCTGTAGCACAGTCCCTTCAGCGCTGACAAGTTAACTGTCGGTATAAGTGTACAATTTCGAGTACTAAATCAGAGAACGAAACCTATCAAACTACAGATAGGTGTCAGACAAGGTTTTTTTTTATAGAATAGGGGGCAAACGAGCATGCGGCTCACCTGATGGTAAGTGACTACCGCCGCCCATGAACAACCGCAACACCAGGGGAATTGCAGATGCGTTGCCGGCCTTTTAGAAAGGTGTAAGCTCTTTTCTTGAAGGTTCCTAAGTCGTATAGGTCCGGAAAATTCGCTGGTGGTAATTGATTCCAAAAGGAAGTTGTGCGAGGGAGAAATCTTCTTATAAATCGCACAGTGGTGGACCGCCAATCATCCAGATGGTATGGATGGTAACGCGAGTTTTGTCGCGATGTGCGATGGTGAAATTGAGTGGCTGGAATTAGTTCGAACAATTCCTCAGAGCACTCTCCGTGATAGATGCGATAAAATACGCAAAGAGATTCAACATCTCTACGCAGTGCCATTGTATCGAGCCGATCAGAAACAACTCGGTCGTCGACGATTCGAACCACTCTGCGCTGGATGCGGTCAAGTGGAAGGAACTGGCACTGGGGTGCCCCGGCCCAGACATGAGAACAGTATTCCATTTGGGGCCGAACTAGCGCTTTGTAAAGTTGCAAGCGATGCGCCGGCATAAAATACTGTCTCGCTCTGCTGAGCACGCCAAGCTTTTTAGAGGCCAATTTGGCCTTCCCTTCCAAGTGACCACGAAACTGCACACTATTCGATATGTCGACACCAAGGATTCCGATACTGGCTGAGGCAGCAAGGGGAGTGCCTTGAAACTGAGGAGATACGACAAAGGGGTTCTTTTTAGCGGTAAACACGCAAACTTGTGTCTTCTGGGGATTGAACTGGACTAGATTTAGTCGGCCCCAATCCGAGACTTTGTTAAGCAAAGACTCGACTTCAGACACAAGTTTGTCCCGGTACTCGGCGGCGTTTTCCCGAAAAATATTGGCACGGCCGGTATATAAGGCATCACCAGTGCTGTCATCTGCATAGCAGTTAATGCTACCAGTTAGCAACATATCATTGATATTGTAACGACCCCCCCCCCCCTTTCTCATCTCTTCACTCTTTCTATATATATTTATACCTTTATTTTCTTAGAATCTATTTCTATAAGTTATACAAGTATATCTAACTTACGTGACCAGTATATTAATCATACATTGATCTTTCTAAAGGTTCAAATATAGGCCGTATAATAAATTTATGGCGTGATCGTCTTAGTTAGGACCCTTATTTACGTTGTGTTTGTATAGTAACTTAGTTCTTTTAGGTGTATCTTGGAAGAATGAATATTTGCGAGAGCAATCGAAAGCTGTTGGTAGTGTCTTATAAGCTAAAGAACCCCGTTCACGAAGACAGAGCTCAAATAAAAGTTAAGAACAATAAATTGTCCTTATTCCACTTGTATCAGGTTCACAACAGTCAATTCCTTATTAATTAATCCCTTCCCGCTTGGAAAAGGCTCACAATATTTATATCAAATACCAGATACAAGGGCTTTGCTCTTCCACATTAAAAAAAATGTGGAGGAGGTACACGGCTCCGCACACGCCGCGCACGGTGAGCGCCAGCTATTTTAATGCGCTACCCCCGAAGGGTACGCAAATTTGGGAACTGGACCGTAGTCCACAGCAAAATAACTGGCGAACCAGTAAAAGAGGACTTGGCCCCTTGATAGTGCGTAAGCACAAACATCGACCGAAGTCGCGCATGTCAATGCGTGTAAACGCCATACAGAATACGATCAAATCCAGCCACAGTGAATGTACGTCACACGGGTTAGGCAACAATAGGCACACTGGCCATAAAAAGCCGTCCGTGAGCGCCACCACCTGCCAGACCGCCGTTCCTGCAGACGTGATGTAAGTGTAAGGCATCACCACCAATTGCATGGTCAGCACGGCCAATTAGCCGCAGAGCGTGTCATGAGTCTACCGCTCACCTCAAGGGAATGGGGTCCCACGTTGTGCGGCTTTCGGCCGCAGCCTTGAGAGCCTCCTCAGATTCTCCCTCCAGCTACCATCCGCATGAGGTCGACACATATGCTCCACCAACCAATACAATGGCAGATATAGCCAAGATAAATATTATATAGTAAATAAGATATTAGTAATAATTCGCCATCAGAAAGGGTTTGTGTCACTGACGTTGAGTATATGCATTTTTCGATCATGTTTGTCTCACCCACCAACAAGTTGCCTTCAATCTTTCAAAGGTGGGAACTTTATAGAGATATATTAATATGTTGTTATATAAAACATCATGGAGGGCAGACAGTCTGCAGCCCCGCTATGAAGGGACCCGACTTGGGCAAAGCTACTTGGGTTGTGAATCAAACCAAGATGCAGAGAGCGCCATTGAGAAGAGCGACCCGCCAACCAACCATCGCAGAGACGAAATGCTGCAGAATGCAACAAGCATCAATACGACTATCGTCAGGCTTACACCATCCCAAGGTCCCCCATACAGTCCCAGTAGACATCACCACCCGTATACCTCCATCGACCAGAACCACAAGATGCGTCGAATCAGGTGCAGCACACCCGCAGATCCATCACAAGATGCAATACTGCAAGTAGCAATAAGCATCAATGCAACTATCATACGGATGGCGCCCCCTCACAACACACCCACATGATCCCTATCGACTTTGGTAACAAAATTGATAATGTTGTTAACTAAAAATACCACCAACGTATCATAGTAGCACGGTACTAAGACGTCAGTAGCCAAAACTCCACGTATCATAGCGCTATTGCACTAAGACATGAACTTGAGTATGCTTGTTGCACTTAAAAGTACTACCAAACACACTCACCCCAACCCGAAAGATAGCCGACGTATCATAACGCTATGCGTTAAGACGCCGCCCACAAACGGTAGGGTTGTGCGATGTCCACGGGCAAGTCGTATTGCTACAACAAACCCGCTTACCACCGGCACTAAGATGATATGTCAAGGACACATCGGTTAGCGAGTCCAAGTTTACCTCGGTCTCGGATGCTGTGAAACAATCTACACGCCACTATAATAATCCTTTTCAAGTCCCATTTCTTTCAATATAATGCTTTTACATATTTGAGACCTCCCACATATTTGCTTTATTTCATAGACCATACTATTGTATGTCTTATTCATATGGGACTTCAAGTCATAACTCTGCTATCATAATGCTTATGTATCATAAGACCTTCTATATTAATGCTTTGGTTCGTTAGACTTTACTATCATAAGTCCCTAATATAGGACTAGTCATTGTGCAACCTTAGTACTAGCAGTCGATCAGCCGACCACCCCATATATATGTATAACCTTGGGTATGTGTCTCCGGCAACGCCCCTTATTATGGAGACCATTACAATAACACTTTCATCAACTTAGAAATTTTCCGACTAATACAAAAACACCTTCTTCAACTTAGAGAAAATTTTTATCCATTTTGTCTATTATATTACAAATGTTATTTATCTTTATTATTGTAATATAATCGACTTGTATTTATATAATTTAATATATTTTGAATATCTTAAACAAGATTTTAATAAATTTAGAGATTTTTTAGAGACAATTTATGCGTTAACTATACTATAATATTCAATATTACCAATGAACATATTTGAACTTTATACTTAATTTTAAACATTTTAATTGTTTAAAATATAATTTCTAAGACATTTTTAAATGCCTTTACATTGAATTTAATTTTTATTTATTAATAATAATTATGAGGCGTCACAATATGCAGGAGAAACAGCGTTGGTGATAGCACGCAGCCTTGTGGAACACCAGCGTTGATAGGCTTGAAATCAGAGCATGCACCGTCTACTACGACCTTGATGCTCCTACCAGCAAGGAAACTGGTGATCCATTTGCATAATTTCTCGGGAAGCCCATAGGAAGGAAGCTTCGAAAGAAGTGCTTTGTGCCAGACCCGATCGAACGCCTTCGCTATATCCAAACTAACGGCCAATGCCTCTCCCTTGGACTCTACTGCCTCAGCTCATCTATGAGTTAAGTAGACTAGAAGATCACCAGCAGATCGACCCCGACGAAAACCGTACTGGCAGTCACTAATCAGCTGGTGATCCTCAAGGTACCTCATGAGCTGGCAGTTTTTAACAGTGGTAGAGCCACGCGGCAGCTTTTGCTGTCGCACGGACGGGCCGGCTCGAACCGGGATGGTACCACGACCTCACAGAATACCAGCGTGAAGTAGAGGTTTACCTCTGCGTTTCGCTTGGTGAGTGCAGGTGGCCGGAGGCCCTTTTTACTGGAAATGAGGCATTCCATCTTAGTCCTCACGGACGACAACGCATCTGCATTTTGATTCGCAAACGAGGATAGATGTAGATGTCTATGGGCCGCAGCAACCACTTACCATCAGGTGGACTGTGTGCTCGTTTGTCACCCCTATCTTATAAAAAAAAAAGTTTATAATGGCTTCCATTATTTTGAAGAACAAGGAGGTGATGGCGATAGGCCTGTAGTTGGACGGGTCTGAGCGGTCGCCTTTTTTAGGGATCGGGTGGACCAAAGCTGTCTTCCATGAATTCGGAACTACGCCTTAGAGTAGGAGTACCGAAAAAGACGCGTTAAAACTGGTGCCAACTCCAGAGCACACGTCTTCAGCACAATGGGAGGGACTCAATCGGGCCCACTCGACTTACTGACGTCCAGAGAGAAGATTGCTTTGCGAACCGAGCGCTGTGTAAATCGCAAATCCGGCATGGAGCACTCACATCGCGGGATGGTCGGGGGTGTGTTCCCCCCGTCATTCAGAGTCGAGTTGGACGCAAAAAGAGAGCTCAACAGATCGGCTTTCTCCTTTGCGGCATGGGCCAGTGAGTCGTCTTCTATGTGCAGAGATGGAAGAGATGGCTGACAGAAGTTCCCTTGGACAGCCTTGGCAAGAGACCAGACTGCACGGGTTCCCGAAGGAAGCCGAACTAGCTTCTCGCCAATTCTGACGATGTGCTCAGACCTTGCCTTGGCAATGACGCTTTTGAAGGACCTGGAGGCGGAATTATACTTCTTTTTAAGTGCGCTGGTGTTTACATCCCGAGACGTTGATGCGTCAGCCCAAGCCCGGTAGCACTCCTGCTTATAGCGTGATGTTATTTTACAGGAGCGACCAAACCATGGCTGGGATCTGCCTCCGATGGGCACCACAGAGGATGGAATAAAAAGTTCCACACTCTGAAGTACCACATCAGCAACAGAATCGGCAAAAACGCTGGGATCTTCCTGCGAGAAGAAAACCCGCCCCCAAGGGTAGGATGCAAAAAAGACCGCATCCCGTCCCAATCAGCTGACCTACAGTGCCAAACGCGGCGGCAAGCTGCAGATCGCAACTACGATTGGAGCGTGAGTGGCACCGTACTCTGGATCAGACAATTGTCCGAAGAGCCCAGAGGGGCTCTGGACGTGGTCGATGAGTCGGTCTATTTCGGCATTATCGCTATGGGACCTATAGAGGCACCCGTAGACGCGGGGATGGTCGTCGCTGTCTACGCGCAGCCATAGGATGGACAGGTCCGTACCTTCAAAGACTGGCGAGGCGTCGAAAACAGGTGTCCTTTCTGACGTATACGCAAACTCCAGCCCGGGGCACAAAGGAGTGTTCCAATTTGTACCCCGGGTAGGAGAGATATGAAGTATTAGCCGGAGAGGACACCTGAGTCTCGGTTAAAAAGAGCAAGGCCGGCTTAGCCGTCTCTAGATGGTAATGGACAGCGTTAAGGTTGGAATGAAGTCCCCTGATTTTGCAAAAATTCACGGATAGCGTGACAGGGTTCGCCTTGGTTGTATTGCTCCGCTTGCCCCGAGCAGCATTAGTTGCGAGCGTGAGCACCCACGCTCAGGAGTGAAGTAGTTTGGTCGCGGATGCTCAGCAAGGAATTCTCCAGGGGTGCTGGTACCCTCCTGGGGTCGTGGTACCACCCCGGTTCGAGCTGGCCCATCCGTGCGACAGCAAAAGCTACCGCTTGGCTCTACCACTGTTAAAATGATATATTATATTCTCAAAACCCTTCATCGCTGCATATGAAAACGTTTTCTAAGTACTGGACTGGAAAGATACGGTTACAACATCAATGGCGAGTAACATCACTCACTATCGATTTGCGGACGATGTAGTCATTATAGCAGAATCACTGTAATACCTCAACAGTACGCTCAATGACATCAATACTGTATCCCCCGATTGATCTTAAGATGAACATGGAAAAGAATGAAAGATGAACAAGACAAAGTCATGAGTAATGTCCATGTCATACCCATGTCGTTAGTTGTTGAGATACGCTCGAAGTTCAGGCGAAATGTAGCCCCCCCCCACTAAATGGAGTGACGCGTATGGATAAATTGTATAACACGGTAAGTCCAACTTTGACCGAGAGATCAACGTATCCCACACGGCTGGCCAGCGTTCGAAAAACTTTCATGATGATAATTGATGACATCTCAATACCTCAAAATTTTAAAACAACCAGTGCGATGCCAGTATGCTGCTAGCCGTATGAGGAAGCTCAAGGTCGTGCAGCGAGCTTCGGAAATTGCTACGCTCGGGATATTTCTGATTCGCAATGAGGATATTCATAGCAGCAATTAATTAAAAATATATATAACGTTATTATTTATTTAAAATGACTATTATGTGTATACAAGTTGATTTTTATTTAAAGAAACTGACTGTTTCGCGATTATAACCATGAAGAGTAAACTGCTATAGAAGTAATTAAAGTTTAATATTATTTTCTACGGACTATATTATATCTAAGTATTTCATTAACTAAACTCTACTCTCTCACAAAATGCATATTTCTCAAAACAAAAAATATTATTATATATGTGATGAATCTTCATTTTTCTGCTTGAAGAAATATGTTTTTCTCGTTAACTGGAAACTTCGAAGATAGCTTGTTCGTTGTTCAGTGAGTCGAATCCACTGTAATTCTTAGACAACTCTGAACATAAATAAAACATTTTTGCAGTCATCATTTGAACTAATAAGTTGATAATGATGTGAGTATTTTTTATTATCAGGTTGTGGAGATCTCAATGTTTTATTTATGTACCTTGTACCTTCGTGTGTTTAGAAAATAGATCACTTAAACAAGATATTTTATTTTTATGTCATGAAACCACAAAAAACAACAACCAACATCGGACAACGGACATAAGATCTGTGATCATGTCCTGTCATCTGTCATGGAGCGCGGGTATGGGCAAAAAGACTGGCCATCCGACGCTGTCCAACTAAAATCTACAGTGTTGCTGGGGACAGCAAGTACTGCCCCCGAGACATGCTATTAATATAGCAGGGCGATCGAGAGAACCCGGTTTGGTTCCGAACGGAGATCCCGGGACCCCTCGTATACGCTCATGGTGACCACCGTGGGGTTTTAGCCGGTAGGAGTCCGGCATGACCATTTCGTTGCCCCACAGCGTAAGGTATCCATGAGGATTTCTCCACGAAAAAGAAAGACCTATGAATGTTTGTGCGTGTATAACCTGGTTACTCTTTTTACTGATTACGAGACAATCTAATTCTAAAAACTGAGATGAAGTGATCGGCATCAACAGTCGCGTGAAAGGTCTGCGATTCAGTCAAAATACAAACTTGTTACAATTCTTCTGTAGTACAATAAAAACATCTGACGTCGTTTGTCACTCTATTAGAGCCAACTGTTGATCTTGGCCGTCTTCTTGTTGTTGTTGTTTTTATTATTCGCTCGAGAGAGCAGGCAAAGGAACTATGCCATACAGCCTTGTCTTTATGTATAATTATCCTTCATAATTTACTGCTTCACAATATGTTGATGCATCACATTGTGCAGCCCTTGGGAGATTTTGACGGCAACTTGAGCCAGCAGGCAGCTGACAGTTGGCGATGATATCTAAAGGCGCCTATGCAAACAAACAGCTTATCTTGAGAATCCATCACCATCAGAGCACTTGTTTCACGGTTTCCACTAATAGTTCACATGTGCAGACACTTAATACACAAAATCGCACCAATTTTATATATCAAAGTCCACTTCAAACCATTATTTAAACAATATTACAGGAGCAACTAACCGCCGCAGGTCAAGTTCCCGCCAAAACTCCTTGGCCGTCTTCTATATTGACAGGACTTTTTGATTACAATTGTACAATCGGTTAGCTTCTATTATATACAGCCAGTACGAAATCTAAATTTAATGATGCATTAATTCTCACACTTACATTTAAAAAAATATTGGTTACATGCACGTGCTTTGCTCTAACGCGTTTAAGAGTACTTCAGATGTCCTCGAGGCATTCTTTTTAGAGATGTGATTTTCCATGCGATGTTTCCTTCACCACAGAGTAACTAAGTTTCTAATCTATTTATAATTTTGTTGGCGCCAGCGATAATCGAACTCCGAGTCCTCGCGTACTATGCAAACACAAGGAGCACCTCCCCTATATCCCCTGAACTGGCTTGTACCAATATTACTAATCGTTTTTTCTGTTTTATCAGTACATGACTCAATATGGTAGAGGTCTATGTCCAGTTTACTGCTATAGGACTTCGATCAAATTAGGGAGGATTTGCCATAATTACAACGCTCTGCAACTGGATTGGCAATCAGTGTCAGACGTGTCACATTTTTGATAATATTTACAGTCACCGGTCTAAGCATATTACAACAATTGATCACACTAATCTGATGACTAAGCTGTTCTGAATTCAAAATTATATGTAATTTGTATAATGAAGTATCCTTTCTACGAAGAGACGCCCATATTGAGCAGTGGACTGTGCAGGCTGATAAAGAACATATTCTATATTGTCTTTTCTTTTTATAAAATGAACGGGGCACTTAATGCAAGCATTAACTATATATTTTTTAACTCTTTAATGTTTATATTCTACAACTGCTGTGACATGCAATGTGGTAAGATCTAACTATATGTTAATGATGCTTTACAGGCTTTGTCAAATGCCATTTAGATTTTCATCCTTATTCCAAAGGGATACCGTTTAATACTGGAAATTACGGGGGAATATTGTGTGGTAGAGCCACGCTGCAGCTGAATTATGTCTGAAGTACGGATGTGGCAAAAAAGTTTTTTTTTTAAAACAATCTGCACGACCGGTATTTGTATATATTTGTGTGGTCAGAAAAAAAGTACTTTCAATTAATATAAGTATATTTTCTTCTCACCAAAACCTGCCGGAACTACTTAAATAACAAACACTTAGCTTTGCTAATCCCAGATTAAACGAGGGGATTATGGAAAACGCCGTAAAGGTTTCGTAGTTTCCGAATTTCCGACACATATATCCGATATGTAACTATACGAATACACCAGAGTAAATACTTTTACTGTAAACGAGAAACATATTGTAATCTTTGAGTCATTTTAATACTGCGTATCACTTTATCCAAACAACGGAAGAAGGCCGTTTTGAATAGTAGATTTTATATAGTGATGGAAAAAAAGACATATTTACATGCTTAATTATTATGAAAAAAAAGGAAAAACGTATTACAAAAACCGAAAGGAATAACAAAACTTCACATAATTTTATATTTGCTTTCTGATGTCGTTTCTTTAATTCCTCGCGACACTTTGCCTTAGCACCGACTTCAGAAGCTAGTGAATATTGTGGATTTTATTCCTTTTCGTTTTTTGGAATTTTTAATTGACTAAGCAATATCACAAGCTCAAGGTAACAAATTTATGACTTCTAAAAAGTTATTCATTTAAATTTTCAACCCCTATTTTCTCGCCATTCAGTGTAGAATTTTTTTCTTCGATAAATCAACAATATCTGTTCATATTTGAAAAAATACCGTGCAACATAAACAACAAGTGATTTTTGTTTCAATTTTGTAGGTTGGTACTAAAAAATATACCACGTTGTTTCATATTAATACATTGTCATATGATTCTGAGCTACATTCAAAATTTCAAGTCTCTATCACATCGGGAAGTGCTCGAAAGAGTAGCAAGATTCTCGGAACGACAGACAAACAAGAAAGTGACTTAATAAAAACATGGTAAAAATACAGTCGAATTGAGAATCTATTTATTTTTGAAGGCGTCATGGTATTCTTTATATATTATAAATGCAAAAAATACCAAGTGAAGGAATAAACTAGAAATTCACTTGAAAGCTCTCTTGTATCCAAATACGTTGTCGATGAGCTGGTACGCTTCATTACGTTTCAATTCAATCACAAACCACTTCATTTCAATGTCAGGTTCACTAACGGCACAACATTGCTGGTGACCTCAGAGGCTTTTATTGTGATGTCCTTTTATCCTTGAACGAAAATTGGAGACGTAATTTGAAGGTACTCGTAGTATCCACATTGTTCTGACCTCAGCGATACATGTTTGAAATTGGAATTGGTTCGGATGTTTATCCTTTATTCACGCCTGAGCGGCTGGCCGGATCTCAATGAAATTTAACATCAAAGTCTAATATATCGTGGAATAGTGGCAAATGATACTTTTGTATCTAAGAAGGAACAGTATTAGGAACAATAATTTAATTAAGAACAAAGCGGGTGTCTAAGGGCAAGTTTAAAATTGAAAAAGCATGTAAAATTTTTATCATTATTGCTATAAACAAATTCGTAAATACAGAAATAACCAACAAGTATTTGTTGGTCGAATCAAATTTCCTTTCTAAACTTGAATTTATTTTAACACAAACGTAAATCAGATCGAATGACATTTGAGTCTCGATTTTCCTTAACCCCTATCTAATAGAATGACTTTATCAACACTCGAAAGCAAGGCACAGAGTACTTTTAATATAAGGTTCGATCTTCGAGCACGCCATCGAAAGGTTTCCAGAATCTTGAATTCTAATATTTGATTAATGGAATAATTTTAACAGTGGTAGAGCCACGCGGCAGAATTGCTGTCGCATGGATAGGCCGGCTCGAACCGGGGTGGTACCACGACCTCACAGAATACCAGCGTGAAGTAGAGGTTTACTTCTGCGTTTCGCTTGGTGAGTGCAGGTGGCCGGAGGCCCTTTTTACTGGAAATGAGGCATTCCATCTTAGTCCTCACGGGTGACAACGCATCTGCATTTTGATTCGCAAACGAGGATAGATGTAGATGTCTATGGGCCGCAGCAACCACTTACCGTCAGGTGGTGGACTGTGTGCTCGTTTGTCACCCTTATCCTATAAAAAAAATTAAAAACATTACTCGTAAATAAACCAAGTCTCGCAACTCAGTTCTACCATAAAAAGTTGTGAGATCCATGTAATACCTAGTCGGTTAATTTATTCAGTTCCTACTTAAGGGTCCTTCTGTCTTAAGTTATTACGTAATTAGCTAACCTAACAACATTTTACAGTGACCACATCAATACTAAAAACCTTTTATATTTTAAATAAATTGATTAAGTTGGCCATCGTATGGAAATACAATGTATCTCTCAAGTAATAAGTATTATATTAAATTAGATTGTTTAATCCTATATGTTTACATGGAATTACAAAGTTATTTATGCAGTTGGTGTATCTCGAAAACCGGACCAAAATTGCAAAATATTTTAATTTTTCCTTGATTTATATACTAAAAAATTATTGTATTCCAAATTTGAAGCCTCTATGTCTGCTAGAAATGCCTTAGAGTTTTGATGATTGGTCAGTCAGTGAGTGACAAAATTAAGAAAATTTGACTAGTTATAATTCTTAAACTACTGATTCAAATTTAATGAAATTTGAAATATACCGAGTTTATACAATGCCTACTTGGTAACTGAAAATTCAGTCTTCTAGTTTTATCCACAACGAAGTTTTATTGTTTCGAAAATGGCCTGAACTGCTTAGAGAAAAGGATGGTACGGCTGGGCCGCTTTTTTGCTCGACTTGGCGGGGGCACTGCCGTACCCCCAGATTTTGACAAATGACCTAGCTGTATGAGAACCTAATTATAACGTTACCGGTCTTAGGTGAGTATTCTCGCCAAATCTAATATTTTTGCATAAGCACATATTATACATGTATTATACGTGGCAGAATCACACCACAGCTTAGTATTACATATAATTTTTTTTTCTAGTAAGGAGGAAATACCATTTTAGTCCTCAGGAGTGACAAGACATCTTCATTTAATTACTAAAATATCCTGCAAAATCCGTGACGGTTGAGCGTTTTAGTCATCAGAACTATTAGATATTTTACTCTACTCTAGTCTGAAGTGGTTTTCTCACCCTCTCGCGTGTGTCTGTACATTCGGTAAAGGCTTTGGGAGACTAGCTGGTTGATTTTTACTGCCTTTTATATTGAGTCTTACTCAATTTGCCGTAATCGTTACGAAGCGGATTGGTGGTCGCACGTCATTACAAATAATAGGATTGGGAGCGGCTGCGAATCTTTCATCTAAGCAACAGCTTTTTGAACGATGTTTCAATGTTTTTGACGCTTGGGAAGGTCGTGTGCTCGCCATAGCCGATCTTTGTTTATTTATTTATAAAGTTACATCAACAGTACATGTATACATAATATAAAAGTTACATTTTTAAGCACAATTCCTTATACATATAACTGTAGGCGTACACAACATTGACAGAAGATATTAAATTACAACACAATATAAATCTGAAAATTTTAAAACAATAAAATGATAAAACTCACTAAAGCAAAAGTAAAAACTTAACTGAGAACAAATGTCTGTTCACAAAAGCCCGGCCAGTTTTCGTTTAAATTTAAACAACGAGTCGTGGAAAATATCTAATGTTTTAATATTCATCTCCTTGTACTGTGCGCAACATCTGACGAGAGGAGAATGGCGTCCATATTTAGTCCTTACAAAAGGCAAGTCAAAAGTTATTTTGATAGGTAGTCGGGGCATGCAAGCTGTCACCGTCAATTTAACACGTTCAAGGAGTTCACTGTATTTTGTTTTACCGCTCACAAGTCCATACAAAAACACCAAATCCTGGTCTCTTCGACGGCTACGCAACGAGTTCATTTAAAAAAAGGCAAGACGATGCCCATATGGTGACCGGTGTGACACGCCCTGCGAAATAAATGTCAGATGCCTAGTGAACGCACGCTGAATACCCTCTGTTACGGCGTGCAGCTGCCTATCCAAGAGTAGGATCTTCCCGGGCCATGAAGGAAGAACCTACAAGCAGATGCAGGTCGGGCCTCCTAAGGCCAAAGTGGAAAATCTCTAATAACAATAAAAAATAAGGGGGAGCGTTCTATCCTACTGCAATTCAACAGGGAGAATATTAAAACCGAGCTTACTTGCCTATATCCAAGGCGACTGGTGCAAGGGAAGTAAGGGGCAGTGATGTGTATCTGTGTGTGACTGATTGTGATAGACCTTATTAGACCGTTGCCGTCGGCAGCAGCTCGGACTTCAGCACCGCTCCAAATTGTGGTAATATTCCGCGGAGTCATCCATAGTCACTGTCTTCGTTCGTCACGAGGAAAGCCCATTAACTTTATCGTACAACTAACTAACTTCCAGAAGCAACTAACTCTAATTTGTTATAAAGCGTAACACCCAACACGAATACGAATGTCCGGATCAAAGTTCACTACCGTTTCGCGTGGCAACAATTATTTCTAGAATATAAAATGCCGCACTAGTAGCTAATATTGTCAAATACACTTATATACGGATTCAGAGTTAAACAAAAATAAGTCCCGGGAGAAGCTCTCTGGCAAGGAATGCGCGTTACGAATCCTAGACAGTATATTTACTAGACGCACTTACACTATTCCGCGTTCCCGCACAAAAAATTACAGCGTGCCGTCGATAGCACCGCCTGCAAAAGACTCTCATTTGCCCTCGCGCGTTCTCGCCACCCACTCCGCTCGATCGAACGTCAAACCGTTATCGCGCCGAGCCGAGCGCCCTCTGGCGTCGATTCTTGACATTAGCGCTTGGCGCGAAAACCCTCCAAGCGTTGAGAGTGAACAGCGTATACAGGGTTCCATGCCACGCTGGCGTACTCCAAGGACCAAAGCATTGTATAATATTTTATGGGTGCAATTTAAACGGAAACCCACAGTACTTCGCCTAAGAAAACCCAGCATTTTCGAGGATTTATTTACAATGTTATTAATATGTGAAGTGAATTTAAGGTGCTTGTCCGCTATTACACCTAAGTCTCTTATTTCTTCTACTTCAGTTAATGTTAAGCCGTTAATTTCATAAGTGGATGGGAAATGATTTTTCTTTTTAGGGTTCCGTACCTCAAAAGGAAAAAAACGGAACTAAAAAACGGATCACTTTGTTGTCCGTCTGTCTGTCTGTCTGTCTGTCAAGACCCTTTTTCTCAGGAACGCGTGGAGGTATAAAGCTGATATTCGTATCAAATACTCAAGTCTACTGTCCCTTAGAGCTATGAAAAAATCAAACTTCTAAGCTAACGCAATCAAAAGATACAGCCGTTTATGCCGCAAATTTTCGACATTCCGAAGGGAATCAAAACCTACAGGGTACTTCCCGTGAACTCAGAATCTTGAAATTTGGTACGAAGCAACGTTTTATAGCACAGATAAAGGAAAAATTGCGAAAATAATAAATTTTTAGTTACATCATATAATAAAAATATTTTTAATAATTTTAAACTTATATTCCTACAGATTTGTTCGGAACCAGAACCTCGGTGCGCAAGTCCGACTCGCACTTTGCCGGTTTTTGTAAATTCAATATGGTAGCATTTATCAACGTTGAGGGTCATAATGTGTGAATACTGTTTAAGTCCTCCTGGATGAGTTTAATGTCATAGGATGAATTGACTGCCCTGTAAAATTTTAAATCATCTACAAATAGGCTGAATTTACAGTTTTTTTTATGTGTATCGCTATATCGCGATCTTACTGAGAAGAGTGCGGTGCCACTTAGGTGAGAGCACCGACCTAGATATTTATTATTATAATGCCGCTGGTGACGGGCTTTATTTCCTCGGACTAAGTATTTTCAAAGAAGCGCCATCAAAGGTGCTTCTTCTAGTTTTGCGACCATCAATCCTTCTAAGAATTGTGACGATAAAGGCAAATCTACCCTACAACAGGAGAGTCCTATGGCCAGTAGTGACTTTTACAGGATTTAAAGGATCAAATATAGATGGTGATATTCAATTATAATACAAAAATCTGAACACTAACTACCATTTCTACTATTTATAGATTTTTTATAGGGTAGGGTGACAAACGAACACATAATCCACCTGATGGTAAGTGGTTGCTGTGGCCCATAGACATCTACATCTATCCTCGTTTGCGAATCAAAATGCAGATGCGTTATCACCCGTGAGAACTAAGATGAAATGCATCTTTTCCAGTAAAAATGGTCTCTGGTTCTCTACACTCACCATACGAAACACAGCAGTGTTAATCTGCTATTTTACGCTAGTATTCTGTGAGAGCGTGATCCTTCTCCGATTGAGCCGACCCATTCGTGCTACAACTATACTATTAATATACGAGTAGCTGCAGCATAGCTCTACCACGTATAAAAATATATATGAAAAAATTAAAGATACATGTGTATACCTATTTAAACATTTTTACACTACATTATCTTTCCAATCTAATTACTAATCGTAGTAATTGCAACTTGTGTTTAATTACATCTAAATTCAATCACATAATTTCGTACTACTTCACCGTAATTTCCAAGGCTAACTTAGGACCACATATTTTTTTATTTACCTATATGTTTAAATTATGTAATAAACTATCGACCCGACCTATTAGATTTTAAATATTATTTATTTGTATAGATAATAATCAAAGACAACTTATTTTTTCAACTTTTTTTTCACAAATAATTAAAATAAAATATAGCCTGGATCCCTCCTAGCATTGCACTCGATCTCTTCGTAAAGTTTCGTCACATTCGGCACAGCCATTCCGAGGATTAGCTCGGAAAGACAGGCAGACAGAAAAAATTAAATTAAAATTGGTTATTTTTGTCTTAATAACATGCAAATATCCCTCTGAGCGTAATAGAATGCTGTTATTTCAATATTATACACAGACACATTACATTTTTATATGTATAGATTTTAACAAGGGGAGAACAAAAATTTTTACCCAATTAGTTTAGGGATAGAATATCAAATTTAACTTCGTAGTTGGGTCAGCATTCGCCTCATAAGTCATATTCATGAAACCTTCCTTTTTATACGTCAGGAAATCGTATATTATGTATAACGCTTCACTGCAAGGTCAGCGGATAGATTTTTTCAGTTACACAATGCTGCTATTTTTATCTGGTATTCTGTGTAAACATAGTATAGTCTGTTCGTTATAATAGTGTTGGTACACCCGGAGGTGCATTTATTATTTTGCTTTTATTTTATTATTTTTTTACTGTGTTTATTAAATAAATGTTTTTCTATTCTAAGAATAAAATAGAATACAATTTTAATCTTATAGCTGTTGTAATAAAATACGAGTATAAATAATAGAAACAAGTTAGGTAGCAAAGAAGCTTTCACTACGGCGCTTCGTCTGAAAATGTCTAATTCTCCTTCGGGTGTACGCCTTTGACTAAATGTGGCACGTGCCAAGGCGGCGCGGTACAAAGGCGACCGTATCTAAGCGAACAGACTATAACGTTGTGAGAGAATCCTCTAGCCCATTATCATCTCATGTGTGTCGTTAGAGGCGAAAGAGGAAAATTGAAACAGGAGATAGGCAGTTCTGGTAAATCAACAAGAGGCAACTATGGTAAACAGTCCCTCTATGAGGCCATTATGGAGGGGGCCTAATGTTTAGCAGTTAACTCTGATGGGCTCTAATGAACGAATTAATAAATTAATTATGAGAAAACATGCATTCCTGGTCGATAATAAAAGTAGTCTAAATAAGACTTCAGCGTGAGTCTACCACGTAAAAACTACCAAACAATAATAATCTCATGAGAAATTTCCATCGTCGTAATTTGAATTTTTATTTTATATATGATAATGATACAATAAAACCATAAATATTATATTTTATCTATTTCCACTACTATTGACTGCTGTGGCGTGTCTACTGTACTATGAAAAAAGTGGACGATAGACATACATCAATCCTTGATTAAGAGTCAAAATTCAGATTCGTAGTTACCAAGGATGTTCGGTTCTCTAAACTCACCACACGAAACACAGCAGCATTAATCTGCTGTCTCACGCTGGTATGACATAATATCAGTGAGAGCGCAGTTCTTCCTATACCTACTCAAACTCCTTCCTATTTGAGCACATCCATTTATTCTGCAACTATAATACAGCTGAAACTGTATCAGGTAAAAGTGGCCTAAATCAAATAATAAGGATCCAGCCTTCTGTGGTTTCATAAGGTCCAGGCGGCAGAAAAATAGTGTTTTGTTGCAAGTTAAATTGAGACATAAATAGGGCGTACACAACATATAGCTCGCACCTCGCACAGACTTACCGCGTAATTTAGCAGCATAATGGTGATGTTTCGTATGATGAGTGATGAAAAGCGAAGTCACTTTTTAACTCATAAAAAGGCACACCATATTAGTTCTCGTGAGCTTCAAACTCATCTGCATTTTGGTTCATAATCGAAGAAAAATGAAGATGTCTATGACTCACAGAACCAGTTTAACTTTAGATACATCTTGCGCTCTTTTGTCACCGTTATTTCTTTTAAAAATGGTCTTATACTCCACAATATCTGACTCCCATAAACCTTTTCTACCATTAACAGTGCAGTAATTAAAGCTTAGATGATTATTGAGGTAGAATGTATACATCTTATCATTTCTATTGTTATAATGACCTGCAGAATCTAAAACGGTTGAGCGCCTTAGTCGTCACTAATACATACAAAACAGGATTCTTTCTTCTTTCGGGATTTGGAAAGGGCTTTAGAACTAGTTAGTTAGTTAGTTAGACCATTTTTTGATAAAGGTTTAGTACTACTCTACCTGATAGAGCCATGCTGCAAAGCTATATTGTGGTTGCAGCATGAATTGACCCAGGTTCGAAGGCGGTAGGACAAGGCTCTTACAGAATACCAGCGTGAAACTGCCTTATAATGCTGCCGTGTTTCGTATGGTAGATCTAGAGAACCGGAGACCCTCTTTAGTGGTAATGAGGCATTCCACCTTAGGCATCAGGTTTGATAACGCATTTGGATTTTGATTCTTAAAGAATAGATTTACTCGTAGATGTCTATGAGCCACAGTATCCACTTATCATCAACATTGTGTGCTCGCTTGTCACCTAAAATCGTACCAGGTCGTTACTCCATCTAGTGGGGGGTCGCCCTACACTTCGCTTACCGATACAAGGCTGCCACTCTAGAACGTTTTCCACTCGTTCGTATGAGACTAAAGATAATATTAGAGTTAGAGTTATGAAGTTATTGTGTTATGATGTTGTCATCGTTTCCTAATTAATATGTCTCGACTATTCACACGTCTAGAAGTGGGTAAAGACTTAATAATTACAATGTTCCATTATATTCGTACATAGTATATTAACGATGGAAATATAGGACCGTAAAATAACAGACATTAATAATGGACTTCAATTAAAAATAATAAAAACAACGTTTTTAAATAAAAACCTTAATTTAAAAAGGTGCAATACTGCACACATACGAGTACAATGAAAATACTAAGAAAAGACTATTAACATCTTACAAACTTCTCAATTAAAAAATTAAATTAGACATAATACAAATCAGATAAGACATCATACCATTAGGATACATAGGATTTTTTTCAATTGTTTTTAGTGGACAAAGGACCATATTGAAGAAAATCTGGTTGAATCAGATTTAAATATGTTTAGGAAGTATACATGAATATAAACAAAATTTAATTTGTTTTACTTATGTTTATAATACACGTTTTTCTCATTCTGCTAACATTACATTTTCTTAAAGAGATCCCTTTTTTACAAAAGAAAAGTCGAATAACACGTAATCTCATTCTGAAAACTGATTCACAATAATGATATGTTAATATTATTGTGTCTATTTATATCTTATTTGATTTTATACATTTTATACATATTATGTAATCATTAAATTCAGTGTTAAATAAGTGCAATGTATGTCATATAAAAACCATTTTTAGAGTTCCGTACCCGAAGGGTAACCAACGGGACCCTATTACTAAGCTTCCGCTGTACCTCCGTCTGTCTGTCAGCGGGCTGTATCTCATGATCTTTAATAGGTAGACAGTCGAAATTTTCGTAGAATGTATATATATCTGGATTGGCTGGTTTACCCCACAATATCTGTTGCCACTATAACAAAGAAATAATAGCATGTACACATATAATTACTAACTTATTGCTTGGTGCAGCTTATCGATCTATTTTATTTTGTTGCTGGCTCTTTATGACTTGCTGCTTCTACAACTGACTAGCAACAAAAATCTACTACCTTTTATCCTTTAATTTGTAAAGTGAGCAGCAACAAAAATTCTGCGAAGTTTATTTTCCGAAAATTTTCATGTAAACATAGCATGTACACAAAAAATTACTAACTTATTACTTGGTGCAGCTCATAGATCGATTTTATTTTGTTACTGGCTCTTTATGACTTGCTGCTTCCACAACTGAACAGCAACAATATATCTGTTGTTCTTTTTTTAGATCTCACGTATAGGCAGCATGTACACATTTTGTTACCATCCATACCATCTGGATGATTGGCGGTCCACGACTGTGCGATTTAGAAGAAGTTTTCTCCCTCGCACGACTTCCTTGTGGAATCAATTACCACCAGCGAATTTTCCGAACCGATACGACTTAGGAACCTTCAAGAAAAGAGCTTACACCTTTCTAAAAGGTCGGCAACGCATCTGCAATTCCCCTGGTGTTGCGGTTGTTCATGGGCGGCGGTAGTCACTTACCACCAGGTGAGCCGCATGCTCGTTTGCCCCCTATTCTATAAAAAAAAAAATTATTTGTATTACTTGATACAACTTTTTGGCAATTTTATGTTATTGTAGGCTGTCTGGGAGTTATTTATCTATTTTTTAATCAGCAGCAAAATTTTCATTAATTTGTAACATCAGAACCAGAATTAAAACATAACTTGATTTTTATTAATTTTTTTATATTTTAATTTTTTTTTAATTTTTGATTTTTGAAATCTTAATGTAAAGATAGCAGTAAATCAATTTTCACAAAATTTGTTGGAGCAACAAAATTGCGATTTTGGCAACTAATTAGCAACAAATTAGCTACAAATTCCTTGATACAATTTTAAGGTTTCTGCTGACTTTTCACTGCTAACTTTATAGAGCTCTTATTTATACTCTAAGAGAAACAGTGACAGTTTTTCTCACTTTAAAGAATTAGGTATGTCCAACATAAGGATTTTGTCTATCTATCTTTGGCATGTTTTGGCATGTGTATCCATAACGTAGTGTACCCCAATTCAAATTTCAAAAAGTATTCAATGTACAGAAATCATTGAATTAGAGTTTTATTATAGTATACATAGATAGATAGCTATATATCTAATGGAAATGGGCTACACATAAAATTAATAAGAATCATGTAATGTAACATCGAAAAAGAAAATTTAAGCATGCTTTCCATATACATAAACTCGTATCAATTCCATCATCATTATCATCATTACAGCCTTTCACAAGTCTACTGCTGAACATAGGCCTCTCCCAAGGAATGCCACAAAGCAAGGTCCTGAGCCACCTGCATCCATCGACTTCCTGCATGTCTTACCAGGTCGTCCCTCCATCTCGTGGGAGGTCGCCCTACACTTCGCCTACCAGTACCAGGCTGCCTCACGAGAACCTTTCTTCCTGATCGGTTGTCGGTTCTTCGAGCTATATGGCCGGCCCACTGCCACTTCAGCTTACTAATCCGTTAGGCTATGTCGGTTACTCTGGTTCTACTGCGGATACCCTCATTTCTAAGTTTATCACGCAGAGAAACCCCGAGCATAGCCCTCTCCATAGCTCGCTGAGCGACCTTGAGCTTCCTCATACGGCCAGCAGTGAAAGACGACGTATCAGATCCGTAAGTCATCACTGGCAAGACGCACTGGTTGTACAATTTTGTTTAAAGGTTTTGAGGTATGTCTAACGAGAAGATGTGTCGTAGTTTCCCGAACACTGCCCAGCCGAGCTGAATCCGTCGATTGACCTCTCGGTCAACGTTGGACTTACCTAGTCCGACTATTTGTCCCAGGTAAACATACTCGTCAACATCTTCGAGCTTAGTGCTCCCAACAACTACCGGCATATGATTTTTGCTTTGTCCATGTTTATCTTAAGACCTATCCGTTGGAAGACACTATTGAGGTCATTGAGCATAGTGCTTAGGTCCTCCAGCGATTCTGCCATAAGGACTATATCGTCGGCAAATCGAAGGTGAGTGATGTACTCGCCATTGATGTTAATATCGTATCCTTTCCAGCCCAGCAGATTGAAAACGTCTTCCAATGCAGCGGTGAAGAGTTTCGGGGATATAACGTCACCCTGTCTTACACCTCTCTGCAATTGGATAGGTTTCGTACTCTGGTTCTGTACTCGGATAGCCATCGTAGCTCTACTGTACAAATACTTCAGCACTTCGATATACTGACAGTCAACTTGGCACCGCTGAAGGGACTGCAGCACCGCCCAAATTTCGACGGAATCAAAGGTTTTCTCATAGTCCACATACACAAGGCAAAGTAGCAGATTATACTCCTCTGTCTTCTGTACAATCTACCGCAGGGTATATATACTCTATGGTATTAAAGCCTTTTCGGAAACCGGCTTATTCGGGAGGCTGGGTGTCGTCAAGTCTGCGTGCGAGATGATTCAAAATGACTCTCGAAAACAGCACGTAGACGCGGCTCAGAAGGGAAATCGGTCTGTAGTTCTTCAAGAGAGCGTTGTCGCCTTTCTTGAAGAACAAGACCACCGCACTTCTGCTCTACGCCTCCGGAGTAGTGCCACCAAGGAGGACGGCATTAAAGAGTTTCTGAAGGACTTCAAGTACCGGTTTTCCACCCGCTTTCAAAAGCTCCGCTGTGATTCCATCCTCACCCGGGGACTTTCCGTTTTTAAGGTGCTGGAGAGCTATTCTAATCTCGCCCAGACAGACGTCCGGGATATCTTCGGAATAGTGTCGGATTAGACTCGCTCTTGGATCGTTACTCACACTTGCGTGTGGCTCCAACGATGACGTGTACAGCTGCCCATAGAACCTCTCAATCTGACTCAAAATCTCAGGTGTCTCGGAAACGATGCTGCCATACTCGGTTTTCAGCTTTTACAGTTGGCTCTTTCTGGCAGACAGATCCCTGGCAAAGAATTTGGAGCCTTGGTTCCGCTCAATCGCTTCTTCAATACAAGCTGTATTGAAGTTGCGTAAGTCCCGCCGCATACATTTGGAGATCTGTCTGTACAGTTGCCTGTATGCTATCAAATCTGTTGAAGAATGTAGTTTCATATCCCGTCTAACGGCCATGAGATTAAGAGTGTGATCGGAGACTTTTTGTGTTCTTCTGCGTCGGGTCTTGCAGAACTTAGCTCCGACTGCATGGACAGTTTCCACGAGCTTTTCATTCATATCGTCCACTTCATTGCAGTCTTCTAGGCACTGAAATCGGTATTGTAACTCGAGTTGAAAGGTTTCGGGACTTTGGAACAAAGCACGAGGGGGACGAAGCGTTGACTTCTTTAGACGAGACCTCTCCAACTTAACGTTTAGGTTCAGTATGCCTCTAACCATTCGGTGATCGCTACCAGTTTTCACCCTCGCGATCACGGAGACATCGCTGAACAGTTCTCGTCTGGTCGTCATAATGAAGTCAATCTCAATTTTTGTCGAACCGTCGGGGCTCGAACAGGTCCACTTCCTGTGGGGCCGCTTCTGGAAGAAAGAGTTCATCATAAAGAGTCCCTCTTTTTCCATGAAGTCGGCCAGCTGCTGGCCCCTTGGGTTTTGTTGCCCTATTCCAAATTTCCCTACATTCAGCTCACCGTTCTCTCTTGTGCCTAGTTTTGCATTGAAGTCTCCCATTATAAATAAAATAAAAATAAAATAACGTTCATTAGCAACCAAATTTTTCTAGATACAAAGGAGCTCTGTCTCCTGAACTAGGTTATCACCTGTATCTCAGGAAACAGTGCCTTCCCTAATTCTTAGTGCTAAGTCCATATTCGGTAAGTACATAAGATGATTCATTATTCCTTAATTAATATTATTTTATGGCGGTTACTGCTAAGTAATGTTTAATGTGGTGTGTGTGTGTGTGTGTGTGTGTGTGTATGTGTGTGTGTGTTTGCGTGTGTGTGTATGTGTGTGAGTGTGTGTGTCTATGTTTGTCTATGGGTATGTGCGTGTTTTAATAGTAGAATTTTAATATTGATCATATTTTATTTTAATATTGTAAGAAGATTTTCAGTTTGGACATAATCAAGATCTTGCAGCCATTTCAGTATATATTTTTTAAATCTATTGGTACTTATAGTTATAAGGCTAACAATATTCTCGGTGGGAATTTTATTATAAATGTATGGAGCTATGAAATTGTAGTGTCGTTGCATAAAGGTAGTTTTTGTAATGGGTATAGGGCACCGTAATTTTCTTTTACTGATTCGTGGTAGTGAATAGGCAGTTACACGGTGGTATCTCAGGAGAGCTTGAGTTATAAACAACTTTCGAACTGAGAGTACCTGAGTCTCGTTGTAGACTTTATTAGTAGGATGTTGGTATGGTAGGTGCATTAATACCTTTAATATTGATCTTTGCACACGTTCAAGTTGAATCATTGTTGTTTTCGGCGCGCCACCCCACGTCGTCACACAATAATTAATGATACTTTGGCAGAGCGCTTTATAAGTTTGAATAAGATTTTTTTTACTAGCGACTGTTCTTAACTGTCTGAAAATATATATAAGTTTTCTAACCCGAGAACAGACACTAATGATCTGTTCTTTCCAGCTCAAATTATCGTCTACTTGAACACCTAGATATTTGATACATCTGGCTCTGGTTAATGTGCTACAATTGCATTGATTAGTGAGCTTTCCATTACATGGTAAAGAATGTAGTGTTATAGTAACGTCTCGAGCTGGACCTGAAGTTGCAGATCTCGAGAAGCAGAGGTATTTGGTCTTTGAAATATTTAATGTGAGCAAATTCTTCTTCGACCATTGGTGTACATGACCACGGACACCCAAGCCCTCTAGTTTTGACAATAGTATCGGAATTGATACTGTGTCAAAAGCTTTTTTCAGGTCAAGAAAAACGCCAATGACTTTCTCTCCTCTATCAACGCATTTGTGAATTAAAGATGTCAACTTCAATAAGGCGTCATCAGTCGATCTTCCTTTGCGAAACCCATACTGAAAATCAGTTAACAGTTTGTTTTTTTCTAAATAGCTAATCAGCCTACTGTTGACCAATCGTTCCACAATTTTTGACATGGTAGACAGCATAGAAATCGGTCTATAGTTAGAGACATCTTGTTTGTCCTCCATTTTAAAAATTGGAGACACGATAGCCGTTTTAAATAAATCAGGAAATATTCCTTGTTCTAAACTAAGGTTACAAAGGTGTGTAATTGGATAAACAAGGTACTCCTTTGCTAGTTTAACAAAATTAGTGGGAATGCCGTCATAACCTGGTGCACTATCAAATTTTAGTTTATTTATTAATTTATTAATTTCATAAGGGTCTGTGGGTGCGAAAGACATAGAGTGAAGCTGGGAGTTTGATTGCACAGATGCTTGCCTTGCTAATTCCAGCTCCGTTTTTTTGAGTTTCTGTAGGATAATATCCGCCAGACTTTTACCAATAGTTGTAAAGTAGGTATTAATTTTATTTAGTGATTCTTTTGAAGTGCTCCCAATTTTAAGCAACTCTGGG
The DNA here is from genome assembly GCA_033319125.1 of Parnassius glacialis. Lineage (NCBI taxonomy): Eukaryota > Metazoa > Arthropoda > Insecta > Lepidoptera > Papilionidae > Parnassius > Parnassius glacialis. The sequence goes on from JAVANC010000020.1 coordinate 36,043,635, forward strand.
GGCACTTCGTTTTTCGTTTTCATATTGCATATGTCCTTTATCACATTCCAGGTCTTTTTAATATTTTTCTCACTTTTTATTAGTTCCCTTTGATAATACTGCTGCTTCAAAGATTTTATTATTTTATTGCAAGTGTTCCTATATTTTATATATGTGTTAATTGTATCATCATTCGGTCGTAGTTTGGCCTTTTTATGCAACTTATCTCTTTTGCGAATTGATCTCACAACGCCTATCGTAATCCAAGGTTTAAGAGGTACTTTCTTTTTGGATATGTACCTAGTGTTTGTGCACTCGTTAATGATATTTGTAACAGTTTTGACAAGATGTTCCGCAGTTTGATTTACATCATGCAACATAAAATAGTTTGACCAGTCTGTGACACTTAGATTATTTAACGCTCGGGCGTAGTCTAATACCTGTTTGGTGTGTGTGTGTTTTTGTCTTCGACAATCGAGTATTTTTTATTTGTAACAGGATAGGACTGTGATCTATTAATGGTGGAAAAACCATGGTTTGCCATTTTTCAGTCGTCTTTATCATAAAGTGATCGAGACAGTTGTTAAGCCTCGTTGGGTGTGTAACACCTTGTTCTAAGCCATGAATAGCTAATATGCACAGATATTCGTGTAAATGATTATTGTGAATGTCAAAAGACATCGTATTAATGTTTATATCACCTGTAAATATGACGTTTCTGCTAGAGTATTTTTGTAATAAGCTATCTAAGGATTCTAGATATCGTCGAGGGTTAGCGTAACAAGGTGGTCGATATGAACAGATGATCGAAAACCCATCAACATTAAGTACAAGGCAGTTACCCTCTATTAAAACCGGTTCAGAGGCGATAACTGTAAAGACCTTACGAACATATACCACTATGCCATCGTTCTGGTTTAAAAGGTTTTAAGAGTAATAAACACTGTAATCGGTTATATTTGGGGGAGGGATATCCTTTCTTGACCAGCATTCGGTTAAAACTATCATATCTATTGTTTTATCAAGTGCCGATAAAAAAGCCAATAACAGATCGAAGTTGCGGTTTATACTACGTATATTTGCAGTAAGGATGCAAAAAGATTCGGAACCATCATCACATTGCAAAAGTTGTGAGTACTGCGACACATCGTAAATCAGAGTACAGTTGGCTTGATTTTTATCCAAGTCAGATATAATATTATTATTAAAGGAATTGAATTTTAATTGTATAAATACTTAGTTTCATATCTTTGCCGTTTTTTTATTTGCGATTTGGTAATTAGTAGCAAACGTCAAAGTGTCATAAAAATGGTACACTAATATAACAGCATAAATAACAGTTCGAAATCGTTTTGAAATGAACACTTGCTTTACAATATGTAAATGGTTAGAGATTATATATTTTAGTGAGATATATATAAAAAGATGTGTAACATTGTGAGGTGTGTAGTAGGTAGTAGTAGTAGTAGTGTTTTGTTATAGTGTACATAAGAAAATAATTTTGCTTTTCAAAATGTAGTAACCGGCCTGTGAAAAGATAGAATATAGTATTACTAAATTTTATAAAATTAAGCTTACTTTCTACTGTAAATATTAACTTAAGCATGCAAAAAATTAAGACTAATAGTCATTTTTCTCTGAGTTTTTGCAGATCAGCTTCGCAATCAATACGAATTTGTTTCATACCTTCTTAGTATATGCGTCTCTCTTAAGTATATGCGTCCAAACGAATCCCAGCAGAACGTGTATTTATGTTCCTTTGCAAATTCTCTACTCACAAAACAGCTTTCTAGCGTTCGCTGTCAAGGTTTATGTTACATATATTGGTGTACGAGACTGATTAATTTTTAAGTGGGTAGTATTTAATTTATTATTTGCGATTTCCTTATTAAATGATTTTACTGCTGAGATCACTTTATCCTTTGATATTTTGTTGGTGAACTCGACAATTATAGGCTTATAGTTATCTGCCTTAGTATTTACCCTAAATATATCTCTTATCCCTTGCTTTTGTATTTCTACATTTAATAAATTACCAATATTTTGGACTATGTTAATTAAATCGTCCGCTGTTTCCGTCTTTTGTAGTTTTGGTATATTCCGAATTTCTATAGTGGAACATTTTTGAGTTCTCTCCATGGATTCTATCTTATTTTCGAGGTCGCGAATATATTTTAGTTGTTGTTGCAATTTTCTCCCTTACCTCATCATATTTACTGCTCATAAATTGTACGCTTGTGTGTATTTCTTTATATTCGTTACGAAGCTCGTTTATAGTCTTAAGAATTGTCTCCATCTTATTTTCTTGAGAATCCTTCCAAGAGTTCAGGGTGCTAAGGATATCTTCTTTAAATGCCTGTAGTTCCTCTTTGAAGTCTTGATCATGTTTACGTTTAGTAGCACGCGTACTCATGTTAGTGGAGAAATCTCTTAGATCAGAATCTTCTTTATAGGTAGAAATGTTGGGTCCGGAGCCACCATGATATTGTGGTTCCCTGGGTTCCGTCGAGGTTGCTATTTGTGGTGGAGTTCGCCTAAGTGGCATGTTTATAAAGCAGGAGTTTTAGGGTTTCTTATGATTATAATAAGTATATAATAGTACAAAATCGGCGCAGCGAATACGTATACTTTTATGTGTGCTTCTGATGCCCTGGTACTTGTGATCGGTGTAGTCCAACGTGCACCGGCTTTAGCGTGTATGTAAGCACTATTTGGGCGGGCACATTAGTGGCGCGTGGTGGGTGCTACACCAAAGCAGCGTGCGCAAATCTTATTTCCGTTAGTATATAGGGGCGGGGTTATATCTCAGCGGGCAATCTTATTCGCTAATTACTCACGTAACAGGGTTCACGGAGATAAATTATTATGTTGTTCTTCTTACGCTGTTAACTTAAGATACTTCATGCGCGCCTAGTATTCGATAATTTAGTGTTATTTTTTCTAAATCAATATTAATTAATATTTTAAACACGATTCACTATAAACACGTCTGTACTGTACAGTGATCCGGAGGGAAGTAAGAGGGAAGAAGATCCCATTAACACCGTATAGTGGGTTTTGGAGGAATGCATGGCTCTAGAGATATCCTCATACATTTCCTCCATCTTCGCATCGGGGTGTGCCGAGGTTGGTGCGTAAACCTGTATGACCTTCAGCGAATACCCTTAGTGATTCTGAGTATAAGGTACGCAACACTCGTCGACACACTCTCAATCTTTACAACGTTGTTAACGAGAGACTTGTGGACGATAAATCCGACACCTCCTTGGGACAGATGGTCGCCCTCCTGGTGATAGACCAAGTTGCCGGATTCGAGGATTACCGTGCCCTCCACGGTATCAATTCCATAAAGTAAAATAATATATCGGGAAATCACTTTTTTAAATTTACGTAGCGTTCTGTCGTTATCATTTATTAGTCTGAGGTCATGTAATCCTCAAGTTATTGTGTCTATTTAGGCGATTTATGCTACTATCGTCGTCACCTCCATCTCACCCCTACCTTCACAAGCATGCAACTTACCTGAAGGTAAGTGATTACCAGCACCCATGACCAACTGCAGTACCAGAGGAATTGCAGGTGCGTTACCGGCACCGTTTAAAAAAAGAGTAGGCTATTTTGGTCAGGAAATTTTGTATCGGCTCGAGTTGTCTTATACCGAGTCCTGGTATTTCCTTTAGTCGCTGTTAAGACTACTGGCTACTGGCTACTGTAACAGAATTCCTTCTAATAACTGGGAGGAGACCGATGTTCAGCAGTGGACTTTTGATAGATTGTAATGATGAGAATGAGTGAGTGAAATAAAAAAAGTGACATACTTATTAAAGATGATTTTTAATAATTGCATGATTATGTTTATTTTACTTTACTATAATTAAAATACTTCCTGCTAAATAGGTAACTTTCTTAAATTTTTTAATAACTCTTTTGAATTTCCTTTTTATCGCCTATCTTTAGATCGAATCTTTTTAATACTTCAACATTCAACATTATACAAAATGTTACGAGTTACTTCGTGAATAAATAATTTATCTTCATTACTAAAATCTCGCAAGCCGCTTATGTAATCGTTAAAAAGGATATGTTCACTGAATGTAAATAACTCATTAGTAGCCAAAAGAGAGTCAGTTCTTTACGACAGCTCTTTAATTTAATTCTTGCCTGTAAGATTGGTTTTCATCTTTAATATCAGTTATATATTTTCTGCATAAGCTCATAATATGTCTCAACAATTTTTGAGTGTAATCATAATGCATCTCTTCTTAACGTAAACTTAAAATCTGATGTTGATAGCAAATCTAAAAAAAATCTAAAAAATTCAACGAAGATTCCATCTGCATTTGTGTTTTTAAATTTACTAATTATAAAATCCTTAAAAAACTTTCCACATCACGGTCCCTTACACCTCTTATGTAATATGTATTCAGCTCTATTGTTGTAGATGAAGCAAAGGACATTTAAGAAAAGTAAAATACGAAAACATTTCTTCTTATTTTATTCCCCTTTGTTAAAACGCTTTTCAAGCTCCGTTGAAAAAACATGTCATGATTGAAAATTAGTCAAGTTTCGTTTTAAACCGCATTTTATGTTCGTCCAAGTATTCTATTAAAGCTAATTGAAATTTGAGATTAATATCCTGTTTTACTGAATATTTTTGCTCAGAAAGTGCACGAAATATTACTCGTTTAAATAAATATCTTGTTTTCATACTGATATGGTGGATCTTCCCATGGGCATATCTTTTTAAATTATAAAGATAATCATCTATTTTATCGCGCTGTATGACGTTAAAAATTGAGTTCATAACGGAAAAGAACTCGTCCTTTCTCGGTTTATCATTTGTTACAATTGTTAAAAATTCTGAACTCTGTGTTTGAGTATATTACCTTTAATAATAGACAGCTTGTTTAATCTCTTTGAATACCTGCGAACCGCTTTTCTGATCATTGGTCCCGATCCTAGTCTTTGTAGATTGTTACTTAGTATTTCGAAGAATTTCGGGATTTTTGATTATGAAAATTCGTTTATTATTATTTCACATACACGGAAAATAAAATCATAGAACGGACCATTTGTGTAACTGGTTTCCTTTGTTGTTTTAAAAGATGGAGAAGAATAGTAAAAGATTTCTTTTGCAAGTGCCTCATAATCATCAACATTTGCTGTAGCGGAATAATCATTAAGATTATAATTGGATGTTTTATTATAAAAACGACGTCCATATGACTTATTACAGTTTTCTGTTCGTTCATATCTGTTTGTGTCTACCGTTGTAAATGTGTATAGAAGTTTACTTCGTAAAATACTCCTATTGTTATTATCGTTGTACCATTTAGTCCTTCTGATAATATTTTTATTGCAGAAAATATGGATTATCAAATCCTTGCACAGCAAATAAATTAAGATAATCTTTAAAAACCTTTTTATGTTACTGATAATTCTTATTCATTAAGAGGCGTATTACAAAAAAACGCGAAATTACAAGGTCTCCTCGTTGAAATTTTATGTTTATCGTTCATTGCTTGAAATAACAATTACTTGGTAAAAATAGTTCGTTTTCTCTCCTCAAATAAGCTCGGAATGGATTTTAGATAACTTATTTATTTAATCATTAATAATCATTCTCCCAAAGCATGTTTAGGCAAAAACTCTCGAAGACATGATTTGGGAGCTCTAATTTGTAGATTCTATTGAATATCGACCATCATAAAAAATATTTTTATCTCCCAAATATCCCACACTTTAATAATAATGGAATACATTTTCGTTATATGCTTTTCACGCTAGGAAAAAAAATCGACATTAATCAAAAAACGACCAAAAAAGCTTCGATACAAGCCTCTATATTTCCGAAGTTCTACATCATTTAGAAGAAAAATTTATACCAAAATAATCATCAACATTTGCTTAAACAATGCTATTATTTTTACTTTTTAAATCGTTACTATTATATTTTAATTAATTAAATAAAAGTACTATTTCACTGTGCCGGCCGTCTGCGATCATTAACGCGCGAGCGCTTGCCGAGGGTGGACCTGCGTCAGTTTATTTTGGGCGCTGCGTCGTTTCGATATACCGTAGTGTGCGTCGATTGCCTGCATACTAGAGCATCCTCAACTACGACCGCAATTTTTGATCGATCGGTTTATAACTATTTTATATAGTTATAATTTAGATCACGTCTCTTCCATTAAACATGGTAGGGACAATGAGTCTGCAGCATTGGCACAATTGAGCAAACAAAAAAATATTATTATAGAAAAATGTAGTGTATTCATTGACCTAGATCATTGTTATTTGAGGGCTTCACCTAATGGTTTATACAGCAACGGTCTTATTGAAGTTAAATGTCCTATTTCAGCTTTCGGAATAGATTTTGACACGGCCTTTCGTAAAAAAAAAGTTAAAGGTTATAAATTCAGTGATTCAAGTGTAACATTAAATCAAAATAATGACTGGTTTTACCAAATCCAAGGCTAGCTTCATTTAGCAAATAAAAATGTCTGAATACTTGCCATAATATGTATTGGCCCAGATTAATGCAGTAAAAGTACTAAAAATTTACAAATACGACCAATTTTAGATTTTCAATATGTTACCCAAGTTACAAGCTTTTTATGAAAAGTGTGTACTGCCTGAAATTATAGAATCGAGAAAAGTTCGGTCAATGCCGTCGCAGCAAATATTTTTCTTATAAAAAATATAGTAATTGACTGTAAATACCGATTAAAAAAATATTACTTACATTTGGTTGTTATATTTATTAAAATAGGTTGCAACCGTTTATTTATATATACCACTATTCTACCGGTAGTAACATAGACATAATCGATTATTAACATTCGATTACAGCGTAACAATTAAAATATTTATGTGTACTTATTTTGACACTAAATTTTATAAATAATGAATAATATATCAAAATGGTATATAATAATAAATAATAAATTATATAATAATAAATTAATAAGATAACATTAAAATGACACACCAAAAAATATTCCATCCACTGAAGTCCATCCTAAGAAACCTTTGTATTATGGAAGATCAAGATCGTTTAATCGCCATACTCACAGTATTATAGTGCGAGCGAGTGAATAGATATGAAAGAAAGTATCGGTCGCGTAGCTTGCCGCCCGCTCGGTGCGTAAAATACCTAAATTTGCGAAACGCCGAAGTGTAAGAGGGCTCTTAAGAATATTTAAAAATCTACCAAAATTTGATAACCTTCGCATCCTTTTTTACAAACTATTCTTATTTATTCAATGATAATTTAAAAACTTTCAATATTTGTTTTAACCCTCACATTCCTTCTTACAAACCATGTTACAGTGTATTTCAATATCTGAAACAATCAGAAATTCTCATAAATTTTTAATTGCTTTGCTTCGGACGATAATTGCTTTTATTAAAAACATACAATATATAGAATATTGAGTATACTCTACCTGGCATAGCGTTAAAGTCGTTAAAGCAGCTAAAAGTGGTTCGTAAGTAGCATACAGTACGCTACCGAACATCATGGCATCCAATGTAGCAAGTGTCCATTCAGCACCCCACCTGCTGACGAACTCGTGGAATGAATACTTATATATATCTTGTTACATTTATTTATTTAGAAAGATAGATAAGCAGTGACGACCTACGACATGCAAAAAATAGATGGATGCAGAAGGACCGTGTTCTGGTATACCTTGGGAGCCACTATGTTCAGAAGTGAACTTGTGAATGGCAGTAATGATGAAATTGATATACTTATTTCATAAGAGATAGTATGTGTTGTTTAGTTTTTATATATATTATTAGGTACGTATCGGGTAATCCTCTGGAACTACAAGACCGATTAAAAAATATTTCTCTCATTTTAAGCTATATTTTTACATATTTTGTAGTTCTGTAGTCATAAGCTATGTTTGCTATTTGTTTCTCACTCGCTGCATCCCTACCATGTATTTTTTTAATTATATAAATTACATGTAATTCTTATTGAAAGTCAAAGTGGTTGCTGTGCCCCATAGACATCTACATCTATCCTCATAAGATGCAGATGCGTTTTCAGCCGTTAGGACTAAAATGGAATGCCTCTTTTCCAGTAAAGAGGTTCCCCGGTTCTCTACACTCGCCAAACGAAGCACAGCAGTAATAAGCTGCTATTTTACGCTGGTATTCTGTCAGAGAGTGGTCCTTCCTCGGTTGAGTCGACCCATTTGAGTAATTGTAGCATGGCTCTACCATGTATGTTGGCAGCATGCATATGCATGGCAGTTATGTTGTAAATGTCAATAGGAAGTTATTCTGGTCAGGTTAGGTACAGTTTAGTATTTAGATCCTGCTTAACTGATTGGTATATCAACATCCATTATGAAAGAGAAAAGGAATGAAAATATGTTAGACAGGCCATGCTAAAAATTATTTTACAGTTATTCTCATTTAAAATTGTAATATTATATCCTGTATCGTGGAGGCGTTTTACATTCAAGAAATAATATGCATATTATCTTTGCTTGTATATGACTACTTCTACTTTTTTAAATATAGAGTAGTATAGAGTCAAATGTTCTTTGCCGAGCAGTGAAGGCGTAAAGAATGCCATATCGTCCCGTTGGTGTCGTAAGAGGTACAGAGGACGACTGAAACAAGAGAAGGGCGTCAGGATCGTTCTGATCGTAACACAATAATAATAAAAACACTGCTTGCCAACCCGCCTGCCAAGCGTCGCAACTAAAGCAAATATCTTCCTATGTGGCAGGATTTTTGCCAGCCTGTAGTGTTAAAGGTAAGAAAATGAATAAGCTGGTATTCGCGTGCAAAACCAAAATGGTGTATATAATGGGCCGTAATGAATGAATGAATAAGAGATCTTCCACCTTATAAATAGACATTAGGGGTAATGTACTGTATTTTTTATGGAATAAGGGTGACAAGCGAGCACACAGTCTACCTGATGGTAAGTGGATGCCGTGGCCCATAGACAAGACATCTACATATATCCTCTAATAAGATGAAAACACCTATGACCAGATTATTTGTTACCATCAGATCGGCTTGTGCTCATTTGTCATCCTTAAGAAGTATTAAATAAAATTTTAGCGAACGCACCACGTAATTGTAAAACACGACGGCGGCGAATTTTGGGTATCGTACAGCAGTATACTGGTCGTGCTTCCTTCTCGAACTAATAACTCGAAATCTAAAAGTTTTTCGAGTATAGTTCTTACTTTAGCCACCCAGCTTAGTCCATCTAGAGCCTGTAATTTTATTAGACGCGTTAGCCTTAAAACAGTAAATCTCCAGCATACGTCCCGCTGATAAACTCAGAGCTCCTCTCGTTTTTAAGAGGGATATACCACCGCATTGCTCCAATGTGTGTTGGCGAACCACATTAAATGTCCTCGAAATATATCCTAAGCATGCAAGGTTTCTTCACGATGTGATGGTTTGCTTCATTGCCGAACATTTTTAGCATCAGAGCCATCTTTTTCTTTTGTAAGTGAGTTGATATACTGCCATATGTTGGTAGCTATAATATTTTTATGGCACTCCTCATAGCCGCCTCCTGCTACACCTACGCCACCGAACGAAATTGGGTATGGATTTATTAATTCATTATATTATACTAGGTGTTCCCGCGACTTTGCCCGCGTTCAATTTAGGGTTTTAATTTTTTTGCGGAACCCTAAATTTAAAATAAGTAGCCTAAGTTACTCCTTATAACATAAGCTATGTGTCAGTGAAAGTACCTTCAAAATCGGTCCAGCCATTTTGGAGATTAGACGGCACAAACAGACAGACAGACAGAAGTTTAAAAATTGTATTTTGGTTATAAGTACCGTATACACTTTCATATGTATTTATTAAAAAGCTGTTATTTTGACAGAACCAACAGACACTTAAATTTTATATATTTGTGTGTATAGATTAGAACAATGTCATTACCTCATAGTTCATTGTAGTTATAAAAATTCTTCTCTGTTCCAAATAGTCATTACTTTACATAGAAAAGCATAAAACTAATAAGAATAAGTACTGAAATAGAATTATTTCTTTTTACCATATAAATAAATACTCAACTCTTTCAAAAACGCTCCTAGAAATCTTGTTATTAATATTTGTTTTGTTTTCGTGTTTTCTAAAGAACCTGTAAAAACATACCGATATTCGTGATTGTTGTCACTTGGTGAAACTTCATTTTCATTTATGTACAAGATTAGCTATCCGCCCCGGCTTCGCACCAGCGATTTCTGGATCACGACAACAGTGTCTGTACTAAGTCCCATTGTGAATCTAAACCATCCAGGCGTGCTATTAAGACATAAATAACTATTTTTAAAATTTTTGTCTGTCTCTTTGTATGTTTGTCTGTCCGTCTGGGCTAATTATCAGAATGGCTGATAGGTTTATGATGAAACTTTATGCTATATTAGGCTTAAAAGAAGAAAACATAAATTAAAAGGTTTTGACTATCTTAGATCGAAATAACGCCACATTACTAGTTTCTATACTATCCAGGCGAAGCCAGGGCTGGACGCTAGTAGTGAATCAATTAAAAATAGGTGAAACAAGTACATACATGAGTCGATTTTATATAAATAAAGATTGAAGCTTCATCTTCAAGCGATAACAATCATGAATATAAATCATAATAAAATACTTCTATTGATATTAGAAAATCAAAATTTTATAAAGAAAGTTAAGTACGTACGCTCTCCGGCCGCCAATAATTGCTTACAGATAGCCCTTAAAATAATTTTCAAAAGAGATTAATACAACGATCAGTATTTGAAATATCTTATAAATAATAATTTACCCACCTGAATTGTGTAGCACAGACTACACGGCAGGTTGTTAACGGACCTGATAGATATCTTGCATCTGAAGGGTTGTCATTTCTATTGCACAAAGAAATAACATGTGAGACTAAGATTTAATTGAATCATTGCAACCATGCGGGTTATTAGGTTAATTTGAGATTAAAACTTTCTCGGATGACAAATTATTTAAACATTTATTGGTAGAGCCACGCTGCAGCTCTACATGGCTGTATAAAAACCACGCTCTCACAGGATACCAGCGTAAAACAACAGAATAATACTGTGTACCGTATGGCAACCGGAGACCCTTTTTAATGGTACGACAGAATCTCATAATAAGCTAAGACAATTTCAAATAAAATATTCCCAAAAAATGTGCCGTTGAAAGTTTCTCTACATTTTTTATCTAATATGGTTTTTCCTTTTGTTTATATTTTCTTTAAAAAAAACGTTACCTCCACACTAGGATTTTCTCCTGTATCGTGGAGGCAGTTTACAAACATAGATTGGACGAGGACAAACATCCAGACCCGGAACAATTATTTGTAGGCCATACAAATACTTGTTCCGTGCGGGATTCGAACCCGCGGCCCCCAGCGCAACAACTCATTGATAAGCCACTGCGCCAAGGAGTCGTCTATGGCTGTCGTAAGAACATAAAGTCGTATCATCGTAAGAAAATAAATCTTTAAAAGTTGCTTTTAATTTCCAAACGAGTTCTACAAAATATAAAATCATAATGACAATTAAGAATAACTTACCGCCCGTGAACATAATGAGCGTAAAGATCCTCTTGAAAAACTAACAAGGAGAATTCAATGCTGGAACAAATCTTTGGAAGAATGGTTAAAGGAGACCCAAAAACTCTGTGTACAATCATCTGACCCAAAAAGGCGACTGTATATGAAATCCACCAAGCAATGGAGGCAACAGCCCAACTGTAGCCCTGACTCTTGGGTAGAACGGCTTGCCACGGTTTCATAAGCTGGCGGACAACAAAAATTCACAAATTGGTTGGCTCTACCGGAGAAGGACCACGCTCTCACAAAATCATCATCATAATTACGGCCCTTCACAAGTCCACTGCTGAACATAGGCCTCCCCCAAGGAATGCCACAAAGCACGGTCCAGAGCCACCTGCCACCATCGACTGCCTGCATGTCTTACCAGGTCGTCACTCCATCAAGTGTGTGGTCGCCCTACACTTCGCCTACCTGTACGAGGCTGCCACACGAGAACCTTTTTTCCCATCGATTGTCAGATCTTCAAGTTATATGGCCGGCCCATTGCTACTTCAGCTTACTAATCCATTGGGCTATGTCGGTCACTCTGGTTCCTTTACGGATATTATAATTTCTAAGTTTATCACGCAAAGAAACCCCGAGCATAGCCCTCTCCATAGCTCACTGAGCGACCTTGAGCTTCCTCATACGGCCAGCAGTGACGGACAACGTCTCAGATCCATTAGTCATCACTGGTTGTACAGTTGTAAAATAAAAGCATAACGTTTATCTTCATCTTCTTCATTATAACTTAGATTCTTAATCGAGGATAAAGAATAGAGAAGGGAATCGAATCAAAATAGTTGTAGAGGTATCTATGGGCCACAGAAGTCTTTGAACAACAGGTAGACTGAGTGGCTAGTTTGTCTCTTTAAAAAATCTCTGTTTCTTCTATTTCAAAAATTATCCCACGCGTGCGTTGGTTGATCCCGTTCTGTTTTGTCATTAAAAATACATAAGTCGTTTTTTAAAATTACCGAAATTAATTTACCTGCTACCCGATGAGTGGCGAAATACCATCTCAAAATTAATTACATCTAAAATATCCTGACCGGTGATGGTGAATATTGTGGTGCGAGGCAAGCATGCTGATCACAGTCAATCATCATATACCCGGATCTCATCTCATTCCTGAAAAGGAACAAGGACAATGCTCCAATGTGTGTTGCCAAACTTTAAATATGCTTTTCATTTCTCCTCATATTTCCTTATTCTTCTTATTCCTCTCAATATATCTGTCATTGACCAAGTGGTTAATTGAGCATTAATCATAATGCCCGGGCATAATAAAAACGCCAAATATAAGTAGATAATGTGATAAAAATATGGTGATATAATAAAAGTGTCTATTCATGATTTATTTATTTTATTAGTCCGATATATTTTAAATTTAAAATATAATGAAGCACGAATGGGTTGACTTTACCGTGAAAGGACCATGCTCTCACAGTATATCAGCGTCAAATAGCAGCTTAATGCTGCTGTGTTTCATGCGGTAACAGTAGAGAACCGGATACCCTTTTTACTGGAAAGGAGACATTCCATATTAGTCCTCAGGGGTGACAACGCATCTACGTTTTGATTCTTAATCGAGGATAGATATAGATGTCTATGGGCCTCAGCATCCATTTACCATCGAGTGGACTGTGTGATTGTTTGTCACCCTTATTCTATAAAAAAGCACATAAAATTTTTAAGTGAGCGCTAATTCCCTGCGCTACAAAGGCTCTTGATAAATTCGTTTTAAAAGATATTAAAATGACATTCGACGTACGTTCAAAATGAAGAGAGTCAAAGTGACTGTGGCTGCTAGTGACGTTCTTCTTTTCGTTTGCATGGCTGCCCATTCTCTCGCCAAGATCGCTGGTTTCCAGTTAGTATTTGACTGCTCATTTATTGGCGTATCTATAATTATTTCTACACTTGTAGTCTAAATTTCGATTTAAGATTTGCGATAAATGCAGTGAAATGTATAAGTTTATGAAAATGAGGGCTAATAATCTTCCGCTCACCAGATGTCGCTAGTTGACACCGAAGTGAAGTTATTTGTTACACACTGTCATTTAATTGATAAGCTAGTTTTAAATAAATGTTTATCAGTTTCTAAGGTATTATATTTATACACAAAACAATGCCTCAATGGTTTTTCTTTAAGTTATTGCATATTTTTAACTATTTTTTAAAAAATTTCTACCTACTTTTAGGAATATTTGTGGTTTGGTTTATTTATTTTTATTCTAATTAAATTTAAATGTAAAATATAACTAATAGTACAGAAAGAAACATTAAAGTTTATATTTTCGGAAAAAAATAATTTGAACTTGATATCTGTCAAATATTATCTACTTGTTAAAAACAACAGTTTTCATTAATTCATTTATTCATTACAGCTTGTCAAAAGTACACTTTAAACATAGGTCTTCACTATAGATTGTCTCATAGACAGATATATTTTTATTTATTTATTTATTTATTCTTTATTGCATTCCTTAAACTAAAAGAATACAAAGGGCGGACTTAATGCCTTGTGGCATTCTCTACCAGTCAACCCATGGAGTGGTGAGAATTTGAAGTAGGTGTAGCAATATAGAATAAAAACAAAATAGAAATTTATAATTAATTACGTTATATATAAATTTTACTAATATATACAATAAATAAACTATAAAAATATATACAAGTATACAATATATATGTATATCATAGTGGCCACGCTTGGCTGTTGTTATTATCAAGCCAAGAAATTTGTGTTACAGATGTGTGCTGCAGTAGCCGCTGATGATCAGGATAATCAGGTGATCAGTTAGTACGTTTGTCAATATAATTAAAAAAATAATGGACAATGTTGAACTTTACCTTTAAAATAAGGATTGTATTCGGACCAGTCAATAAAGTATATGTCACAACGACATTGAATCCAATTTACGTACGCCACTTTTACAACCTGTAAAATAAAATAAAGCATGATACTATTCCCTTCTCTTTGAATTCCCCAATATTTATCAAATATTACGGCACCTTTAAAGCAACGACGGCGTAAATTATTCCTTCTATCACGCGTTCCTCTGATTGTGATAGCGGTAAAGTTAATTCAAGTGTTCCTGCCTCCGCGGCTAATGCGTGCATGACTGAAGACCATGTAGCCTAAAAATCAAATATCCTAATCTTCAAGTTTTTTAACAAAAATCTCTAAAATAATTTATAAGATGCTTGGGTAGTTCACACCCCAAAGTTAGTAAATAATTACATCATATTGAATATTAATTTTTTTCAGTAGTTTCTTAAACTTGATTGATTTTCCATTTAACGCTATCAGGTGGTTGAGGGTTAAATTAGATTTTTAATACTTAAATATAAACAAATAACTCAATTGTTTGACTTTTTCAAACAAAGCGAAATATAAAAAAATAAACAGAACCAACTTTTATGCTTGACGTTGTTTCAATAATACGTCGTTATGTACCTTACCATAGTGTTTGGATGATTCAAATTCATGCTATTTCAAATAATCGGTAAAAATAATTGAACCTTCACATTTTTCAATATATTATTTGTTTATTAAAAATTTAATTTTTAGAATTGCAAATTCATTGATGAAACACAGCTAAACGTTTACTACACTGTACCGCACACATGGACAGATGACACGTTCCCGTGGGAAAAGGTGGGCGCCTCATAAATTACCATGTGGGTTCCGCCGGAGGAGGATTTGTAGAAAAAAACAACTACTATTCAAGCGATTAATAGAACAAAGCGATGGAGAAAACAAAGAAAATTTTTAAAGAAGACTATGAAAGAGACAGTCGTTATGAATGCATTATAGAAAATCAAATAATAATTATGTCCGGACCAGCTGCTGACGCAAAACTATCCAATTATTTTAAAACGCATATATATTATTCCAGACTTTTGACGATACTACGCAATTATATTAGGTTGAGGTTATACATGATCTTTGTTTTGTCCATGTTCATCTTAAAATCTATCCGTTGGGAGACGCTATTGAGATCATTGAGCATAGTGCTTAGGTCATCCAGCGATTCTGCCATAAGGTCTATATCGTCGGCAAATCGAAGGTGGGTGATGTACTCGACGTGGATGTTAATACCGTATCTATTTTCAGTCCAGAAGCTAAACGTCTTCCAATGCAGCGTTGATGAGTTTCGGGGATATAACGTCACCCTGTTTGACACCTCTCTGCAGTTGGATAGGTTTCGTACCAGAGTACGATCAGTACGAATCAGAATTCTGTACTCAGATAGAAATCGAAGCCCTACTGTACAAACACTTCAGCACTTCTATATACCGACAGTCAATTTGGCACCGCTGAAGGGACTGTAGCACCGCCCGAATTTCGACGAAATCAAAGACTTTATCATAGTCCACATACGCCAGACATAGTGGCAAATTGTACTCCTCGGACTTCTGTACAATTTTCCGAAGAATATGTATGTGGTCTATGGTGCTAAAGCCTTTTCGGAAACCGATTTGTTCGGGAGGGTGGAAGTTGTTGAGTCGCGAAGTCAATCTCATTTTTTGTCGAACCGTCGGGGCTCGACAAGGTCCACTTCCTGTGAGGCCGCTTCTGGAAGAAAGAGCTCATCATAAAGAGTCCCTCTTTCTCCATGAAGTCGGTCAGCGCTGGCCCCTTGGGTTCCGTTGCCCTATTCCAAATTTTCCTACCTTCACCTCACCGTTCTCTCTTATGCCTAGTTTTGCGTTGAGTTGTCCCATTAACACCGTATAGTGGGTTTTGGAGGAATGCATGGCTCTAGATATATCCTCATACATTTCCTCCACTTCCTCATCGGGATGTGCCGAGGTTGGTGCGTAAACCTGTATGACCTTCAGTGAATACCGTTTGGTGATTCTGAGTATAGGCACGCAACCCTCGTCGACACATTCTCAAGCTTTCCAACTTTGTTAACGAGAGACTTGTGGGCGATAAATCCAAAACCTTCTTGGGATAGATGGTCGCTCTCCCGGTGATAAAACAAGTTGCCGGATTCGAGGATTCTTGCGCAACTTGTCTATCTCTTCTTCGAGCTCCAGGACCTTCTAGTCAGTCCTCAGGGTGCGTTTGTTATACGTTGCCAGTTCGAGTCGTCTTAGGTCGCAATCGATCTTCCGCTGGAGATTCTTAGCACTCCCTGTCCCGCCGTTACCATCGTCACCACAGTAGCCAGGGCCGCCTGGGAGTGGCAGCCGTCTCTTCGTAACTATTGCCATAGTTGCCACGCTTGGCGAGCGGGCAGTTTTTATTGTTGTTTTGCTGTTCAGAAAGCTTCAGAAATCAGAAAGATGCTGTTACGTATTGGCTATTCTTATTCACCACTACACAGGGTACATTCTGATATATATTTTTGATTAAATTTTACTTTATTACTAGAACTAATGCAGTTTGAAAGTAAAACATTTCATTTCACGAAAAATATTTCGAATAAATATTTTTTCTTATTGGCCAGCACTCTTTAACTTTGAAGCAGGCAATCTTTTTTTTATCTACACCCGCACAACCAATAGTAACGGCCGACTTCCCCGTCAACACAAGCAATAACGGTTTGACGGTACACATTACGTGCGCGTTCCGTTATCGTCATTAGATAACATCTCTTTCCCTGCTCCTTTGAATAATAAGGTTTTCCATAACTGGCCCGTGGATAAAAGAAAACAGTGGACACATATGGCCAGAAGTTACATTACACCGGACCCGTTTAACGTCGGCCAGCTCAGAAGTTACCCAGTTGAGTGTTTGCCAGGTCGTATGTGTGCACAACAAAGTATTTCAAGTGAATAGTGTCAACTGTTCAATTGTTTCTATGTGCCCGAATAGGAAGCCAAAAAGGAAAAAGTTTTACTTAGTGCAGCTCTTAGAATGGAACTTAAATCATTATTATCCTCATCATTACAATGATGAGGATAATGAGGGCTACAGTTCATCACAAGTCCACGTGAACATAGACTTTCCCCAAAGATTGCCACAAAGAACGGTCCTGAGCCACCTGCATCTGTCTATGCTCTGCACGTCACATAAAGTCGTCACTCCAATTTACAGGGTCTTATATTGCTAGTATGAATCTTATTTATCGAGAATCTTATTTTTTTTATAGGATAGGGTGACAAACGAGCATACAGTCCACCTGATGGTAAACGGTTGCCGTGGTTCATAGACATCTACATCTATCCTCAATAAAGAATCAAATTGCAGATGAGTTGTCACTCGTGAGGACTAAGATGGAATGCCTCTTCTCCAGTAAAAAGGGTCGCCGGTTCTCTTGACTCACCATACGAAACACAGTAGCGTGAAGTTGCTATTTTACGCTGGTATTCTGTGAGAGCGTGGTCATTCCTCGGTCGAGCCGACTCGTTCGTGCTACAACTATATAGTTAAGTGATTTTTTTTCGCATTTGATCATCAGTTTCTTAAGATACCTATCTTCCCGAACCATTACCAATTTGGCTTGCTGATCCATTGGGCTATGTCTGTTTACTATTACGGATATCATCATTACGGATTTTATCACGCAGAGAAGCTCCGAGCATAGCCCTCTCCATAGCTCTTTAAGTGAGTTTGAACTTCATTAAATGACCAGCAATGTTTTGACAACAATCATCCTTTACTGCTGTAAAGGAATAAGTCTCGTAATTTTCTAAACGCTGACATACCTTCTTGTATGAATAAGGATTGCTGGTATGTTAACTTGTGGACACGACACTCCCAACAACATACCGGTAAAACCTACGCCTTAGGAAATAATTTGTTAAGGTCCCCCAGTGATTCTGCTATAATGGCCGCATACATTTCGCGGTTTTTTGTTTATTGTTACCAGTAACCTGACCCTGTCATATCAGTTGAAGTCTAGCTTCATTTTCCACATAGAAGTCAGATAGAAAGTGTAATCGGAGAATTTTGTAGTAAATTAAATAGCACATACAAAATAAAGAGCGTCCGCGATGGATCCAGCAATGAGAGGCAACAAGGAAATTTGAAAGCCTCCTCGACGCAGTACTCCGCGCCACTGTGCTATTGCATAAATCGCCATCAGAATACTAAGAATACTACCCCATATCTGAAACACACAAGTCAAATTAGTGTTATAACGGCACCTAAAAAAGTAAAGTCACAGGCTATATTACGTGCCGTGTCGTATTATAATAAAATAAGCACTTTATCAATGACCTCAACAGTGCCTCCCAACGGATAGGCCTTTGACAAATAAAATACGTCCTTACGTAACGGCGTTTATTCAAGACAAGTGCGGCAGATGTAACTGTCTACCTACATAGAAAATATTACAGTAATTACGTCCCACTGCTGGGTACAGGCCTCCTATATTTTCCGAGAGGGTATTGGAGCAATCAGTGCGCTTCGCTGTTCCAATGAATGTTGACGGACTTCATAGTTTCTTGAAATATTTTTATTTTTCAGTTTCTGTTTTCAAGTTTTGAGCTATACGTGACGACAAAATGTGTTGTGATCTCCCAATTGTCCTAGGTAAACAGTGCGAGTGCTCCCAACAACTACTTACATAGGTGTGACATCAAATTTGACACATGACCTATGACTTGTCTACATAGATTTATAATTAACATTAATTATAAAATCGAGGGACACTGTTGAGGTCATTAAGCATAGTGCTGAGGTCCCCTAGCTACCAACTTATGTGGCTCCGACACAATATCAGCGCTGCAGTGACTTTTTTAATGTAACATTATGCTGAGTCTTTGGCCTTTTTGTCGCTGCAATCCATTTTTAATATTTTGTTAAGTTTTTTTTGTTTTTGTAGAAGCAAGTTGCAGCAATAAATAATTACATTCTTTCTTTCATAATCGAATGTGAGTGATGTACTCGTACTCGCCATTGATGTTAACACCGTATCCTTTCCAGTCCAGTAGCATTAAACGACCTCCACTATGCATATATGTAGTACAGTAGACAAAATAGTTATATCATATTTAATGTCACACCTCTAAACCACGAAGAACTCCAGCGCTGGGTAAAATATGCGTCACAATTAAAGACGTACTGAATATGTCGGAGAATGGAGACTTGACGGCATACTGTGCTTCAAAATTTACATGTAGTTTTAGCGAGCCAAAACTCTGTTCTTTTCGTTCAATACTGAAACCAAATTTTTTTTTATAGGATAAGGGTAACAAACGAGCACACAGTCCACCTGATGGTAAGTGGTTACTGCGGCCCATAGACATCTACATCTATCCTCTATTACAATTCAAAATGTAGATGCGTTGTCACCCGTGAGGACTAAGATGGAATGCCTCATTTCCAGTCAATAAGACATTTTTGCTCCAATTTTATACTTTGACAAAAAAAAATAGGAAATTAACCGAATAACTTAAAAGTCATCATCATCTTAACCATTTCAGGCCATCACAAGTCCACTGCTGAACGTAGGTCTTCCCCAAGTACAAATCTATATAATGCAATAATACAATTAAAATAAATAATGTCATTCAGACCGAATTTCGGTCATAGTGACCAGTCTCAACGGATACTAGCACTCTGCGTAGTACAGGATTATAGTGCACGTGTGTGTGCATAAACACAAGTGCACCATCTATTCCTTCACTCTCGTAGTCCGACAGGACCGCAATTGAATACAACCGAACAAAGATCAAGGGCAGGAATAACGGCTTAACGTGTATTCAGAGGTACGGTAGTGAGACACCACAAACTTCCTGTCTCCGAGCTGAGTATATCTTGACAGAAAAACTCCAAGAAGTGATTTTCACCCGACCCGGGATTCGAAACCGAGACCACATGATTTGCAGTCGCACTTACGATCAATAGACCAACGAGCCAGTCAATATAACGTATTGTGCAATATTTGAAACAAAATTTCAAAGAGCACACGTGCACAATGCTTCGAGTTACGATAATATCTTATTACTAATCATTGAGTTATATGTATAACGTACTAGAGAAGCCATTCTGAACAAAAAATGTGCACTACTCGATGTCTTGGCGCATGCGCGGGAGATAGTAGAGTCGCGCATATGCATTTGCGCCACCACAGACTAACTAGTAGATTAAAACCACACTAAATGACACACTGTACGGATTGCAGTACAGTTCAGTTGAACATGGTTATGTTCGGAATGCGAAATCTAGTATGTAATACATTTACATCGATGTTCCTAATCATCTTGTGATCGAAATTCTAGCATTTTTTTTAAAATTACACTCGGAATTTCTTCTATATAGTGTAAGGATTATAGGGGAAGGAGGGGGGAAACCGGATAGAGGGTGAAACCAGATAGTTACTATTTTATCATTACGCGCATAGCTGTCTCGTTGTAGCTAGTGGAGAAATACGCGCAAACGCTTACTCAGTGCTGTTGCAAATGGAGGTGACGGTGACATCTCAGCGCGTGCGTCTATAAACGAAAACTGAAAACAAAGGTACGTTATCTAATATTTTGATTTTTTGAAAGTGTTATCATTAAGTGTAGCTGTGTGCAACCATCAATAGTTGTTTAATTTAAGAAGTAATACATATTTAACCTTCTAAACCGGTATTTGTTGTTGCTAAGAGTGTAAACATAACCTGTTAGTTATTACAATTTCAAACATGGTACCTATGGGGTACAAGCGGACGGGGTGATATCGACTATCCGGTGTCACCCCGATTGATTTTTATGCAGATATTGTGGGCGTCTGTTTTATATCTCTTTATAATTTTTACTTTTTACAGACTGCAAGCGTCAGCATGCCCTGCCGCATGAAGATCCTGTGCTTCTTGTCTTAGATGGTCATGTCACTCACACTAAGAATCTAGAAGCTATTGAGTTAGCTCGTGCTGATGGTGTTATAATGCTCTGCTTGCCACCTCACTGCACGTATCGCTTACAACCACTCTATGTTGGTTTTATGGGACCTTTGAGCACGTTTTACTCGCAAGAAGTCCAGTTATGGCTTCGAAATCATCCGGGGCGTGTTGTCACCCAATTTCAAATGTAATCTTTGTTTGAAACTGCTTATAAACATGCCGCTACCATGAAAAATGCAGTGTCTGCTTTCTCAAAACCGGAATTTGCCCACTGAATCCCAATATTATACAGATGTTGATTTTGCACCATTACAGATTACAGAAATATCATTTTTACCAAAAACAAATGAAATCTCTCAGGATCCTTTGCCTCGACAAACAACCCCGTCTCCGCAAGCAGGAACATTTACAAAAGGACAAACGTTTTCAAATTCTATTAGTCTTGTATCACCGAAAGATATCATGCCAATTCCTCATTTTAAAAAGAACATACGTTCATTATTATGTAGAGGAAAAACCGCAATTCTGACTGAATCGCCGTATAAAAATGAACTGTCTGAAAAGGCTATGCCATCAGTTAGTAAAATAAAATTTAAAGGCAATGGTAAGGCTATCGGGAAAAAGGCGAATAAAAAAAACTATGAAGAGGATTCGAAGTGTTTGGTTTGTGGCGAAAAATGTAGTCAAACTAAGTCTACAGATGAATGGTAACAATGCATCGCTGGGCTCACGAAAGTTGCATTGGTTGTTCTGAGCAAGAATTATTATTTTTTGTATGCAAAAACTGCAAATAATTCCAATATTTTTTTTTATTGCTTGTATCTGTTTTCACCCCTTTAATATAAAATGCCTATCCGGTTTGACCCATAGGTGTGGGGTGAACTCGGATTTGTAATTTTTGATTAAATTTGTTCTAGTTTGCAGTTATTAAGATTCATCTCAAATATTTTTGCACCAAAGTTATGCCTAAGATATACTTTTACATTTGTGATATTGATTATCTCAATAAATAAGAAAGTGATTTATTTATTGGGTCTTTATCTTAACTATCCGGTGTCCCCCCACCTTCCCCTACATACATAAATTACACATGCACAAACGTCGAGACCTGAAACAGTCATTTGTAGGCCACACAAACGTATATATATATATATAAAGGTATTTCGTGTGGTATTTGAAACCACGGCCCTGCAGGGTCGCAGCCGAACGTTTATCCATGCCAACGAGCCGTCAATATCAATCATTATGGGCACACATTGTTATTATTGCCATTATTTTGTGTAAACGGGGCCAACTTTTTCTCCAAATACTAAACTGACCCTTAGACAAACAAAAAAGCATAGACAGAAGACCAGTTACATTTCCAATGACGCCGACATCATGCTCAATAAGAACGCGCACTTTTGCTCTAATATGCATCTAAAATGATTTGCAACTACCATCATGGTATGTAGTTTTCTGTCTATCCTTCTTTGTTAATCAGGGCTTTTAGTGGAAAACCAATCCTAATCTTACAATGGTACAGACAGGGAGAGCACCGCTAAAGACCCTGGGTAATGTGTACAGGCCCTGCGCTTATCGGTGTGATGAGTATCGGCGTGACTTTCACGTAATTCTTACCAGGTGGCACGTTCTTCAAAAGCCATATATCCAGTTCTACCTGGTCTTAATGTTTTTATGTGTATTTACTTATTATTGTATTCACTTTATCAAGAAAGAATAACTACATAAGACTAAGATAAAATGTTTCGTTACCATAAAGGATCTCCGAATCTCGTCACTCACCACACAAAACACAATAGCATTACACTGGTCTGGTTAACTTCATTCTTCGTCAATCGAGCCGACCCTTAGTGCTGCAACCATATTAGTCTACAGCATAACTCTGTCACTTAAAGTTAACATACCATGTAAATACTCTTCTCTATCAATCAACCCATCATTTGCTCCGTATAAATCGTAGCCCGTGTTTAAATTACACATTATTATTATGGCGTATCTACAAAGTTTTCTCATCTGGTTGGGCTGTATAAATATTTAGTTGTTAATGAAAATATATAAATATATAAAAATATATATAAATATCAATAAAATAAAATAAATAGATAAAAAATAAATAGAAACCAAACCAGATGTAAGCCCTCGGCAGGTAGACCAAACGGCCGGGGGTAAGGGGGGAAACGAAAGAAACTCATGGACGATACGGGCTTTATCGAGGAGCACCGGCTTCTGCATTTGAGGCTTGGAGCGGTCCGTCACGGAGTCCCAGTCGCCTCAGATGACCCGAGAGGCGGACTGGGATTTATAGATGGATTTATAAATTACACATTATTATGGGGTATCCATAAAGTTTTCACATCTGGTTAGGCAATATAAATATATAATTGTAAACAAACATGGTAAACGTACATAAATATCAATAAAATAAAATAAATACACAAAAAATACATAAATATATAAAAACCCAACCAGATGGAAGCCCTCGGCAGAGGAGACCAGACGGCCGAGGGTTAGGGGGAAAGGGAAAGAAATCAGCGGACGATGCGGGCGGTATCGAGGAGCACCGCCTTCTGCATTTGAGCTTGGAACGGTCCGTCTCGGAGTCCCAGTCGCCTCAGATGACCCGAGAGGCTGACTGGAATTAACCCATTCGCAGAGACGACTACAGGTATAATTTCGGCCGGCAATCCACCCCACATGTCAGTCACCTCGTGAGCCAGGTCCAGATATTTAGTCAGCTTATCTGTTTCGGCTTTCACGAGGTTCTCGTCATAAGGATTGGTAATGTCGACCAAAAATATCCTTGACTGTGCCCGGTCCATCAGCACAATATCAGGCTTATTCGCAAGAATAGTCCTGTCCGTGATAATAGCCCGGTCCCAGTAGAGTCTGGCGCGGTCATTTTCGAGCACGGCTTCCGGCAAGTACTTATAATACGGCAGTTTCCGATCCACGAGACCGTATTTCAGAGCGAGCTCCTGGTGTAGAATCCTGGCTACTAAGTTGTGCCTGTGCAAATACTCAGAGTTAGAAAGCGCCGAACAACCGGAAATGACATGCCTAAGTGACTCACCGGGATGGCGATATGCTCGACAGACGTCAACGGTGCCATCCTTTAGGATGTATCTCCGATAATTGTTGGTCTTAATAACCTGATCCTGTATCGCACAGACAAAACCCTCGGTTTCCCCAAAGAGGTCACCGAAACGTAGCCAGTGGAGGGAGGCGACTGTGTCTACGAAAGGCTCATGAAGATCCTTGTAGAACCTCCCGTGGAGCTCCTTCTCCTTCCATACGGTCTCTCGGTCGGAAATGCCCTGTACTGCCGGGTCTTGCCATTGCTCGTTGGCTAAGGATAGAGGGGTAAGTCCTTTATCACAGAAAATAACGTCCCTATAGTATGGATCATCCGCTCTCGTCAGAAAGTAATTGCGGAGGCTGCACACTTCGCGATTATGCATGGTGAGCGCGCTTAAAAAGCCGCGCCCACCATGTTTCCGCGGCAAGTACAGCCTCATTACTGACGATCTCGGATGATGCATCCTGTGGGACGTCATTATAGTGCGGACTTTTCTGTCCAGAGCGTTCAGTTCGGTCTGAGTCCACCTGAGTATGCCAAAAGTATACATAAGAACAGGCATGATCCAACCGTTATATGCGTGCGCCTTATTCACACCGGACAAAAGGCTGTTAAGCACTTTGGTCAAGCGTGCATAAAACACATCGCAAACTGACTGTTTCATACCCGCCTCCTCTACACCGATGTTCTGTGACATACCCAGGTATCTTTACTTCACTTATCCGTCCCCAGCTCCATTCCAATAGAATTGCTAAAATCACACGTGATGTTTAGCATTTCCATAAGATGAGTGCGACTGGAGGCGAATAACTTGAGATCATCCATGTAGAAAAGGTGGGTCACTTTTGTACCTCCTTTCCGAAGCTGAAATCCCCTCCCGGAGCCCTCCAGTAAGGTACTGAGAGGGTTCAGAGAGAGGCAGAACCAGATTGGACTCAAACAATCGCCCTGGAAGATACCCCTTCTTATCCTTATGTGGTTCTCCGCAGCCGTCATCCGCTGGCCTAGATGACAAAGGATCGTACTCCACTGCCCCATACACTGCCCGAGGAAGTCTCGAACCGTACATTCAACCTTGTACAGCTCGAGGACCCTCTTAAGCCATGTATGAGGCACCGAGTCGAAAGCCTTTTTGTAGTCTATCCAGGCGGCGGAGAGGTTCCGACGGTTGCGTTTAACCACCTTGCCAATGACCGCGTCAATGAGGAGTGGTTCCTTGGTTCCACGACCACCGCCCCGACATCCATTCTGAGCGCGCGACATCACCTGATTCAGGTGACGAGTGATTCTCGCGCTCAAAATGGATGTAAGTGTCTTGTATATGGTAGATAGACACGTTATGGGGCGGTATTTGCTCGGGTCTGTGGAATCCCGGTCTTTAGGAACCAAATGAGTGATTTCAGTACTGAAGAGGCTCGGGAGCGACTTTTGGTCGAGAGCCTCTTGAAACTGTCGGGCGAGCACAGCGTGACACACCATGAACCCCTTTAGCCAGTAGTGATGCAGTCCGTCGAGTCCCGGACTTTTCCAGTTCGGGGCTCTACGGACCGCCTCAGCTACGTCATCCGGCGTTATGATGACGGGGTCCATGGGCGTAATATTCGCACACTGACTCGCCACAACTTCCGTCCAAGGGCCCTCGCTGTGGTTTACGGGCTCTGACCACAAGCCGCGCTAGAATGCGATAGTGTCGGCCTGATTCGGTGCTGGGCCCGTTCCACATACCATTGGTCGCTCCAATGATTCATAGAGCCTCTTCTGATCACTCTGGAAGAGACGATTCTGGTTGAACCGTGTCGACCTCTCGGTATATCGCCGAATCCGCTTCCCCCAAGCAGCGATTCTCTGCTTCAGGTCGTCTATGCGCTCCGTCAGTTTTTGCGTTATATCCGGCTGGGACAAACTGATATTTGTCCCAGCAAACGCCATTCTGACGGTGCGCACAATTCTCGGCCTATTATTGCCCGACCTGAAGCTTATCAGTCTGACGATGAGGGCCCTTGCCTTTGCGACACGGTCCTCAATCCTTCTTCTCCAGGCTGGGATGGCGCTACTGTGTCTAGTAGCGCGTCCAGCCGTGGGAAGTTTGGCACCAATAATACGGCAAACTGCCAGTGCGGCGCCAAAAAGAATTGAGTCCGTGTCGCAAAGGTCCCGGCTGGCTTCCAAATAGGTCACCAGCATTGGGTTGAGAGCCCTAACGACAGCCCGATTTCGCTTACTTAGGGGTATGCGCGGGAGTCGCGGTCGATTTTCGAGAGGCGTACTGCGCGTTTCCACAATCGCCTCCTCCAATTTACTCCTCATCTGCTCTAGTTCTTGGGTGACCATTCCATCATCGCCTGAATCAACCAGAGCGGGGAGATCCATAGCGCCCTCTATATGTGCCTGCTGTTCTGTGGCCTGTGGAGCCGCATCCCCAGCTATAGCCGGTTCATTCGATGAGGGAATAGCCTCACGCCGTAGTCGTTCGAGTTCGGTGTCATCAAATATTTTTGAGCGCATGATGTACCGAACTCGGTCTGCCAGGTTTTGCTCGGTAACGGTAATAGACGGCTCCAGCTCAGCAAATAGTCGATGCATCCTAGCCCGGTACGCAAAACCTCCAATTTCTTCCCCCTTTGCCCTAAAATACGCCCGCAATACGTTTGTATTCATATCCTACGTCCAACGCATGCGGCGTACTCCACCAGCGGTGGGTGCCGCTTGCCGAGTCCGAGAGGACCCTGCCGACACCAAGCCATCTGGTGGGGATGATGGATGCGAGGGGCTACTAGGTGGTTGTGTAGCACCTCGCGCTCGGCTGGCGGCCCGCATGCTGTCGCGTCCAGCGCCAGCTCCAGACGCGCCCCGGCGACCCCCAGGCAGCGGCCCTATACGCGGTCTATTCGTTTCCATTATCCATAAATTGGGCGTCAGTTAACGGGAGACGCCCAGACCCGGCGCCGTTTCATGATGGAGCCATATGCACAAACGGGCCTTTGCACCCTCAACTTTGCCGAGGCACGGCGTTAACACCGCTTGGCAAGGTGCTGACTGATTGCGCCGACGTAGCAGTTTTATCACTTAACTGTTACGTCAGCGGGCGATGGGGTCGTCACTTTCCTACACATTATTATTATTATATTTATTATTTAATTCATTGTAGTCATTGTTCCCACGCTTTCCAAGCGGGTTGCCAACCGCAGTTTTTTGAGTTGTGATTGGGTAGATAGATGCTGCTAACCATTCCCTGTTTCATCTACATCCTATAGTCGCCACAAACAACACTGACGGGTTGAAATGATGACATGATTTTTTTATATAGAATAAGAGTGACAAGCGAGCACACAGTCCACCTGCTGGTAATTGGGTGCTGTGGCCCATGGACACCTACATTTATCCTCGATTAAGAATCAAAATACAGAAGAGTTGTCACCTCTGAGGATTAAGACGGAATGCCTGGTTTCCAGTAAATCGGATCTCCGGTTCTCTACATTCACCATACGAAACACGGCAACATTCTGTATTCCGTGAAGGCGTGGTTCTTCCCCGGTCGAGCCGACCCATTCGTGCTACTACCATAATATAGCTGCAGCGTGGCTTTACTACGTATAAGATGAATGATGAATTCATTTACGCCATCACCACACGGCAGCAGTTTGTGAATAGGTACTTGTTTTTATCAATATAAAATAATACAACAATTACCGGAGGCTTATTAGAAAAACACGCAGATAAATAAAGTCAGTAATATTTGAAGTTGCAGAAAGTGATCGGCGATACAAAAAATATTTTGCAAATTCATTCGAAGGCCACAATCCTTTCTGAAATCAAAAAGTAAAGTTTATCATTAAAGTATGTGGACAATATTTAAATTTATAATCTAAATTATCAGTTTTGGTTCGATCTAGTGTAAATAAAAACTCTGTACCTCTCTAGACGCTGGCATACTCTTATTTCTGAGAGGGATTTCGACTTGGAGCACGGAAGTGTCAACCACGCTACCTCAATAAGCATCGGCAGAATCCACATATACTTCAATTTTTTTTAGTAATACCTTCTTCACGACTTTTTCTATCACTACCGAAGTCGCACGACGTTTTCCTTCACTACCTACACGTGCTTAATCAGCACATAATATTGCAAGTAACAATATTACTAGTGCTGGCGGGAATCGAGCTTGGTTTGGCTCGCGTACAAAGTCTTATCCCCTGAACTATTGTAATAAGATCGAGTGTATATCTCTTAGAGGTTTTTGTAATTGCTTCTAAATACTGTAAAGTATATCTACTTAAATTAGTAACAACTCATCCATTGCCCGCGCTTGCTAAGCTTTACTAAAGCTTCGAGTTGAATTTAGAAACAAAAGAATAAGGCGAGCGCATAAAATTGTATTTTCATTAATTTCAATTTTATCAGTAGAAAGCCTTACTGGCTTTCGTTGAATTTTTTAATCGAATAACGTTTATCTGACTGCGTTGTGTTCAGTTTGATTTAACTTATTTCTAGTCATTTTATACGGAAAATATAAATAATTATGATAAATTTCAATTTAGGTCCTAAGTTCAGTTATGCAGAATATTCGTGTGAATGTTCCTCTTGTGATTTAGTTTTTCTATTAATATTAATGTTTAATTTCTGGAAATATTTCTTACCTGACCAAAGTGACCGTTAGGTTTTCGCAGTTTAATCGAAATCGGTTTCATATTCTCATCGGAAGTAGTAAACAATGTATAAAGTTCATTGTTTGACGTAGATAATTCTGAGGCATTAACTTTACAATCATACCTGTAGGTTGAATTGTATATTAGATATCTACATAACACAAGAACACAAATAAAACGAACTATGTACCTAGTACTTACGAGTAATTCTCGCCTATAGTTAAAGTAAAAGGAGGAAAACAGGAGATAAATTTATTTCCAGGATTGTGAAGATATTCAAATTTACCATTATTTTCATAGCTTATTGCGGTTATTACCAATGAATTCTGAAAAAAATTAAATTACAACCTAATGAACTGTGAAAGTGTAAAATAAAAAATATTTTATTCTTTTTGTTTATATTACCTGTCCGTTAGACAAATGTATTTCATTTGAATCTTTGTCGTCCGAACTGGATTTATTTGATTTATTTGTCTTTAGCGTGGGTAGAACTAAAAATATGAAATATAAGTTAAAGTTACATTATATATATATATATACAACGTGTCCCAAAATTCAACGATAAGCCAACACCGGAAGATAGACCTGCCCCGGACTAATCGGGGGAAAAAAGAAAAAAAAAATATCCCAATTATATTTTAAGTTATATAAAAAAAAAAATTCTTCAGAAATTGAGACCGTTTATGATATTTTTCACTACCATGACCACAATTTTTAAAATATTTTTTTCTTTTTTTTTTATAGGCAACCTGAATAATACTGCTATATACCACAATTCTTAAAAACTCCAGAATAACTCTTGTTTTATCACGAAAATTAATGAAACTTATTTTATTCCCTAAATTTTTTGTAGACTTTTACTTTTAACCAAATTTAACTTATCGTGGTGTAAAAAAGTATGAACACTAGTATGGCAAGTTTTTTTAAAAATTGACGCAACTAACCAACATTCCAAAATGGTATAATACTCTAGGAAAACAAGTTATAAAAAATATGGGTCTATTATTTCTTAACAGGGGCCAAATGACGGTCGGGTGTAATAAAAGTATTAGTTCTTGAAAAATGTTTAATATTTCAAAACAAATGGTACAAACAGTTTCACGTGTAATTTATTAAGTTATTAACATTATAGCAAATGTTCGAACTGTTTGCCACCAGCATTAATACATGCACGACATCGCCTTAAAAATGATCGTTTTATTTGTCTTGCATATCTTCTGCTATTAATGTAATCAGCAGCCTGAGTGATATTTCGACGAAGCTCGTCCAATGTCACAATGGGTTTTGAGTAGACCCTGTTTTTAAGACAACCCTAATAGAAGAAGTCCAGGGGGTTCAAATCGGGTGAACGGGGTGGCCATAAGATAGGACCAAGTCGCCCGATCCAACGCCCTGGATACTCTTGATTTAAATATTCTCGCACAGGACGGGCATAATGTGCTGGGCAACCATCATTTTGGAACCACATGTTTTGAAGATCACTTAAGGGCATGTCGTTTAACAATTCTTGCAAGTCATTTTGTAAAAAGTTTAAATAACTATTGCCATCTAAGTTTCCTTGTAACTCAAAGGGCCCAATTACTTTTCCATTTAATATCCATATATAATGTCCATAGGTTAACCTTGAATTGATATTGGGATTTGTCTTGTCTCATCAAGTGTGGATTTTCATTACTCCAACTATGTAGGTTGTGAAGATTTAAATACCCATCTTTCTTGCACGTTGTTTCATCCGACCATAGAATTTTGTCTAGGAAGTGGGGATCTTCACTGTGCCTTTGCAGCATTACACGGCAAAATGTGACCCGTAGCGGATAGTCCCGCGGTAATAACGTCTGCACACGCCTGTAGTGATAAGGGTGAAGCTTGTGACGTTTTAATATTCGATGTGCAGAACTTTTCGGGATTCCTGTACCTTCTTCTATGGCACGTACCGAAGTAGTCGAGTCATTTTCTATCTCATTGAGAACTTCTTCATCACGATCCAATCTAGGTCTTCCAGCGCTTCTCCTATTGGATGGCATACGATCCTCCGAGAACGCTTGATGCACATTAATAAACACTCGATAATCAGGATATTTTTGAGCATTTGGGTATCTTTCTCGATACAGTCTGCTAGCAGCGTTAGCATTACATCGGCATTCTCCATAGATTAAATGCATATTAGCGTATTCCTGTGGTGTGTACGATTGCGGCATGTTAAACGCCAAACAGTCCAAAATGCGCCAGAACTCTAAATCACAAAACACACAATCGTAGTCCAAGATAATGCCAGGTCAGTTCAGTTTGCAGATTACTTCCAGTCCAAATAATGCTAGGTCAGTTAAGTTTGCAGGTCGATTCCAGTGCAAAAAGCCAAGCCAAAAGTCGATAGTATGTACGAGGGCCACGTAAGTTGAATTGGGAACGGTGCGCAGTAAACAAAGGAGCAGAGCGTACTGAACCGACTTGCTGAGAATAATAACAGCTTCTCTACCTGCCCTGTTGTTGTCTCTTTTTAACGTAAATATCTCTATCTATCTATCTGCCCCATTCGAATTCCTAGAAATTGTAACAGGAGCCCATTTTGGGCATGTAGTAAAAGTGATTACTGACAATTACAATTTAAGGAATTTGGCCCCTGTTTAGAAATAATAAGCCCATATTTTTTTATAACTTGTTTTCCTAGAGTATTATACCATTTTGGAATGTTGGTTAGTTGCGTCAATTTTTAAAAAACTTGCCATACTAGTGTTCATACTTTTTTTTACACCACCATAAGTTAAATTTGGTTAAAAGTAAAAGTCTTCAAAAAATTTAGGGAATAAAATAAGTTTTATTAATTTTCGTAATAAAACAAGAGTTATTCTGGAGTTTTTAAGAATTATGGTAGATAGCAGTACTTACTATTCAGGTTGCTTATAAAAAAGAAGAAAATAATATTTAAAAAATTGTGGTCATGGTAGTGAAAAATATCATAAACGGTCTCAATTTCTGAAGAATTTAATTTTTTTTATATAACTTAAAATATAATTGGGATATATTTTTTTTTCTTTTTTTCCCCGATTAGTCCGGGGCAGGTCTATCCTCCGGTGTTGTCTTATCGTTGAATTTTGGGACATTGTATATACGTTCCACATATTATGTAATTTGTGAATTTTCAAATTTTCTTATTACTCAGACTGTGAGCTCCTTGCAATGTTTTTCTTCATCGCCGAGCACATGCTTCTTCGATCTTCTTACGATCTTTTAAAATTTCACTTAACAAATTCATGGGCTCCCGACTTTGTTGATTGTACCGTCATCTA
Organism: Parnassius glacialis; assembly: GCA_033319125.1. NCBI lineage: Eukaryota > Metazoa > Arthropoda > Insecta > Lepidoptera > Papilionidae > Parnassius > Parnassius glacialis. The sequence continues at coordinate 36,076,010 of JAVANC010000020.1, forward strand.
TTGGATGGATATATCCATGAGAATTTCGAAATTTCTCATAGTCACTTCTTACGACACCCATGGACGAAAAGCGGTGATTTATTGATCTTACGTTACTTACACGTTAACAATACATTTATACAAGTTGAAACAAGCTAGAATATAAGAATACGGACTTGTACATAATATTTTATGTACAAGCCCATATCCTGATTTAAAAAGAAAATTTATATATGTATTTTCTCTCTTTAAAACGAACACTATATATTTTGTACAGAAACTTACTTTTATGGGTGACTAAGTTTGGGAATATCCAAAGTCTACATGGTCCCGCTGGATCCGAGGAATAAAAATTACTCACACACGCATTAGCCAGCCAGCGACAAGCTGCTACATCAGAGTTCTGAAACATTGCCCCACTCTTTTACAGCTGTTTGAACCTATTTATGCAATAACAAATAGCAAATCATTATGAAAAACCATTTTTTTGACTGTGGGCTAGCTAATTAACAATTAATATAAAATATAATTCATATGTATCAGTAATTTGAAGTGGCTTTGAACTGGCCATATAGCTCAACGAACACACAAACGATGGGTAAGAAAGCTTTAGTGTGGTATCCTCGTACTGGCAAACGTAGAGAGAAGTCTATGCTCTGCAGCGGATATGTGAAGGGCTATAATGAAGAATATGATGAATTTATATGTCTATAATTTACCCAATAAATCTTCCACGTGACTCCTAGGACTAATAGTGTTCTGTAGATTTAATATATACATTTACTTATTACTACGTTTTAAGATCGCAAGTTTTTGGCCGTCATTTTTATTGTATAGTACATACTGACGTCATACCCGTCATACTATAATCCAAATTATTCCGCGCTAATATAGTGACCTCTATATATACAAGGGTCAGCGGCCAATATTAATATGACGTATGACTTCGATTTAATCTGTTAAATATTTTAGAAACATAATAATCTCAGTGTCACTTATATAACTGACTGGATAACATTGGTAGAATTCATTATACAACTAAATTGCCATAAACATAATTAAAAATTAAAAATTTGTACAACCGAATTCAATATAAATTATTAAGGATAACTCATAGACTATTAGTCAGACCTTGATCAAATTCGAAGGGACCACATGTGAAGCACCAGCTATCAAATAAAAAAAGAATCATCGAAATCGGTTCACTCAGAAATAAGTTATGAGGTAACACACATAAAAAAAACATACAGTCGAATTGAGTATCTCCTCGTGTTTGAAGTCGGTAGAAAATGAAGAAGAAGAGAAGAGAAAACATCTGCTTAAATCCGATGACTAGATAACTTAAGACTTAAGAGTGGAAATATAGACTTTACAAACTTAATTATTATCCTACTTTTGGTCATGCTTTAAAATACTTACAATACACATATATTCATATTTGACGATGTCTAGTAAATCAGACGGATGAAGATGTTTTTCTTCGTATTTCGGTCGTTGAATGACATATTTTTTCGGTAAACATTTCCCGTGAACTATAACTTCGTTTCTGTTACATGCACAACTCTCGCACTTGATACAAATATTATTTTGAACTTTGTATCCGCGCGCGCACTTTACGCATTGTACTTCTGTCAGAGGTGTTCCATCATGATTTTGTGTAACTGTTGATTTTTTCATAAATTTTTAATAAATTAGTTCTTTTTCTAATTCTTTTATTAAAAATGTTTTTTTTTATAGGATAGGTTGACAAACGAGCACACAGTTCACCTGATGGTAAGTGGTTCCTGTGACCCATAGACATCTATATCTATCCTCAATAAAGACTCAAAATGCAGATGCGTTGTCACCCGTGAGGACTAACATGGAATGCCTTTTTTCCAGTAAAAGGAGTCTCCCCGGTTCTCTACACTCACCACACGAAACACAGCAGTGTCAAGCTGCCATTTTACGCTCGTATTCTGTGAGAGCATGGTCCTTCCCCGGTCGAGCCGACCCATTCGTGCTACAGCTATACTACTAATATAGCTGCAGCATGGCTCTACCGTGTATAATAGTAATATAGTGATTTACTCCAGTTGCTGTAGAAATCTTGGGATTTTTGAGAGCCATACCACGTGGAAAAATGTGTAAGAAACATATTTGATTATCCACATAAAATATCAGATTTTTTTAATGGTTACTGCATCAATTTATTGACTAATTTTAACTTAGTTATTTGATTATTTTATTACTGATTGCTAAACATAGTTATATTTATCCAAATAGCAATCTAGATTAAATGAGGCTTTTAAGAACCAGGACAGTCCCTCAACTTTTTTGCAAAAGACAATTTCTTTTGCAAATAAGTTGAGGAACTGTCTGACACGTTATAATATATGTTTTGTTATTAAATGTGAAAAATAGATATATTTTGATATCAAGGGTTGACCAGTTAATTTAAAAGATTATTTTTAGCGTTAGGGCACTACCAGTTTGTTGGCGAAAAAAGAAGGAAAACACGTATTTAGGAAAGTTTTTGTCAAAGAGCGAACATTTATTCATTCTTTCTAATATAAAGTGTTATGGTCAGTAGGAGAGTTATGAAAATAGAGTATAATCAACAATGTTGTTATTGATTGTCATGATGTCTACTGAAAAAAACTTGTTTATTGAGAATAAAAAAGTATATATACGCACAAGAAAATTGGCGAGATCATAAATTAACCTAACCTAGAGTTTCGTTTTTAGAGAATTTTAATGATATTTAAAGACTTACCAGATACGTAATCTTTTGGACACTTTCTACATACAATTCTACCAGAAGAGAGTTGACATCGTCGCGGCACACACGTGTAGCCATCCGCGGACACTACCTCCGTCACGTTGCATACTCGGCACCGAGCTAATCCTGTTTGAATGATTTAGACTAGGAGACTGTGTGGTATAATGTCAAGAAAGATTTGGTGGATGCAGCTACCGAAGTATGTGGTGTAAGTAAGAGAACGAATGAAAGGAAAAATAACACGTTATGGTGGGATGATGAGGTACGGATGGAAGTTGAAGCAAAGAAGAAAGCATGGCTAGATTTACTAGCAACCAAGGCTAGTAATTCTAGCGGTATGAATGATGATATTGAAAGGAAAAAGGCAGTCTTTAGACATCTAAATAAGAGAGTAAAAGAAGTAGTTGAAAAGAAAAAGCAAGAAAGAACGGATAAGAATGATAGAAGAATATCGGATAATTTCCAGGCAAACATTAAAATGTTCTGGAAACTCGTAAGAACTGCCAGGGGACAAAACAGCCTAGAATGAATATTACACGAGACCAGAATGGCTGTATTCTGAATGAGGAAGTTTTAAGTTTCAGGAGATAGAAGGAATGCTTTGAAAGCGTGTTTATGAGTGATGAGACGTTGGAATTAAATGAAATAGAAATTCCGGAAAAAGAGGAAGTAGATAGAGACATAAGTATAGATGAAATAATGAAAGCAATGAAAAGTATGAAAGCAGGTAGGGCAGCCGGATATGATAGAGTATCTCACTCGAAATGCTAAGGGCTGGAGAAGGAGTGGTGGCAGACCTGATGTTCACCTTGTTTAATTTATGTTGAGAACTTAAGCGCGTACCGGGAGACTGGTGCAAAGTCGTAATAGTCCCAATATATAAGGGAAAAGGATCACAGCAGGATTGTAAAAACTACCGTAGTACCTTCTTAGCATTGTGGGAAAACTGTACACTAAGGTGCTAATTGAAAAAGTTATGGAAGAAACTGATTGAAAAATTTCCATCAGTTTCTATCACATATATAGCACTAGATAGCCTGCCATACTTAATGCATTGCTTGCTCGCGTAGTCTAGCTACCATGACGTACTATTATTTATTCTGCCATGGCTCTGTATATACAACATGTAAGGAAAATCCTGTGGTTTCCGTTAAGTGTTTGCTGTTTGCGGTTTGTGCCGAATTTCTTTGATTTGTGCACGGAAAACCTATACGGCTTGTCGGCGAGTGTTGGCCGCCAACGCCAAATACACACAAAACTACTTACCTTTATATAACACCTCTTGTTGTACTTGTATCGACCCGTTATAGCCTATAAAAATCCACTGATGTATATAGGCCATCCCCATAGATTCCCTTATATTATGGGTTAGTAAACACAGATGTTTTTATAATTTTAGTTGTTATAAGGGATATGCTGCCGCCCACCTTCAATTTCAGTTTCTCTCTGTCACCTCTTATGACACCCACGGTATGATATAGGGTAGTGGACATTCTTACACCGTCCCTACACGGTTGTAAACTGGTCTATAGTAGGTTTAACGTAATGCACGAATATGAAAGACATTAATTAGGTACTACGCAGGAATAATTATGTTTACAATAGTCAACTCACCGTCTTCAGAAGCGGTCATAGAACCATTAGCTGGACACGGTCGACAGTTTAAACTGCTGGCTTCAAAAAATTCCACACTACTGATTACTCAATTAGGAGAATGAAGTCCGCTTAGCTTACTCGAAAACATTAACATGTGATATAAATACAGTGTTATCTTATACATAGTTCTAGTGTATAATTTGAATCTATCAGTAATAATAATAATAAGTATATAATTTTAGAATATAGTTTGTAGTTTTAAGGTAGTAAAAACAACAAAGCAGCGATAGTTAGAAGGGTTTGTTTACGTAATTTTTGTTGGTTGCCTAGAAACGAGTACTCTGCTTTTTTTGTTTCTATTGTGTATTGATTATTATAAATGCAACCTTGTTATTTAAGCTACCAAGTCCTTTATTACTAGAACTATGTCTTATTTTCCATCGGCCCTCAAAAATCTACTAATGGACATGAAGATCTTTGGTTCTAAAATTGTAAGTAGAAATAAGACCCATACTAACCATTATTTAAAGGGTGAATCTCACTATTATCCTTCACAGTAAGCTACCGTGGGAAAATCATTGTTTCAAAGAGCACAAGGGATCTGTCACAGCAAACGTCTGGCTGCCGAACTTCGGGTACCGCGCTTACTAATCCGAGTGAAACTGGCCACAGTCAACGTGTGCTTGCTGTACTACCATATGTCAGAAGACCTACAGACTAGATTGGCTATATCTTGAAGTGAGGTTTTTTTAATATGATAGGGTGACGAGCACACAGTCCACCTGAAGCTAAGTGGTTGCTGTGACCCATAGACATACACATTTCTCCTCAATAAAGAATCATACTGCAGATGCATTGTCACCCGTGAGGAGATGGAATGCCTCTTTTCCAGTAAAAAGGGTATCCGGTTCTCTACACTCACCATACGAAACATAGCAGTGTTAAGCTGCTATTCTACGCCCTTCCCCGGTCCAGCCGACCCATTCGTGCTATAACTATACTACTAATATAGCAGCAGCATGGCTCTACCACGTAACAAAAGTTTTCATTAGAACATTCTACAAGCCGTTGGGGGCTTACACACGACTCTAATAAAAAATACCACTTCAAAGCTAAATATTGAACCCGTGAATCCAAAAAATGTTGTTCAATTAACCCAATATTTTTGAAAGAACTATCCACCGACACCCCACAAGATAGAATAGACGGATAAAAAGAATCACCCCCCCCCCCCCCCCCTGTATGAAATATACCCAAAAATAATAAATAAAAATAGATAATTTGACAAAATTCCAAAAGAACACACCTCGAATACTCATTTGTTAGTCGAATTTGTATGTGTAGCAGGGGTATTAATGATTATTTTGCCTCAAAAATTCAAATTAACCTGGTATAAAAATACAAAAACCGATTTAGTGTGGGCGAGTCGCGTGACGTCCACGGTGAAACCCAAGCTTTACCCTTCGAATTCAATATGTTCAATAGAACAGAACTGCACGAGGGCAGAAATGATAATATATTATGTATGAAATATCAGCAAACAAAATACGATACTAACACTTATTATATGACTTAATATAACTAGATAAGCTTATATTCAGACTTATTGCATGCACTTATGTACTATATTATTTAGTTATAGAATCTCCTTTATCTTCTTCATCGACATTGGGCTATTACGGCTGTTAGTAGGGAGGAGGATTTGCCTTATTAGTCACGCTCGGCAGACAGATTGACGACAGACACTATCAGACGTTTCACAACTTGATGCTGCTCCCCGTTCGCCGGCCTGGTTATTTCACGCCTGACGCAAACGTGATAGTATATCTCATAGCTGCCTCTTACACCCGTTGTGATAGTTAAATGCAGTCATTCAATGGAGAAATTAAATATAAGAAAGAAGAATGAAAAGAGGTCATGTCTTTGAAATTATATTAATTTACATATACAGTAAAACCCGCTTAAGACGATTTTGAAGGGACCCAGCTGAAATCGCGACTTAAGCGGGAAAGCGTATTATGCGGGATAGGAAAAATAAAATATCATTTACAAATATTGTGTAGGTATTGAATTATAGGTACTCGTATACGTATTTATAAATTTATTAGAAAGGTATAATGTTGTGCATATGTGTATGTATTTAAATACGTTACATCATAGTTAATTATAATTTTAATGACATTACTTAAAATAATCACTTATTTTGGTTTGGCAAAAGGATTGTGATGCATTATTAATGACAAGGTTTTCAATATAATTTAACTTTTGCAGTGCGTTTTCACTATTCCCGAAAGAAGATACACAGCGCCCTAAATTGTTTACTGCTGATAATGCCTCTGTGTTTGATAAAATCGGACTTGACTCTCCTTCATCTTCATCGTCATCACTTAGGCCCTAAGTGATGACTGACTTTTTGGGTGTTATTCACATCTTGAATAAGATCTTCGATCGAACAGGTTTCATAGGGTGCAACATTGTCATCAATGGAAGAATATCCAGAAAAACCCTGCAGCATCGTGGGTTCTTCTTCCAACACGACTACAGCTCCGTTATTTCGGAAACCTGCTTTCTTAAAACAATTTTGTATGGTTTCAGGCTTAATTGCTTGCCATGCCGCTGCAATGTTTAGGATCGCGCATTGCACAGTCAAGGGTCGTTTGCTGTCAGGGTCTTCCATTTCCTTAAGATAGCGATGTATCAATCGTGTTCTGTAGCCATGTTTAAGGACTTTTATAATGCCCTGATCCATTGGTTGCAACTTGCTCGTCACATTCGGAGGTAAAAACACAAACTTGATGTTCTTTAGTTCAACATCTCTAGGGTGAAAGTTTAGAGTTATCAATGAAGAGAATTATGCGTCTACATTTAATCTGGAAGTGATCATCTAAAGCTTTTAACCAGTTAATAAAACGAAGGCCAGTCATCCAAGCTCGAGATTGTGCATCATATGTAACAGGGAGTGATTTCACGTTTTTGAAGCAACGTGGATTTTTCGCCTTACCTATCACTAGCAAATGTAACTTTTCCGACCCAAAAGGCGTATTAGACGGGATTACGAATCGTATTAAGCGTGTTAAAATGTATGAAAACATGCCTCAAGTTACAGGGAATGACATAAAATGGCGTATTAAACGAGAAATCGTATTAAAAGTGATCGCGTATTAAGCGAGTTTTACTGTAGATGAACCCCATGCTTTAGAGAAATTCTTGATTTATTAACTTTGCAGAAAATAAAATCAAAACATTTTCAGAATACGTTCGTATCTAACAAAGGGTGATTTATTGCATATTGATGTAACAAAATTACTTCTATTGTTTCTTTGTCGACTGCAATATTTAATCCATTTTTCATTTCGACAAATATTAAAGTTAGATGTATGTCCGTTTTTATTCAGTGGTGCTAATTACACTGCAGAACAATGGCTTCTCTTCCCAGTATATTTTTGGTGCTTATATTTCTAATAAAAAATAATTCCCCTTTCTTAATAAGTAATGACCATGGATATCATAATTCCAAACATATTGTGGATACTACCATTCAATTAGCGAACAAAAATTTTAATTTTAGATGGCAAACAGTAGTTGTATCGAAAGACGTTGATGGAATAGTAGTAGACAATTTTCTCAAAAAGTACAAAGGCACCGTAGTTATTGAAGTGAAACGAGATGGACTGCCTTCTCAGCAAGTTGTTATTTTTGTGGAGTCTTTTAAATCTTTTAGAAAAATTTTAAAAATATTGAAACCTGATCTTAAAGGGAAGTCACTTTTGCACAGCGGAGCAAAATTTATTATAGTTCTGCTTTCGCAATCACATCGAATTGAAGGTATTTTTCGCATACTATGGAGTTATTATGTAATAAACGTTATGGTAATAACGAACCAAAAGAAGAACTTGACTGCTGTGTACACATATTACCCATATAAGAACTATATTGACTGCCAGAACACGAAACCTTTTCTTCTCGGATTAGTAGACAAAAATAATGCTGTTAAAACGAATGTATACCCGGATAAAATGGCAAATATGTATAAATGTCCTCTCTATATATCAACGAACAAACTGTATCATTCCTCTACAGAGCAAAAACTCCCATTGCAGATAATAAAGAACAATATGTTGCGTTTATTAAAAGATGTACTGAACTTTACTCCAATTACTTCTACCAGTGATTACGTCAGTGTTGATTCATACCGAGCCCAAAATCAGTCTGGTTCATTAAATGATGTTATAATCGGAAAAGCAAACATTTCCACCTGCAGTATTTCATTAGGAGTGGAAAGGTTAGGACTTTTAGATTATTCATTTCCATATTTCAGAATAAGAATTGTTTGGTTGGCGCCTTCTATTAAGCCAGGGCATGTGTGGTTGCGATTACTATCACCATTGAGTGAATACATGTGGCTGATACTTTTGATTTTAATATTCTTTTTAAAATCACTTCCATTCATATTGAAAATGAGGTCAGCGAAGAAGTTTACTTACAAGCACTTTAGAGGCATACACAAACTTAAAAGTGTCTCGTTTTGAATTTGGGCCGTGTTGCTTGGACAACCGATTAGAGTGTCTCCAAAACGGTTTCGAGATTTTTACATAATTGGATTGTGGATCTGGTTTACGTTTGTTGTAAGGAGTGCATACCAAAGCGTTTTGATAGGAGCGTTGAAAACAGAGACCTTTATAGGAAATTTTGCAAGTTTGCAAGAAGCCGTTGAGAATGGGTATAAGTTTGGTGGTCGAGCTGGAATGCTGGTGTTTTTTGAACATGATCCACAGATACGTGATGAATTCAAAATAATACCAGAAACTCGGTTTGAAGACATTTTCAAGAATGTCGTGGAGGGAAAAATTAAATTTGTATTTGCTATATCTTTGGAATACGCTTGGGCTTATTGCCTGTCGCAGGGAATTAATGAAAATGAATGTGGCCATGTTTTGTCAGATTCCATTATGACCGTACCTTTGGTAGTTTGGACGAAAAAGGATTCGCCTTTTATGCGACCCTTATCGATATGGTTACAAAGATTTTTAGAAAGCGGACTACTTGAACGTGATACTATAAAACCTGTAACTGTGAGAGCTTCACGGGCATCATCAGATCCAACCCCACTAAGTCGCAATCAGACTCTCGGTTGTTTTATTTTCTTGTTGATAGGGTACGGTCTGTGTACTTTTGTATTTTGTTTAGAAAACTTAAAAATAAAACTCTTGCCCAAAAACCGAAATTAAAGTTATTATAACAATACGATAAGGCGGGAAACCGTTCGGGGGAGAGTTCATCATCAACACCTGCAGTTAACTTAAAACAAAGAAGGCTATGGATGCCTTGTCACATCTGAGAGTTGAAATAGAATGCCTCATAATCAGTTATTATATTGGCTCTCTGTATCCTTCAGACCTGACCACAACAGTTTCAGCATCGCTATTTAGCGGCAGAAATATAATCTACCCAGGCAGGCTATTAGGTAGAAAAGAAATCCTAACATCTAGTTTTGTAGATCGAACATGGTTGGGCTTAGAATCAAGTCGCCTGAATTTGAGGAGTCTGTCACTGTGAGGGGGGGGGGGGGGGTGTCAAGGCGGCTTATCTCAAGCGTCCCAATGCAATTTTAGATGCCGCAGCTGCGTCGAAATATTTAATATAATTTACTAAAAATATTCATAAATCACTAATTAATACCTGAAACGGAACTTTTCACATTGACAGTATCTAATCAAAAACAGTTGTACTCGATCAAAGAGAATAGAATAGAATAGAATAGAATAGAATAGAATAATTTTTTATTCAATATAGATCACATGTGTAATACTTATTGAAAGTCATTTTTTACTTTACCACTGGTTCGAAAAAAAAAACCTCTGTCCTGGGAAGAACCAGCAAGAAACCCAGCGGGACTTTTTTTTAAAGCAAATTTTACAATAATGGTTGTACTAACTATATAAGTACAAAATTTATTTTAGAAACAGCTTGGAAGCGATCACCTCATTCCCAGGGGTTATTATCAACCATGTATTCATTTATACTATAATAACCTTTTTTATACAGTTTCAACTTAACAAAACATTTAAACTTGCTAATGGAGAGAGCCTGTACACTTTCCGGGACCTTGTTGTAATAGCGTATACATTGCCCCAAGAATGAATTACTGACTCTGTGGAGTCGAGAAACTGGTATCACTAGCTTGTGTTTGTTCCTAGTGTTTACAGAATGCACATCACTTTTTTTACTAAAACTACCTTTGTTTTTGTGAACATACATTAAATTTTCGTAAATATACTGAGAGGCCAAAGTTAATATATTTATTTCTTTAAATTTATCTCTAAGAGACTCTCTCAGTTTTAGGTTGTAAATAGCTCTAATGGCCCTCTTCTGTAAAACAAAAATAGTTTCTGAATCAGCCGCATGTCCCCATAGCAAAATCCCATAAGACATTATGCTATGGAAATAACTGAAATAAACTAATCTAGCTGTCTCGACACTAGTGAGACCTCTAATCTTTTTTACAGCATAGGCTGCAGAACTTAGTCTGCTTGCTAGTTTGGATATATGGGGGCCCCACTGAAGCTTTGCGTCGAGAGTGATGCCAAGAAAAACAGTGGATTCAACAGGGCTCAGTTCTTCCCCATTTAAAAACACATTGGTACTCAGATTTCTAACATTCGTTGTTGTAAATTTAATACATTTAGTTTTATTTCCGTATAAATGTAAATTATTAACGTTAAACCAATGCACTAATTTTGATATAGCATTATTCACTTCGTCACATTTAAATGATTTACGTTTAAGTTTAAAAATCAAAGAAGTATCATCAGCAAATAATACTATATCATGATTATCCTCTACAATAGAAGGTAAGTCATTAATATACACTAGAAACAGGAATGGGCCGAGAATTGAGCCCTGAGGGACACCCATTAGTACAGGTGAGCCGGAAGAACTTTTACCATTAATAATAGCTTTCTGCATTCTATTACTTAAATATGAAATTATAAGTTTAAGCGCTGTGTTCTTGACACCATAGTACTGTAGCTTCCTGATTAATGTCTCATGGTGAACGCAGTCGAAGGCCTTGGAAAGGTCACAAAATATACCCAAAGCATCCTCTGAATTCTCCCATGCACAAAAAATATGTTTAATAAGCTCAACTCCAGCGTCAGTTGTTGAGCGACCCCTTGTAAAACCGAATTAATTTCTATGTAGCAATTTATTAATATTAAAGAAACTTAACATTTGATCTAAAATTATTTTTTCAAAAATTTTACTAAATGTTGGTAGTACAGAAATTGGTCTAAAATTGGCGGGGTCTAATGTACTACCTGATTTATATAAAGGTATGACTTTACTAAGTTTCATTAAATCAGGAAACACACCAGATTCGACGCTTGTATTAAATATAGTGGCTAGATAAGGTGCTATTATATCTATTATAGATAAAATAACTTTAACGGAAATCCCCCATAAATCTGCCGTTTTCTTAACATCAATAGTTTTAAAATATTTAACGATATCTTTTGGCAGTACTCTATGGAATTTAAAAGTATTTGAAAAAGCCTTTACATTTTGTTTAAGCAATGATTCGTCGACAGTAGGAGAAGAGTTTAATGATTTAGTTGTCAAAAAAGGAACATCAGTAAAATGTTTCTCAAAAGCCATAGCAACTTCTTGATCAGATCGGGTTAAATTATTGTTAATATTCAATTGAAAATCCGAGTTGCGCGGTTTGACCTTGCCCGTTTCACTATTTATTATTCTCCAGGTCATTTTAATTTTGTTTGATGCAGTTTTAATTTTGTTACTTAAATGTAAAGCCTTAGCTGTGGCGCACACTTTTTTAAATATTTTAGAATATGTTTTTACATAATCTCTAAATATAACACTACTATTAAATGATCTTTCATTATAAAGCTCGTATAACCTTCGCCTACTCTTATAAATTCCTACTGTCGCCCATTCATTAAATGATTTGCGACTGTTAAAAGAGAAAGTTTTAGAAGTAAATATCCTACTAAATTCACAAGTTATAATTTTAAATAACGTACCATACAAATAATTAGCACTGTTTTTAAATGAAAGTGATGGAAGTCTTTTTATTATATTACTTCTAAACCTCTCCAAGCGATGTTCATTTATTGGAACAAACACAACTTTCTTATTTTTCTGTTTCTTGTGTATGTAAGGCAATGATACCAACTGTCCACAGTGATCTGAACTTAAATTTTGAATAATTGATTTATGCAAGGGCTTAACATCTGTAAAAATATTATCTATACAGGTCGCACTAGGCCCAGCAATACGTGTTGGTTCTAAGAATAAATTAACAAGATTATACGATTTAAACAATGAGCTAAACTTAATACTAATGGAAGAAGTTTCAAGGAGATTGATGTTAAAGTCTCCACATATTACAACAGACTTGTTCTGTTTACTAAGTTTGAGCAAAACTTCTTCCACAATCCTTTCAAAATAGTCATAAGTAGCACATGGGGGTCTGTAAACACTCACAACAATGAGGTGCTCGAGCTCGACACAAGCCATTTCTACAGTTCGCTCAACAGAGAGGCTCACTATATCTTTACGTTCTTTATATAATAATGATTTATCTGCTAGTATTAAGGAGCCACCACGTAAACTTTTTTCTCTATTGAAGGAACTGACCACCTGGTGATTTCTGAAATTAAACATGAAATTATAATCTTTTAGCCAATGTTCAGTAATACAGAGGATATGTATGTTGTTACTATTTAAAAACAATTCAACTTCTAATTCTTTGCCCATCATGCCTTGTATATTTTGATGCACCAGGTGTAAACAATTTTTATTACTTATTTGTGGGCTACATTCAAAGTTAATTAAACTCTCATTATTGCTAGAGATTGCCTCTATTGTCGCATTTACTAATTTAAATTAGTTGGAACTGATTCCAAATTAATTGTCAAATAATTATCCTGCCCAATAAAAGCAGTCTTGGTAGCCAAAAACTTGGCTGAGTTAAAAAGTAAATAATAAGATAGCACATTTGCTATCAGTCTTAAATTATATTTGGATAGGTAATACCTATCTTTTGTCCAAAACTTTTTTATTAAATTATTTATGTCAATTACATGAAATTTGTCATTATTATCATTACAATTATATGTCAAATTTAAATTATTATTACATATTAAATTATGCATTTGTATATTTAATTTATGTCTTAAATTATTTTCCTGTGGCAATCCCTGTATATAAGGCAGTGTGAACAAGACAATTTTGAGTACATTTAAGTTATTAAGTTGTTCAATATATCTTAATAACTGTTTGTTGTTTACACTGCCTCTTCTACCAACAAAAATTATTATTGTACTATTTGGGCAAAATTTAGTAACAATAATTTTATTTAGGATATCACTAAAAGATGCTCCAGGCATGCAGCAATTTGTAATTTTTTGTCCCTTTAAAGAGTAATTTAAAGTTATGCCTAGATTTTTTCCTATGTCATCGCTATACACAATTATATTATTTTTGTTAATATTTAAGTTATTTTTATTTTAAGCTCCTCTGCTATGGCACTGTCATAGAGTTTTGGTGGTGGTATAATATTATCAGCACACACCGACTCTGAAGAAGCTGGTATTGAATGCTGACACTCACATTGATGTTGAACTAAGGAGTCAAAACGCTCCTCATTGTATTTACATGTCTTTACCAGATTATCCATAGCCAGTATGTGTTCTTTTATTTCGTTTTGGGCTGATTTATATTTATTGGATACAGTTTGAAGGGAATTTGTAAGAGATAATATTTCTGATTTTAGGCACTCTACGTCAGTCTCATAACATTTTCTTATGTTATCCACCTCAATTGAATACAAATTAAGTTCATATATCAATGCTTGCTTTTGTTTACATAAATTAATATAATTTTTGGTATTAATCTTATTTTTTATTAATTTTTGTACTTTCCTTATATATTTATTAACTTTTATATACTTCTTCAATTTGGTTTTACTGCAATTAATCCTCACTGAATTTCCTGAAGTGGTAGAGTCATCACCAGTCAAGTCTATTGTTGCAGATTGCTGTAAAATTCTTGAAGTATTACATTGCACAAGCTCAGAGAACAGGCTTTGAGTCTGGGAGGCGTTAAGATTATCTATATATGTTTTAAATTGTATTATTTGCTCATTAGCCTCATTCAACAGCTGTAACTTCAATGCAGCAATGAACCTGAGAGCTTCCTCATATTCCTTGCTGCATCGGTCAAACACATTAACCATTCCCTGTAGCTGATCTCTTTCTTTTATAACACTAGTGTATTCTGTGTCTAACTTAACCATATCACATTTCAATTGTGTGTTTTTGGCAATTATGCTAACTATTTCTTTTTCATTATCATCCCTTTCCTTAAGCAACAGTTCACACTGCTCCCTGGACGCCTTAAGTTCTTGGAGCGCAAGCTGGAGTTGGTTCTCCATCTGGCGCGTCTTGCCGTTGCGAGTATTCATTTTTCTATTTATTATAAATAATAAAAGAAAACAAAGATCGAAAACAGAAGGAGCAGAGTAAGCTAATATCGAGTTATTGTTTTTTTTTATTTACAAGTCTCAAATCAAATTATCGTTAAAACAATTCGAAAAGAAACCCGCAAAGAATGTAAAATATCCGAGTAATAGAATAGATCTTTAAAATTATAAAAGGAATGATATTAAATAAGAATTACAATAATTTCAAAAATTAAACAATGTTCGTTACCTGTCACTTTTTTGTTCCAACACCAAAATGATTGTAATAACATTTATGTACCAACTTTCTTAAATATTAAATACAAAGCGGCAGTAATTATTAACTATAACATAAAATTGAGGTGGATATAATGAATTTACAATATTTAAATTATTAAAATTTATCGAGACCAATTACTTTTACAACTTATCACCAGGGTTGCCACAGATTTATCAGAGAGAGAATATAATCACTACGTTTATACTCGACTTCGCGACTCGCGTCATAAGCGTCATTCCGTTTCTTCCGAGTTTACGTGAATGTGCTCGTTATTGTTACTATCCGCCTCCTGTTTTTGGACGTCTTCGCTACCCCTCTGGAGACCGATTGCTTGCTAATTTACGACGTTTTTGGAAATGGTGGAAGTTATAAAATATGTTTACTTATTAAAGTAATTATAAAAGTTAACATTTTGGTGTTTTATTTGGTGGAATAGCGAGCGATGCGAGCTCGGGACTTGGGGTACCCCGACTCGGACAGGTTAGGTTAGAAGGGGATAGCCTCCATCCCATTCGTGGTTAATTCTTTATAAACCACCCAGAAATAGGAGCCCCGCATTGCGGGGCTCCGTCAACCGAGCTTCCCTCGACTGCGCCATGTTGAGTGGCATTGGGCTACCCTCCCCAAACTCTCTGCCCCCCACAAACCAGGTTTATATTGTCAAAAACATTACGAAAATATCACCTCAAAATTAAATTAAAAAAAAAAAAAAAAAAACTAAACACGTCCGGCAGGAAATGGAAGTGGAGGGTGACTGTGCAAATTCCCTCCCCCTCCCCCGCACCACCCTGCACCCCCAAATTCAGGCGACTTGATTCTAAACCTTACCCATCGAACATTTTCATAATAATTTCTTATTATATTAGTCGAGTTAACATGAGTACAAAAGTTAGTTAAGGTGCCTGCGGATAATAATGCCTGTCGGCTAAGAAGGTCTAAATAACAAAAATCGTATTTACAATAACCACACTCGCTTAAGGAGATAATAATATAGGTACTCCTATGCCACGATAATGTCTATACAAGTTTACAGAGACGCGCTACCCCGCGTCCTGCCACCAGAGTTGCATTATCTATCATAAGATACGACTGCACTAGACCAATAATAAAAATTAGTCCAAATAAATCGTAAGTAAGTTTTGTAATATTACACTTAGCCATCATATAATTGATGATAGGAGGGAATAGAGAGTGCATCTGTGCTTACGCATACATTCGGATACTATAATTCTGTATTGTGCTGATGGGCTTATTCTCCGTTGAGACTGGCCGCTGTGACACTCAACCAAACAATAAACCCAATTCTCAACTCAACCTAACACTCAACTCAACTCGCGATACACCGACACATTGATGATAATCACGAAAAGTAGTTTGTTTGACAGTTTGTTCATCATTATACGAGTACTAATGACTTTAAGTACTGTTAGGCGAAGCAATTTATACATTTTTTTAGAATTACATATATTACGTATAAATTGATTATTTGAGTTCGTTAAAGCAGTAGGCCTTATTATCCTAACATGGTAAAACAAGGTCTACTAGCAAGGTTTTTAGAAATGCTTAATTCTGTGTTTCTTAATGACAGATGTTACAATTATTCGTTCATACTTTATAGAAACTGTACTAAACTAATGATTTTTATTAAAATCTGTAAATCAAATTAGATTTTTCTAATTTTATTTTCGATTTTCCCTTAGCTAGACCTTAATACGTAAATTACGCAAAATATCAGGATTCAAAAAATAAAGGCGATAAATTCCGTATAATTTGATTTACTCGTACCCAAGAGCAATGTTTTGCATAACTGCGAATCAGAATTTTTGAAAAATGAGAATCGTTACTAACAGTGCACTGCGGATTTAAAAGAGTGCTACGCCTGACACAGAAATAATAAAAGAAAAGAGCATTTCCCTTTCAAGCACGTGAATAATTTGTCACGTCAGTACCTACGTACGAGACAATATATCGTGTGCGATATCACACGCTTGTAAATTATATAACAACAATGTTATTTACACTTTTCTCATAGATTTACAACAAAGGAGTACTTTTATATAAAAAATGAAACACTTTTGTGATAACACCTCATAAAACAGCTTCATAATCTCGAAATTGTTTTAATATAAGGTGACGTTAAATATTATATTTGACTGCATTAAAATAAGAATTTATAATTATAATATTGCATAACTTCTGGAATATTTTATAATTTTGAGAAAGTAAACCCACTTTTTTAGATATAATTACTCTTGTCCCGTATTATTAGGTAACTTGGTGGCGGCATCAATACCCTCCTTCTGATCGAAAAACATCCACTGCTTGGAGTTTGTAGGAAGTAAAACCAAATTTAAATAAGTTACTACTAAAACGTGTCTACTAAAATGGAGCTCTTTAAGAGTAGATAGAAACTTTCCAACAAGAATTCAATAAAAGGATAAATCAAATCAATGAAATACGGGCAAATGGATATTACCATTGAATTATACAAAACTTTATGTTATGTAACTTTATGTTATGTAACATATAAATCAATGGATATTACAATCTCGGAAACGAACTTGTGGCGTGAAAAGCAATGCCTTTGAAATGTTATGAATCTGAAAATGATCGTCTTCGTTACAGAGTTTATTTACAACTAGCTATGCCCGCGAATTTATTTGCATAATGCGGAGTTAGTTTGTGTGAAGAGAAGCTTTATTACTTTGGGCCTAATTTGTTTTATAAACTACGAGTACATCACGCAGATAGTAATCGTATAATAGTAATAATTGTAAGTATACAAACCCCATCAACTAAACGGATGACTTCAACACCAAGGATTCGAACGTAGAGCCGTCGTAGCTGAGGGGTTACGTGCTTCCTGTAAAGTTTACAGTATACAAGAACCAATATAATTCAAATTTTAAGTGCTAGTTTACATTACATTACATTTGTTTACCTTCGGTAAGCAATTACTCAAATTAAAAAATAAAATTAAGCGTCACTTACAATAAAATAATATTTCTTTCATGGCAAGATAAGAATAGTGCGAGGGAGATGGATATTATTCCCTCTCGCTTCATTGTAGCCGCCAAGGTCGTCTACATTACGTCAGAAGGTTGTGACGGTAAAATCTAACACTTTTTCTCGCCTAGCCCCCATCCGCCAATTTCTTATAATAAGAAACTTCGTTCCAAAAGCGTTTCTTGGATTGCAAGCTTCAGTGATGTGTGGAAAATAATACTTTTAAAAGTATGCCAGTCTTTGGCAAGAAGTTCGACTTTCGAAAACCCCTTTTGCGATTATCTCAAAAACTATGTGCGATATGGGAAAATGCTTAAAATAAAAATTGAAGATCCATTAATTTCATGTAAAAAGGTGTTAGTATCTTATCATTTAACATTCTCAGTTATGTTGTAAAATGATGTTGAAGTAAAAAATTATAAAAATCATTTTTACATCAAAACTTTAAGTAATAGGAAATAAAGTTTGAGGATTTATTTATGTAAAGTTGTAAACCAAAAAAGTTATGTCTTAAACTTTTTCATGTCTTAAAGTTTATGCGATAATCATCAAAAGCCTTTATTTAATCAGCTTTTTGATTTCACAAATAAACCTGTACCATCGCTCTCTATACATTATTAAAGTTTCATAACAAACGGTTCAGACATTCCTAAGATTAGCCCGGACAGACAGACTGACTGACCAAAATTTTAAAAATAACCATTCATATTTTAATCTCATGCGAAGAACCCTCTGTGCTTAATAGAAACCAGTTATTTTGATATTACAGACAAACACTTCACTTTATTTAAATATATATAGATATAAAAATCTTCAGTGCCATAACATCACCATCATGATTTTAAGGATTACTGCCTATCACAAGTCTACTGCTAATCATAGGTCTCTTTCAAAGAATGCCACGAAACACGGTCCATATCCACATGCGTTCGCCTCACTACATCACTTACAAGGTTGTTACTCCATCTAGTGGAGGGTGCATTACACTTTGCTTGCCATGACGAGGCTCCTACTAGAGACCCTTCTTCCAAATCAGTTGTCGGTTCTATATGACCAACCCATTGCCGATTCTGTTTAGTCTGGTTCTATTGCGGATTAAAGTTGGGCTGTCTGTAGCACAGTCCCTTCAGCGCTGACAAGTTAACTGTCGGTATAGGTGTACAATATCTAGTGCTAAATCAGAGAACGAAACCTAGATAGGTTTCGTTCTCTGATTTAGCACTAGATACTACTATACTATACTATACTAGATACTATACTACAGATAGGTGTCAAAAAAAGGTTTTTTTTTATAGAATAGGGGGCAAACGAACATGCGGCTCACCTGATGGTAAGTGACTACCGCCACCCATGAACAACCGCAACATCAGGGGAATTGCAGATGCGTTGCCGGCCTTTTAGAAAGGTGTAAGCTCTTTTTTTGAAGGTTCCTAATTCGTATCGGTCCGGAAAATTCGCTGGTGGTAAATGATTCCACAAGGAAGTTGTGCGAGGGAGAAAACTTCTTCTAAATCGCACAGTGGTGGACCGCCAATCATCCAGATGGTATGGATGGTAACGCGAGTTTTGTCGCGATGTGCGATGGTGAAATTGAGAGGCTGGAATTAGTCCGAACATTTCCTCAGAGCACTCCCCGTGATAGATGCGATAAAATACGCAAAGAGATTCAACATCTCTACGCAGTGCCAGTGTATCGAGGCGATCAGAAAGAACTCGGTTGTCAACGATTCGAACCGCTCTGCGCTGGATGCGGTCAAGTGGAAGGAGCTGGCACAGGGGTGCCCCGGCCCAGAGATGAGATCAGTATTCCATGTGGGGCCGAACTTCCGCTTTGTAAAGTTGTAAGCGATGTGCCGGCATGAAATACTATCTCGCTCTGCTGAGCACGCCAAGCTTTTTAGAGGCCAATTTGGCCTTCCCTTCCAAGTGACCACGAAACTGCACACTATTCGATATGTCGACGCCAAGGATTCCGATACTGGCTGAGGCAGCAAGGGGAGTGCCTTGAAACTGAGGAGATACGACAAAGGGGTTCTTTTTAGCGGTAAACACGCAAACTTGTGTCTTCTGGGGATTGAACTGGACTAGATTTAGTCGGCCTCAATCCGAGACTTTGTTAAGCAAAGACTCGACTTCAGACACAAGTTTGCCCCGGTACTCGGCGACATTTTCCCGAGAAATATTGGCACGGCCGGTATATAAGGCATCACCAGTGCTGTCGTCTGCATAGCAATGAATGCTACCAGTTAGCAACATGCAAGCAATATGCAGGAGAAACAGCGTTGGTGATAGCACGCAGCCTTGTGGAACACCAGCATTGATAGGCTTGAAATCAGAGCATGCACCGTCTACTACGACCTTGATGCTCCGATCAGCAAATAAACTGGTGATCCATTTGCACAATTTCTCGGGAAGCCTATAGGAAGGAAGCTTCGAAAGAAGCGCTTTGTGCCAGACCCGATCGAAGGCCTTCGCTATGTCCAAACTAACGGCCAATGCCTCCCCCTTGGACTCTACTGCC
Source organism: Parnassius glacialis (assembly GCA_033319125.1). Classification (NCBI taxonomy): domain Eukaryota; kingdom Metazoa; phylum Arthropoda; class Insecta; order Lepidoptera; family Papilionidae; genus Parnassius; species Parnassius glacialis. The sequence goes on from JAVANC010000020.1 coordinate 36,096,633, forward strand.
TCCGCCCATCTATGAGTTAAGTAGACTAGAAGATCACCAGCTGATCGACCCCGACGAAAACCATACTGGCGGTTACTAATTAGCTGGTGATCCTCAAGGTACCTCAGGAGCTGGCAATTTATAATGGCTTCCATTATTTTGGAGAACAAGGAGGTGATGGCGATTGGCCTGTAGTTGGACGGGTCTGAGCAGTCGCCTTTTTTAGGGATCGGGTGGACCAAAGCTGTCTTCCATGAATTCGGAACTACGCCTTGGGAGTAGGAGTACCGGAAAAGACGCGTTAAAACCGGTGCCAAATCCGGAGCACATGTCTTCAGCACAATGGGAGGGACTCCATCGGGCCCACTCGACTTGCTGACGTCCAGGGAGAAGATTGTTTTGCGAATCGAGCGCTGTGTAAATCGCACATCCGGCATGGAGCACTCACATCGCTGGATGGTCGGCGGTGTGTTCCCCCCGTCATCTAGAGTCGAGTTGGATGCAACGAGAGAGCTCAACAGATCGGCTTTCTCCTTTGCGGTATGGGCCAGTGAGTCGTCTTCTATGTGCAGAGATGGAAGAGATGGCTGACAGAAGTTCCCTTGGACAGCCTTGGCGAGAGACCAGAATGCACGGGTTCCCGAAGGAAGGCGAACTAGCTTCTCGCCAATTTCGCCGATGTGCTCAGACCTTGCCTTGGCAATGACGCTTTTGAAGGACCTGGAGGCGGAATTATACTTCTTTTTAAGTGCGCTGTTGTTTACATCCCGAGACGTTGATGCGTCAGCCCAGGCCCGGTAGCACTCCTGCTTATAGCGTGATGCTATTTTACAGGAGCGACCAAACCATAGCTGGGATCTGCCTCCGATGGGCACCACAGAGGATGGAAAAAAAAGTTCCATACTCTGAAGTACCACATCAGCAACAGAATCGGCAAAAACGCTGGGATCTTCCTGCGAGAAGCAAACCCGCCCCCAAGGGTAGGATGCAAAAAAGACCGCATCCCGTCCCAATCAGCTGACCTATAGTGCCAAACGCGGCGGCAAGCTGCAGATCGCAACTGGGATTGGAGCGTGAGTAACACCGTACGCCGGATCAGACAATGGTCCGAAGAGCCCAGAGATGCATCGACGGAGACTTGATATCCGTCCGGATGAGAGGTCAGCAGAAGGCCCAACAGGGAAGGTACATGGTCTTCCACATCTGGGATCTGCGTAGGTGAAGTAACCAGTTGTGTTAGACCATATGCCAAAGCAAATTCATAGACAGATCTACCCGCATGATCGGTTAAACGAACCAAGCCATTCAGCGCGGTGGGCGTTGAAATCACCGAGTATCATCATCTCTGCGGATGGAACCTGTTGTAGCACGGAGTCTGCAGCCATTTGGACGTGGTCGATGAGTCGGTCTGTTTTGGCATTACCGCTATGGGACCTATAGAGGCACCCTTAGACGCGGGGATGGTCGTTGCTGTCTACGCGCAGCCATAGGAAGGACAGGTCCGTACCTTCAAGACTGCCGAACAGATGTCGTCTCTGACGTATACGCTAACTACAGCCCGGGGCACAAAGGAGCGTTCCAATTTAGTAGGTAGGAGAGATATGAAGTATCAGCCGGAGAGGACACCTGAGTCTCGGTTAAAAAGAGCAAGGCCGGCTTCGCCGTCTCTAGATGGTAATGGACAGCGTTAAGGTTGGAATGAAGTCCCCTGATGTTGCAAAAATTCACGGATAGCGTGACAGGGGTCGCCTTGGTTGTATTGCTCCGCTTGCCCCGAGCAGCATTAGTCGCGAGCGGAATTTCGCCCCCCCCCTCCCCCCCCAGAATACGCAGGGCAGCCTGAGCACCCACGCTCAGGAGTAAAGTAGTTTGGTCGTGGATGCTCTGCGAGGGATTCTCCAGGGGTGCTGGTACCCTCCTGGGGTAGTCTTTTATTTAATTCCACTACCATGTTGAGGGGGGGGAGGGGGGGGGGATTGGGCCTCCGGCCACTGGACTTCTGGACTGGAAAGATACGGTTACAACATCAATGGCGAGTAACATCACTCACTATCGATTTGCGGACGATGTAGTCATTATAGCAGAATCACTGTAAGACCTCAACAGTACGCTCAATGACATCAATACTGTATCCCCCGATTGATCTTAAGATGAACATGGAAAAGAATGAAAGATGAACAAGACAAAGTTGTTGAGATACGTTCGAAGTTCAGGCGAAGTGTAGTCACCCCCCCCCCCCCCCCCATACACACAAAATAGAGTGACGCGTATGGATAATTGTATAACACGGTAAGTCCAACTTTGACCGAGAGATCAACGTATCCCACACGGCTGGGTAACGTTCGGAAAACTTTCATGATGATAATTGATGACATCTCAATACCTCAAAATTTTAAAACAACCAGTGCGATGCCAGTATGCTGCTAGCCATATGAGGAAGCTCAAGGTCGTGCAGCGAGCTTCGGAAATTGCTATGCTCGGGATATTTCTGATTCGCAATGAGGATATTCATAGCAGCAATTAATTAAAATATATATAACGTTAATATTTATTTAAAATGACTATTATGTATATACAAGTTGTTTTTTATTTAAAGAAACTGACTGTTTCGCGATTATAGCCATGAAGAGTAAACTGCTATAGAAGTAATTAAAATTTAATAATATTTTCTACGGACTATATTATATCTAAGTATTTCATTAACTAAACTCTACACTCTCAGAAAATACATATTTCTCAAGACAAAAAATATTATACATACAGGGTATTTTTGGAACGCTCCCGAAAACTAAGACAGGCGACAGCACCAAGTATACCTTTGATCATGGGTCACAAATAAATTTGATCCTGATGAAAAAAAAATCATCTTTTTACAACGTTTTATTAGCTTTATTCACGCGCCATCATGTTAGTACAGCTAAATGAAACGATAATTTCATAAAAAAAATCATGAAAATACTGAAACCTAAAACCAGCAGTGGAATAACTGAATTCATATCAGCTGATTAAAGGTCAATGTACGCGCGAACGCAAATTCGCGCGGTCCGTAACTAGCGGGCCATACCACAATACCTAATAATTTACAACACTTGTCTAAATACCTAACTTATCTACTTAACCTACTATTTTGCCACTGTACTTGTCTCCACGTAGCCATTTTAATCCGAATTTACAGGTTAAATAACCCAAATAACTGGTTCGATTTCCCGCTAATGAAAAAATACATAAATGAAATGTAACGAAGGTTCGAGTCATGCGTTTTTATTCATCGTGTAGGTATGTTTATTATTCTTATGTATTCAGTTATGAATGTTTTCAGATTAGTTCAGTACTAAGTTATTTAAAAAAATTAGTTATTAAACAGCTTACCGCTCTAAATCCTCCGTGGTCTTATGAGATGCGGCTCAAATTGTGCTCCATTCATATCAAGGCAGATTTGGGCTCGGTGTTGCGTCTCCTCATGGAAACGGGGCATCATCGTGTGGTCTTCGACACAGTCCGTACGTAGTTTGTCGAAAACATCCACGATCCTTTTGTAGTTTCGGCAGCACTATCACACTCACGATTAAAAAACCTTTCTTTCACATACCCCACAGAAAGAAATCTAACGGGGTCAGATCTGGTGCGCGAGGTGGCCAAGCGTGTGGTCCGAGTCCGCCAAATCCAGCGATCATCAAATAGCTCATTGAGGCGCTCACGGACGAACCTCACGACATGTGGAGGGGCACCATCATACTGGAACCATGTGCGGCGATATTCAGCCAACGATAGGTCGTCTAAAAAGTCTGTCAACTGTTCATTTATAAAGTTTGGGTATCGCTGTCCGTTCAGTCGCTGTGGCAGAAACACTGGACCCAGTATGCGATCCTTAAATAAAACTGCCCATACGTTAACCGACCATCGGGTTTGGTGCCCGGTTTGTCGAACAGCGTGCGGGTTAAACTCTGAATACACGTGTGTATTTCTTCGGTTCCACAGGCCATTTCTGGTAAATGTCGACTTATCCGTCCAGATAATGTACTCAATGGAACCAGCCACACGTTGTTGCTGGTATAATAACCAACGGCAGAAAACTCGTCGGCGGTCGTGATCGCCGGGAACTAAAGCTTGCACTTTGTGCAATTTGTATGGGCGCATTTTTTGCACTTTGTGCACTGCACAGTATGACACACTTGTTCCATCCCGACGTCTTAACAATTTATTTAGCGATACTTCATGTACCTAGGTTCGGATACATAACATGTTGTCGTATTCACAATCACTACATACGCGTTAAGCATTATTAAAACAAAAAACGAACAAGAATAAACCAACACGTAATTACAATTTAATAAACAAATCGACAAAACTGAAACCTACTGCGTCACAGCGTGATGCGACACGAGCCGGGCGGGTTATATTGTTTCGCACCAAGCTAGATAGATACAGGTCGAGTGGAGGGAGGTTACAGTCGCGTTCTAAAGTACTACATGGTATTGGGATATTGTTTTATAATATTATAGTAAGTAATTAATTGTTTTATTGTAGAATCATAATAGGTGCCTTACTTGGAATTAAAAATGGATAATGTTTACTTGAGCATTATTTGTTATTTCTATCGTAAAATATAAAGTAGTTTGTAACAAGAAAACTTAAGGTAAGGGTGGCACGCCGTCCATTATGTCGTCTTGGGTCACATGGAAGCCAGATGTTGAAGGTGTGTTGGTGTTACTGGATGCTACTTCATCATCACTTTCATCTTCGCTTGAGCTTCCGTCATCAGGTCTATCACATGGTAATTTTTTCGGTATTCTTCCTCAACACTTTTAAATTTACTGCACAATTTTCCCCATTCACCTTCTCCTATCATATTTACCTTTTCGTTCACTAGTTTAGTCATAAAACAATAGATATAAATAATTTTTCTTTCCTTCCTTTTTAAAACATCGTCGCGAGTCGCAAAGTAAGCTGTGTATGCGACTGTATTTTTGGAGCGAACAAAGCGCGGGAACCAATAGCATGCAGGCACAGTAATACTGGCGGATTGTTCCCCCGTCGCGCCCCCTTCGTACCAATATGTGATAAATCGCTCAGTGCCCAAGTTCAAGGCCAGCGTTCTTTTTTCACCGTTCGCGCGTACATAAACCTCCATTAGTCAGGTGATATCAATTCAGTTTTCACTGCTGGTTTTATGTTTCAGTATTTTCATGATTTTTTTTATAAAATTATCGTTTCATTTAGGTGTACTAACATGATGGCGCGTGAATAAAGCTAATAAAACGTTGTAAAATATGATTTTTTTTCATCAGGATCAAATTTATTTGTGACCCATGATCAAAGGTATACTTCGTGCTGTCGCCTGTCTTAGTTTTCGGGAGCGTTCCAAAAATACCCTGTATATGTGATGAATCTTCATTTTTCTGTTTGGAGAAATATGTTTTTCTCGTTAACTGGAAACTGGATCGCTAGTTCGTTGTTCAGTGAGTCGAATCCAATGTAACTCTTAGACAACATTGAACATATGTAAAACACTTTTGCAGTCATCATTTGAGCTAATAAGTCGAAAATGATGTCAGTATTTTTTTATTATCAGTTTGTGGAGATCTCAATGTTTTATTTATGTACATTGTACCTTCGTGTGTTTAGAAAATAGATCACTTAAACAAGATATTTTATTTTTATGTCATGGAACCACAAAAAACAACAACCAACATCGGACAACGGACATAAGATCTGTGACAGCCATGCTGCGATTGTATTGTGTAAGTCGTTAGTTTTTTGCCGGCTAGACCTTATAATCTTGCTTGGGGTGGAAGTCGTCGTCACCAAAATCCACGAGTTGGGTTTAGAAATAGCGCCTTACAAGACCGAGGCCCTATGGTTTCATAAACTATCACGGGGCAGGGAACCACCCGACTCGTGCGTCCGCGTGGCTGGGTCCGAAATCAGAGTGGGGAGGTACATGAAGTACCCAGGCCTCCACCTGGACAGTCGCTGGGGCTTCGAAGAACATTTCAAGTGCCTAGTTCCGCGGATGGAATGGGTGGCGGGTGCTATGCATAGACTGCTGCCCAATCTGGGGGAACTGACGGAAGAAGTACGTCGTCTCAATGCGGAAGTTGTACGGTCCGTAGCTATGTATGGAGTGCGGGTATGGGCAAAAAGGCTGACCTTCCGACGCTGTAGAACTAAAATCTACAGTGTTGCTGGGGGCAGCAAGTACTGCCCCCGAGACGTGCTATTAGTGTAGCAGAGCGATGGAGAGAACCCGGTCGGGTTCCGAACGGAGATCCCGGGACCCCTCGTATACGCTTATGGTGACCACCGTGGGGTTTTAGCCGGTAGGAGTCCGGCATGACCATTTCGTTGCCCCACAGCGGAAGGTATCCATGAGGATTTCCCCACGAAAAAGAAAGACCTGGGAATGTTTGTGAGTGTATAACCTGGTTACTCTTTTTAATGATTACGAGACAATCTAATTCTAAAAACTCAGATGAAGTGATCGGCTTCAACAGTCGCGTGAAAGGTCTGTGATTCAGTCAAAATACAAACTTGTTACAATTCTTCTGTAGTACAATAAAAACATCTGATGTCGTTCGTCACTCTATTAGAGCCAACTGTTGATCTTGGCCATCTTCTAAATTGACAGGACTTTTTGATTATAATTGTACAATCGGTTCGCTTTTATTATATACAGCCAATACGAAAGGCTTCTACTAAATTTAATGATGCATTAATTCTCTCACACCGCCATCACGCTTACATTTAAAATAATATTGGTTACATGCACGCGCTTTGCTCTAACGCGTTTAAGAGTACTTCAGATGTCCTCGAGGCATTTTTTAGAGATGTGATTTTCCATGCGATGTTTCCTTCACCACAGAGTAACTAAGTTTCTAATCTTATTATAATTTTATTGGCGCCAGCGATAATCGAACTCCGTGTGCTCGCGTACTATGCAAGTACAAGGCTTCATCTCCCCTATATCCCCTGAACTGGCTTGTACCAATATTACTAATCGTTTTTTTTTCTGTTTTATCAGTATATGACTCAATATGGTAGAGGTCTATGTCTAGTTTACTGCTATAGGACTTCGATCAAGTTAGGGAGGATTTGCCATAATTACAACGCTCTGCAACTGGATTGGCAATCACAGTGTCAGACGTGTCACACTTTTGATAATATTTACAGTCACCGGTCTAAGCATATTACAATAATTGATCACACTAATCTGACGACTAAGCTGTTCTGAATTCAAAATTATATGTAATTTGTATAATGAAGTATCCTTTCTACGAAGAGACGCCCATATTAAGTAGTGGACTGTGCAGGCTGATAAAGAACATATTCTATATTGTCTTTTCTTTTTATAAAATGAACGGGGCACTTAATGCAAGCATTAACTATAGATTTTTTTTACTCTTTAATGTTTATATTCTACAACTGCTGTGACATGCAATGTGGTAAGATCTAACTATATGTTAATGATGCTTTACAGGCTTTGTCAAATACCATTTAGATTTTCATCCTTATTCCAAAGGGATACCGTTTAGTACTGGAAATTACGGGGGAATATTGTGTGGTAGAGCCACGCTGCAGCTGAATTATGTCTGAAGTACGGATGTAGCAAAAAAGTTTTTTTTTTTCAAAATAATCTGCACGACCGGTATTTGTATATATTTGTGTGGTCAGAAAAAAGTACTTTTATTTAATATAAGTATATTTTCTTCTCACCAAAACCTGCCGGAACTACTTAAAACAACAAACACTTAGCTTTGCTAATCCCAGATTAAACGAGGGGATTATGGAAAACGCCGTAAAGATTTCGTAGTTTCCGAATTTCCGACACATATATTTGATATGTAACTATACGAATACACCAGAGTAAATACTTTTACTGGAAACGAGAAACATATTGTAATCTTCGAGTCATTTTAATACTGCGTATCACTTTATCCAAACAACGGAAGAAGGCCGTTTTGAATAGTAGATTTTATATAGTGATGGAAAAAAAAGACATATTTACATGCTTAATAATTATGAAAAAAAAAAAGGAAAAACGTATTACAAAAACCGAAAGGAATAACAAAACTTCACATAATTTTATAATTGCCTTCTGATGTCGTTTCTTTAATTCCTCGCGACACTTTGCCTTAGCACCGATTTCAGAAGCTAGTGAATATTGTGGATTTTATTCCTTTTCGTTTTTTGGTAACAAATTGACGATTTCTAAAAAGTTATTCATTTAAATTTTTAACCCCTATTTTCTCGCCATTCGGTATAGAATTTTCTTCTTCGATAAATCAACAATATCTGTTCATATTTGAAATAATACCGTGCAACATAAACAACAAGTGATTTTTGTTTCAATTTTGTAGGTTGGTACTAAAAAAAATATACCACGTTGTTTCATATTAATACATTGTCATATGATTCTGAGCTATATTCAAAATTTCAAGTCTCTAACACATCGGGAAATGCTCGAAAGAGTAGCAAGATTCCACTCGGAACGACAGACAAATAAGAAAGTGACTTAATAAAAACATGGTAAAAATACAGTCTAATTGAGAATCTATTTATTTTTGAAGGCGTCATGGTATTCTTTATATATTATAAATGCAAAAAATACCAAGTGAAGAAATAAACTAGAAATTCACTTGAAAGCTCGCTTGTATCCAAATACGTTGTCGATGAGCTGGTACGCTTCATTACGTTTCAATTCAATCACAAACCACTTCACTTCAATGTCAGGTTCACTAACGGCACAACATTGCTGGTGACCTCAGAGGCTTTTATTGTGATTTGCTTTTACCCTTGAACGAAAATTGGAGACGTAATTTGAAGGTAGTATCCACATTGTTCTGACCTCTGCGATACATGTTTGAAATTGGAATTGGTTCGGATGTTTATCCTTTATTCACGCCTGAGCGGCTGGCCGGATCTCAATGAAATTTACCATAAAAGTCCAATATATCGTGGAATAGTGGCAAAGGATACTTTTGTATCTAAGAAGGAACAGTATTAGGAACAATAATTTAATTAAGAACAAAGCGGGTGTCTAAGGGCAAGTTTAAAATTGAAAAAGCATGTAATATTTTTTATCATTATTGCTATAAACAAATTCGTAAATACAGAAATAACCAACAAGTATTTGTTGGTCGAATCAAATTTCCTTTCTAAACTTGAATTTATTTTAACACAAACGTAAATCAGATCGAATGACATTTGAGTCTCGCTTTTCCTTAACCCCTATCTAATAGAATGACTTTATCAACACTGGAAAACAAGGCACAGAGTACTTTTAATATAAGGTTCGATCTTCGAGCACACAATCGAAACGTTTCCAGAATCTTGAATTCTAATATTTGATTAATGGAATAATTTTAACAGTGGTAGAGCCACGCGGCAGAATTGCTGTCGCATGGATGGGCCGGCTCGAACCGGGGTGGTACCACGACCTCACAGAATACCAGCGTGAAGTAGAGGTTTACTTCTGCGTTTCGCTTGGTGAGTGCAGGTGGCCGGAGGCCCTTTTTACTGGAAATGAGGCATTCCATCTTAGTCCTCACGGGTGACAACGCATCTGCATTTTGATTCGCAAACGAGGATAGATGTAGATGTCTATGGGCCGCAGCAACCACTTACCGTCAGGTGGACTGTGTGCTCGTTTGTCACCATTATCCTATAAAAGAAAAAACATTACTCGTATAAAAACCAAGTCTCGCAACTCAGTTCTACCGTAAAAAGTTGTGAGATCCATGTAATACCAAGTCGGTTAATTTATTCAGTCCCTACTTAAGGGTCCTTCTGTCTTAAGTTATTACATAATTAGCTAACCTAACAACATTTTATAGTTACCACATCAATACCAAAAACCTTTTATATTTTAAATAAATTGATTAACTTGGCCATCGTATGGAAACACAATGTATCTCTCAAGTAATACGTATTATATTAAATTAGATTGTTTAGTGCGATTGCTTTATCCACAACGAAGTTATATTGTTTCGAAAATGGCCTGAACTGCTTAGAGAAAAGGATGGTACGGGCGGGCCGCTTTTTTGCTCGACTTGGCGGGGGCACTGCCGTGCCCCCAGATTTTGACAAATGACCTAGCAGTATGAGAACATAATTATAACGTTACCGGTCTTAGGTGAGTATTCTCGCCAAATCTAATATTTTTGCATAAGCACATATTATTCATGTATTATACGTGGAAGAATCACACCACAGCTTAGTATTACAATTTTTTTCTAGTAAGGAGAAAATACAATTTTAGTCCTCAGGAGTGACAAGACATCTTCCTTTAATTACTAAAATATCCTGCAAAATCCGTGACGGTTGAGCGTTTTAGTTATCAGAACTATTAGATATTTTACTCTACTCTAGTCTGAAGTGGTTTTCTCACCCTCTCGCGTGTGTCTGTACATTCGGTAAAGGCTTTGGGAGACTAGTTGGTTGATTTTTACTGCCTTATATATTGAGTCTTACTCAATTTGCCGTAATCGTTACAAAGCGGATTGGTGGTCGCACGTTGTGTATGTCATTACAAATAATAGGATTGGGAGCGGCTGCGATTCTTTCATCTAAGCAACAGCTTTTTGAACGATGCTTCAATGTTTTTGATGCTTGGGAAGGTCGTGTGCTCGCCATAGCCGATCTTTGTTTATTTATTTATAAAGTTACATCAACAGTACATGTATACATAATATAAAAGTTACATTTGTAAGCACAATTCCTTATACATATAACTGTAGGCGTACACAACATTGACAGAAGATATTAAATTACAACACAATATAAATCTGTAAAATTTAAAACAATAAAATGATAAAACTCACTAAAGTAAAACTAAAAACTTAACTGAGAACAAATGTCTGTTCACAAAAGGCCGGCCAGTTTTCGTTTAAATTTAAACAACGAGTCGTGGAAAATATCTAATGTTTCAATATTTGTTTTTAACAGTGGTAGAGCCAAGCGGTAGCTTTTGCTGTCGCACGGATGGGCCAGCTCGAACCGGGGTGGTACCACGACCTCACAAAATACCAGCGTGAAGTAGAGGTTTATCTCTGCGTTGCGCTTGGTGAGTGCAGGTGGCCGGAGGCCCAACTCCCCCCCCCCCCCCAACATGGTAGTGGAATTAAATAAAAGACTACCCCAGGAGGGTACCAGCAACCCTTGAGAATCCCTCGCTGAGCATCCACGACCAAACTACTCAACTCCTGGGCGTGGGTGCTCAGGCTGCCCCGCGTATTCGGGGGGGGGGGGGGGGGGAAATTCCGCTCAAGACGAAACCTGCTCGAGGCAAGTGGACCAAGAAGACAAAGGCAACCCCTGCCACGCTTACCGTGGATTTCTGCAATATCAGGGGATTTCAATCAAACCTTAACGCCGTCCACTACCATCTGGAGATAGCTAAGCCGGCCTTGCTCTTTCTAACCGAGACACAGGTGTCCTCTCCAGCTGATACTACGTATCTCTCCTACCCGGGGTACAAATTAGAACACTCGTTTGTGCCCCGGGCTGAAGTTTGCGTGTATGTCAGAGAGGACATCTGTTTTCGACGCCTCGGCAGTCTTGAAGGTACGGACCTGTACATCCTATGGCTGCGCGTAGACAGCGACGACGATACCCGCGTCTACGGGTGCCTCTATAGGTCCCACAGCGGTAATGCCGACACAGACCGACTCATCGACCACGTCCAAATGGCTGCAGACTCCGTGCTACAACAGGTCCCATCCGCAGAGATCGTGATACTCGGTGATTTCAACGCCTACCACGCTGAATGGCTTGGTTCTCGTTTAACCGATCATGCGAGTAGATCTTTCTATGACTTTGCTTTGGCATATGGTCTAACACAATTGGTTACTTCGCCTACGCGGATCCCAGATGTGGAAGACCAGGTACCTTCCCTATTGGACCTTCTGCTGGCCTCTCATCCGGACGGATATCAGGTCTCCGTCAATGCCCCTCTGGGCTCTTCGGACCATTGTCTGATCCGGAGCACGGTGCCACTCACGCTTCAATCGCAGTTGCGATCTACAGCTTGCCGCCGTGTTTGGCACTATAGGTCAGCTGATTGGGACGGGATGCGGTCTTTTTTTGCATCCTACTCTTGGGGGGTTTGCTTCTCGCCGGAAGATCCCAGGGTTGTTGCCGATTCTGTTGCTGATGTGGTACTTCAGGGTATGGAACTTTTTATTCTATCCTCTGTGGTGCCCATCGGAGGCAAATCCCAGCCATGGTTTGGTCGCTCCTGTAAAATAGCATCAATAGCATATATATACGCAGGAATACTACCAGGCCTGGGCTGACACATCAACTTCTCGGGATGTAAACACCAGCGCACTTAAAAAGAAGTATAATTCCGCCTCCAGGTCCTTCAAAAGCGTCATTGCCAGGGCAAGGTCTGAGCACATCGGCAGAATTGGCGAGAAGCTAGTTCGTCTGCCTTCGGGAACCCGTGCATTCTGGTCTCTCGCCAAGGCTGTCCAAGGGAACTTCTGTCAGCCATCTCTTCCATCTCTGCACAGAGAGGACGACTAACTGGCCCATGCCGCAAAGGAGAAAGCCGATCTGTTGAGCTCTCTTTTTGCGTCCAACTCGACTCTAGATGACGAGGGGAACACACCGCCGACCATCCCGCGATGTGAGTGCTCCATGCCGGATGTGCGATTTACACAGCGCTCGGTCCGCAAAGCACTCTTCTCCCCGGAAGTCAGCAATCCGAGTGGGCCCGATGGAGTCCCGCCCATTGTGCTGGAGACGTGTGCTCCGGAGTTGACACCGGTTTTAACGCGTCTTTTCCGGTACTCCTACTCCCAAGGCATAGTCCCAAATCCATGGAAGAGAGCTTTGGTCCACCCGATCCCTAAAAAAGGCGACCGCTCAGACCCGTCCAACTACAGGCCTATCGCCATCACCTCCTTGTTCTCCAAAATAATGGAAACTATTATAAACTGCCAGCTCATGAGGTACCTTGAGGATCACCAACTGATTAGTAACCGCCAGTTCGGTTTCCGTCAGGGTCGATCAGCTCGTGATCTTCTAGTCTACTTAACTCATAGATGGGCGGAGGCAGTAAAGTCCAAGGGGGAGGCATTAGCCGTTAGTTTGGACGTAGCGAAGGCCTTCGATTGGGTCTGGCACAAAGCGCTTCTTTCGAAGCTTCGTTCCTATGGGCTTCCCGAGAAATTGTGCAAATGGATCACCAGTTTCCTTGCTGATCGGAGCATCAAGGTCGTAGTAGACGGTGCATGCTCTGATTTCAAGCCTATCAACGCTGGTGTTCCACAAGGCTGCGTGCTATCACCAACGCTGTTTCTTCTGCATATCAATGATATGTTGCTAACTGGTAGCATTCATTGCTTTGCAGACGACAGCACTGGTGATGCCTTATATACCGGCCGTGCCAATATTTCTCGGGAAAACGTCGCCGAGTACCGGGACAAACTTGTGTCTGAAGTCGAGTCTTTGCTTAACAAAGTCTCGGATTGGGGCCGACTAAATCTAGTCCAGTTCAATCCCCAGAAGACACAAGTTTGCGCATTTACCGCTAAAAAGAACCCCTTTGTCGTATCTCCTCAGTTGCAAGGCACTCCCCTTGCTGCCTCAGCCAGTATCGGAATCCTTGGCGTCGACATATCGAATAGTGTGCAATTTCGTGGTTACTTGGAAGGGAAGGCCAAATTGGCCACTAAAAAGCTTGGCGTGCTCAGCAGAGCGAGACAGTATTTCATGCCGGCACATCGCTTGCAACTTTACAAAGCGCAAGTTCGGCCCCACATGGAATACTGTTCCCATCTCTGGGCCGGGGCACCCCAGTGCCAGCTCCTTCCACTTGACCGCATCCAGCGCAGAGCGGTTCGAATCGTCGACAACCGAGTTCTTTCTGATCGTCTCGATACACTGGCACTGCGTAGAGATGTTGCATCTCTTTGCGTATTTTATCGCATCTATCACGGGGAGTGCTCTGAGGAATTGTTCGGACTAATTCCAGCCGCTCAATTTCACCATCGCACATCGCGACAAAACTCGCGTTACCATCCATACCATCTGGATGATTGGCGGTCCACCACTGTGCGATTTAAAAGAAGGTTTCTCCCTCGCACGACTTACTTGTGGAATCACTTACCACCAGCGAATTTTCCGGACTGATGCGACTTAGGAACCTTCAAGAAAAGAGCTTACACTTTCGGCAACGCATCTGCAATTCCCCTGGTGTTGCGGTTGTTCATAGGCGGCGGTAGTCACTTACCATCAGGTGAGCCGTATGCTTGTTTGCCCCCTATTCTATAAAAAAAAATCATCTCCTTGTACTTTGCGCAACATCTGACGAGAGGAGAATGGCGTCCATATTTAGTCCTTACAAAAGGCAAGGCAAAAGTTATTTTGATAGGTAGTCGGGGCTTGCAAGCTGTCACCGTCAATTTAACACGTTCAAGTAGTTCACTGCATTTTGTTTTACCGCTCACAAGTCCATACACAAACACCAAATCCTGGTCTCTTCGACGGCTACGCAACGAGTTCATTTAAAGAAAAGGCAAAACTATGCTCATATGGTGATCGGTGTGACACGCCCTGCGAAATAAATGCCAGATGCCTAGTGAACGCACGCTGAATACCCGCGTTGAGAGTGAACTGCATATACAGGGTTCCATGCCACGCTGGCGTACTCCAAGGACCAAAGCATTGTATAATATTTTATGGGTGCACTCTAAGTAGTACTTAGTAGTACTAGGGTACTTCGCCTAAGAAAACCTAGCATTTTCGAGGATTTATTTACAATGTTATTAATATGTGAAGTGAGTTTAAGGTGCTTGTCTCACTATTACACCTAAGTCTCTTATTTCTTCTACTTCAGTTAATGTTAACCCGTTAATTTCATTTGTGGATGGGAAATGATTTTTCTTTTTAGGGTTCCGTACCTCAAAAGGAAAAAACGGAACCCTTATAGGATCACTTTGTTGTCCGTCTGTCTGTCTGTCAAGACCCTTTTTCTCAGGAACGCGTGGAGGTATAAAGCTGATATTCATATCAAATACTCAAGTCTACTGTCCCTTAGAGCTGTGAAAAAATCTTCTAAGCTAACGCAATCAAAACCTATAGGGTACTTCCCGTGAACTCAGAATCTTGAAATTTGGTACGAAGCAACGTTTTATAGCACAGATAAAGGAAAAATTGCGAAAAGCATAAATTTTTAGTTACATCATATAATAAAAATATTTTTAATAATTTTAAACTTATATACCTACAGATTTGTTCGGAATCCTCGGTGCGCGAGTCCGACTCGCACTTTGCTGGTTTTTGTAAATTCAATATGGTAGCATTTATCAACGTTGAGGGTCATAATGTGTGAATACTGTTTAAGTCCTCCTGGATGAGTTTAATGTCATGGGAAGAATCGACTGCCCTGTAAAATTTTAAATCATCCACAAATAGGCTGAATTTACAGTTTTTTTTATGTGTATCGCTATATCGCGATCTTAGTGAGAAGAGTGCGGTGACACTTAGGTGAGAGCACCGACCTAGATATTTATTATTATAATGCCGCTGGTGACGGGTTTTATTTCCTCGGACTAAGTATTTTCAAAGAAGCGGCATCAAAGGTGCTTCTTCTAGTTTTGCGACCATCAATCCTTCTTAGAAGTGTGACGATAAAGGCAAATCTACCCTACAACAGGAGAGTCCTATGGTCAGTAGTGACTTTTACAGGATTTAAAGGATCAAATATAGATGGTGATATTCAATTATAATACAAAAATCTGAACACTATCTACCATTTCTACTATTTATAGATTTTTATAGGGTAGGGTGACAAACGAATAATAAACGACATAATCCACCTGATGGTAAGTGGTTGCTGTGTCCCATAGACATCTACATCTATCCTCGTTTGCGGATGCGAAATGCAGATGCGTTATCACCCGTGAGAACTAAGATGAAATGCATCTTTTCCAGTAAAAATGGTCTCTGGTTCTCTACACCTACCATACGAAACACAGCAGTGTTAATCTGCTATTTTACGCTAGTATTCTGTGAGAACGTGATCCTTCCCCGATTGAGCCGACCCATTCGTGCTACAACTATACTACTAATATAGCTGCAGCATAGCTCTACCACGTATAAAAATATATATGAAAAAATGAAAGATACATATGTATACCTATTTAAACATTTTTATGCTACATTAGCTTTTCAATCTAATTTCTACGCGTAGTAATTGCAATTTTTTTTTATAGGATAAGTGTGACAAACGAGCACACAGTCCACCTGATGGTAAGTGGTTGCTGCGGCCCATAGACATCTACATCTATCCTCTATTACAAATCAAAATGTAGATGCGTTGTCACCCGTGAGGACTAAGATAGAATGCCTCATTTCCAGCAAAAAGGGCCTCCGGCCACCTGCACTCACCAAGCGAAACGCAGAGGTAAGCCTCTACTTCACGCTGGTTTTCTGTAAAGTCGTGGTATTACCCCGGTTCGAGCCGGCCCATCCGAGCGACAGCAAAAGCTGCCGCGTGGCTCTACCACTGTTAAAAAACGTTATACGTCAGGAAATCGTATATTATGTATAACGCTTCACTACAAGGTCAGCGGATAGATTTTTTAGACTTACACAATGCTGCTATTTTTATCTGGTATTCTGTGTAAACATAGTATAGTCTGTTCGCTAAGATAGTGTCGGTACACCCGGAGGCGCATTTATTATTTTGATTTTATTTTATTATTTTTTACTGTGTTTGTTAAATAAATGTTTTTCTATTCTAAGAATAAAATAGAATACAATTTTAATCTTATGGCTGTTGTAATAAAACACGAATTTAAATAATAAAAAACAAGTTATGTAGTAAATAAGCTTTCACTACGGCGTTTCGTCTGAAAATGTCTAATTCTCCTTCGGGTGTACGCCTTTGATAAAATGCGGCACGTCCCAAGGCGACCGTATCTAAGTGAACAGAATACATCGGTGTGATAAAATCCTCTAGTCCATTATCATCTGTGTAATTGAAACAGGAGATAGGCAGTAGCATCATTCTGCTAAATCTACAAGAGGCAACTATGGCAAACAGGGGCTGTTTATTACTATGAGGCAATCTATGGAGGTGGCATAAGTTTTAGCAGTTAACTTCGATGGGCTGTAATGAAAGAATTAATAAATTAGTTCTGAGAAATCATTCATTCCTAGTCAAGAATAAAAGTAGTCTAAATAAGACTTCAACATGACTCTACCAAACAATAATAATCTCATGAAGAATTTCCATCGTGGGAATTTGAATTTTTATTTTATACTAGCTTTTTACCCGTGGCTTCGCTCACGTTAGCTTTAATTTAGAAATATCTTAATGATATTTATAAAGTTAACACTTCAATTAAAGTTAAAATTTCATTAATGTAGTTCTATTCATGATGAACATGTTACAGGGGCAGCAGCGTCTTTCTGATTACAGCTCAAAAAAATAAAGATGCAGTTAGCAACCCACCTGCCAAGTAATAAGCATAATAGTTCTTATTGAAAGTCCATTTTTTATTTACCACGGGTCCGGAAAATACTGTCCTGGAAAGAACTAACAAGAATCCCAGCGTAATTAATTTTTAGACATATATAATATATAAATTGCCCGTAGCCCTTTTCGATGAATTAATGAATATGCCCTGATAGATTGATGGTAACCAGAGAATGGATACCTTGATGAAACAGGTAGAAAACGAGTCTGATTTCAATCATTATCCACTGCGTTCAGTTACCCCGAATGACTCTACTCTTTACCGAAAGGTTCGTACATAATGGGTGGTTTTCCGTTTGCCGTTGCTGTTCTACGCTCGGTTTTGGGACAGAACTTATACAGACTTGAGTTCTACAGGACGTAAAAATGGTCTCGTCAAGTCGTATTTTTTGTTATATCTATTAACATTAAGTCGAAAATATAATCAACGCAGAGAAGTCAAATTTTGAATTCATCCAATCCTAAAACCAATATACTTAGAAGGAACATATTATACCCTATTTTAAAAGTTGGAAATAGACTCTAAAAAATATTTCACCTACTTCCACGAGGAGACATTTCATCATTTCACAAGTCAATTTCAAGTCTCACCGCGTCCCTTCTAATTCGCATCGCGTACACATACACACGCACACGCACACAATAGTTTTGCTGACCGGCAACGAGTACGAAAGGAAGAGCCAGAACGAGGGAAACTTACTGTCACGGCACCGGCGACGGGAAGTTATCGCCGTGCCATCGCCGGCGCCGTTAAGTAGAAAACATTCCAAATATTTCGTACATTTTATACATTTTTGTTTCTCAGGCAGCCGTGCCGTTGCCATCACCGTCGCTGTGCCATAGCTGTGACGGTAAATGGAAAACCGCGCAATATTTCAATCATCGTCATCATCATCATCATCATCATTGTAACCTTTCACAAGTCCACTGCTGAACATAGGCCTACCCCAAGGAATACCACAAAGCACGGTTCTGAGCCACCTGTATCCACCAACTTCCTGCATGTCTTACCAGGTCGTCACTCCATCTAGTGGAAGGATGCCCTACATTTCGTCCACCGGTACGAGGCAGCCAGAACTTTTTTTACCCATCAGTTGTCGGTTCTTCGAGCTATATGGCTGGACAATTTCCACTTCAGCTTACTAATTCGTTGGGCTATGTCAGTCACTCTGGTTCTACTGCGGATATCCTAATTTCTAAGTTTATCACGCAGAAAAACTCTGAGCATAGCCCTCTCCATAGTTCGCTGAACGACCTTGAGCTTCCTCATCCGGCCAGCAGTGAAGGACCACGTTTCAGTTTCATAGGTCATCACTAGCAACACGCACTGGTTGTACAGTCTCGTTTTCAAGTTTTGAGGTATGTCTAACGAGAAGATGTGTCGTAGTTTCCCGAAAGCTACCTAGCCGAGCTGAATCCGTCGATTGACCTCTCGGTCGAAGTTGGACTTACCTAATCGGACTATTTAACCCAGGTAAACATACTCGTTAACAAATTCGAGCTTATTGCTCCCAACAACTACCGGCATAGGTTGGACATGGACGTTAAACATGATTTCAGTTTTGTCCATGTTCATCTTAAGACCTATCCGTTGGGAGACACTATTGAGGTCATTCAGCATAGTGCTTAGGACCTCCAGCGATTCTGTCATAAGGATTATATACTCTGCAGTTGGATAGGTTTCGTACTCTGGTTCTGTACTCGGATAGCCATCGTAGCCCTACTGTACAAACACTTCAGCACTTCTACATACCGACAGTCAATATTGCACCGCTAAAAGAACTGCAGCACCACCCAAATTTCGACGGAATCAAAGGATTTCTCATAGTCCACATATGCCAGACGTAGTGACAAATTGTACTCTTAGGACTTCTGTACAATTTTCCGAAGGGTATGTATGTGGGCTATGGTGCTAAAGCCTTTTCGAAAATCGGGTTGTTTCCGGGAGACTGAAAGTCGTCGACTCTGCGTGCGAGACGATTCGTAATGACTCTCGAAAACAGCACGCAGACGCGGCTCAGAAGGAAAATTGGTCTGTATTTCTTCAAGAGAACGTTGTAGCCATTCTTAAAGAACAAGACCACCGCACTTGTGCTCCACGCCTCCAGTTTAGTGCCACCACGGAGGGCGGAGTTAAAGAGCTTCTGAAGGACTTCAAGTATCGGATTTCCACCCGCTTTCAGAAGCTCCGCTTCGCCTGGAGCCTTGCCGTTTTTAAGATGCTGGAAAGCCATTCTAATCTCGCTCAAACTGTCGTCCGGAATATCATCGGAATAGTGTCGGATAAGACTTGTTCTTGGATCACTACTCATGCTTGTGTGTAGCTCCAACGATGACGTGTACAGCTGCCCACAGAAGCTCTCAAATCTCACTCATAATATCAGGTGTCTCGGAAACCACGCTGCCACACTCGGTCTTCAGCTTCGACAGTTGGCTCTTTCTGGTAGACAGATCTCTAGCAAAGACTTTAGAGCCCTGGTTTCGCTCGATCGCTTCTTCAATACGAGCAGTATTAAAGTTACGTAAGTCCCGCCACATGCATTTGGAGATCTATCTGTTCAGTGGCCTGTATGTTGTCAAATCTACTGAAGACTGCAAATTCATTTCCCGTCTAACAGCCATGATATTAAGAGTGTGATCGGAGAGTTTTTTCTGCGGTGGGTCTTGCAAAACTTAGCACAGACCGCATAGACAGTTTTCACGAGCTTGTCATACATATCGTCCCCTGAATAGTAATCTTCTAGGCATTGAAAACGGTTTTGTTGCTCGAGCTGAAAGGTTTCGGGACTTTGGATTAGAGCACGTATCCCCCTCCTCCGAGGTCGGAAGCGTTGACTTCATTAGACGTGACTTCTCCAACTTTACGTTTAGGTTCAGTGTGCCTCTCACCATTCTGCAACCGCTGCCGGTTTTCACCCTCGCGGTCACTGAGACTTCACTGAACAGTTGTCATCTGGTCGTCATAATGAAGTCAAAATCATTTTTTGTCGAACCATCGGGACTCGACCAGGTCTACTTCCTGTGGGGCCGCTTCTGGAAGAAAGAGTTCATCATAAAGAGTCCCTCTTTCTCCATGAACTTGGCCAGCTGATGGCCCCTTGGGTTCCGTTGCCCTATTCCAAATTTCTCTGCCTTCAGCCCACCGTTCTCTCTTGAGCCTAGTTTTCCGTTGAAGTCTCCCATTAACACCGTATAATAGGTTTTGGAGGAATGCCTGGTTCTAGATATATCCTCATACGTTTCCTCCACCTCCTCATCGGGATGTGCCGAGGTTGGTGCGTAAACCAACCGAGGTTGGTGCGTGACCTTCAGCGAATACCGTTTGGTAATTTTGAGTATAAGGTACGCAACCCTCGTCGTTACACTCTCAATCTTTGCAACGTTGTTAACGAGAGACTTGTGGATTATAAGTTCGACACCTCCACGTAATAAATTAAGAGAGAAGGACCCTTAAGTAGGGACTGAATAAATTAACCGACTTGGTATTACATGGATCTCATAACTATTTACGGTAGAAGAACTGAGTTGCGAGACTTGCTTTTTTTTACAAGTTATGTTTTGATGGCATCTCATTTTTTTTTTGTAGATAGTTATATATAGGTACATATCTACATCTATTATTCCATTATATTATACATATTATAAATGTAACTTTGTAATCCTATATATTTATATGGGATTACAAAGTTATTTATGCAGTTGGTGTATCTCGAAAACTGGACCGAAATTGCAAAATATTTTAATTTTTCCTTGATTTATTTACCAAACAATAGTTGTATTCTAAATTTGAAGCTTCTATGTATGCTAGAAGTGACTTAGAGTTTTGATGATCGGTCAGTCAGTGAGTGACAAAATTAAGAAACTTTGACTAGTTCTAATTCATAAACTACTGGTTCAAATTTCACGAAATTTGAAATATACTGAGTTTACACAATGGCTACTTGGTTACTGAAAATTCAGGCTTCTAGTTTTATCCACAATGAAGTTATAGGGTTTCGAAAATAGCCTGAACTGGTTCGAGAAAAGGATGGTACGGCCGTGCCGCTTTTTTGCTCGACTTGGCTTTTATGTGGGAGTTTGTTTTTATTCTTTATTGTAAAATATTGACCTCCTTGGTTTATTGAACTGAAAATAAAATTGTAAGATTAATAAAATTGTCAGTTTTAAAAAATGTCATTGTAATCAATATATGAGAAGATGTAATGTGTTTTTGTGACTGATAATAAAATAAGCAGTATAAACAAAGAGCTTTAAAATATATATATACTATAGAGCGAGCATTGGGAAAATTTATACACAAAATCTTTAAGCTCGTGCGTGTGTGACGCCCTCTAGCTAAAATAGCAAAACTACGCTATCATTTATTAAGATAACATAATATAATAATACCATGTGGATCATCTAGGACCAAGTTCCACTCACAAGAATTACAAATACATCCTTACCGTCGTGGATGCTTATACGAAATTTACATGGATTTACCCTGTTAAGACTTTAACCACGGAAGGGACTTTAGAGAAACTAAGTCTACAACAACAAACCTTTGGAGCACCTGAAAGAAGTATTGCTGGTCGAAACGCTGCTTTTACTTCAAGAGACTTCCAGGAGTATTGTAATAGTGAAAATTAAATACACTATACAATTACCACCGGACAACCCAGAGGAAACGGCCAAGTTGAGCGCATCCATCAGATTATCATCGCCATCTCGAGCAAACTAAGTGCTGATGACCCGAGTAAATGGTATCGCCGTGTGTCCAAAGTACAACGATGTTTGAATGGAACATACCAAAGAAGTATAAGAATGACCCCATTTGAACTGCTTTTTGACACTAAAATGAGAGATAAAGATGATGGACTTCAGAAATTAATAGAAGAAGAAAGCATACAGAATTTTAATGAGAAAAGAGAAGAACTCAGAAAGAAGGCCAAAGAATCGATACTTAAAGTACAAGAAGAGAACATAAAAAGCTAAAATAAAAAGCGAAGGGCAGCAATACCCTTTAATATTGGAGATTTGGTAGCCATAAAAAAGACACAGTTCTCACAAGGGAATAAATTATATCCTAAGTACGAGGGGCACGCTGAAATGATCGGGAATAAGAAAAACCACATGCACGGTATAGCTAAATTGTATTTTATTGTTTTTCAAAGTATTCTCCGTTCAACTTAATGCACTTTTCCATTCGTGCAAACCAATCACTAAAACAGTAATTCCAGTCTGAAGTTGATGTTGATAAAATGGCTGATTTGTACGCTTCCACAGCTGCTTCGGGGTCTTCAAACCGTTGACCGCGTAGTAAATCTTTCATTACAGGGCATGAAAAAAAAAATCGTTTGGGCTCAAGTCAGGACTGTACGGAGGATGGCTCATCAGCTCAACGTTTTCCTGCTTCAAAAAATAATTTGTCGTCCGAGCCATATGGGAGCTCGCATTATCGTGATGTATGATGATGCGACGTTTCGGGTTAATTTTTTCGGAGTTCGGCTATGATTTATGGAAAACAAACCGTGATATACCACTCAGCGGTAACCGTTCTGCGTTTCTGTAAAGGAATTGTAGCAACATGCCCCTTTTTCGAGACAAACGTAGCGACCATTTTCTTAGACACGCTGCGGGAGCGAACCACTTTCGTTGGTTTGACCTCGTCTTCGAAGACCCAAACTGCTGACTGATTTTTTATTTCAGGTTCGTATGAATAAATCCATGATTCGTCCCTGAAGCGTTGCAGAGTATTCCGGCACCAATCTACACGACCCGCCTTTTGCTCTTTGGACAAATTGTGGGGAACCCAGCGGGAAACTAGCTTTCTTACACACAGCTCATTATGTAATATCAACTGAATTGCAATCATTCCGATACTGATAACAGCCCGAATCTACTGATATGTCACATGATGGTCATCTAATATAATAGTTCGCACAGCTGCGATGTTTTCAGGCGTGACCGCTGTTCTTGGTCGACCTGCAGAAGAAACAATGCTAAGCGACACACGACCGCGTCGGAACTCGGCATACCAGCGGTATATTGTCGTTTGACTTGGTGCTTCAACATCATAAATCGAAACAAATTCGCTGAGTATAAGTATTATTTATAATCTATATTGAATAAAAAAGTTTCTGTTTCTGTTTCTGTTTCTGGGTCAATGAATAGTTTGTTTTAATTGTTTGTTGTAAAATATTGACCTCTTTGGTTTATTGAACTGAAAATAAAATTGTAATTGTAATATATATATATACACAGTCAGGTCATAAGTATTGTCACACAGTAAAAACTTTTCTTTTAGAATGCTGGCCACAAAAAAGGTTATTGAATTCGGATTTCGAATTGTTCATGAAAATAAAACTGTATACTTTTTAGAATTTTACTCATTTTTAAATATGGAGTGGACGCTTAAAGAAGATCGTGTTGCAGTTATTGCGTTGCATTGTTGCGGTTACGCGCCAATTCAAATTTTTGACATACTGAAAAATTAGAATATAACCAAAAGATTCGTTTATCGTACCATCAAACGATACAATGAAGACTCTAGTGTAGATAACAGGTCAAGAAGTGGTCGCCCTCGGTCTGTTAGGACTCCAGCAATGATAAAAGCTGTGAAGGCGCGAATTCAAAGAAATCCTAAACGTAAGCAGAAACTGTAGGCCCTTCAGATGGGGTTAAGCAGAACCGCGGTGAAAAGGGTGTTAAATGAAGACTTAGGGCTTCGGGCATATCGAAAAAAACAGGACATCGTTTGAATGCTCGTCTAATGGACCTGAGAATAAAGAGATGCCGCGCTTTGTTGAAGCGGTACGGGGGAAAAAATATCGGGAAATTCTTTATTCGGATGAAAAAAATTTTACCGTAGAAGAGAGCTACAACAAACAAAATGATAAGATGTACGCACACAGTAGTGAAGAAGCGAGCAACCGTATTTCGCGTGTCCAACGAGGTCATTTTCCATCCTCGCTCATGGTATGGTTGGGAGTTTCTTATTGGGGCTTAACAGAGGTACATTTTTGTGAGAAAGGTGTAAAAACGAATGCAGTTGTGTATCAAAATACAGTCCTGACGAACCTCGTGGAACCTGTTTCTCATACCATGTTCAATAATAGGCACTGGGTATTCCAACAAGATTCGGCGCCAGCTCATAGAGCGAAGAGCACACAAGACTGGCTGGCGGCGCGTGAAATCAACTTCATCCGGCATGAAGAGTGGCCCTCCTCCAGTCCAGATTTGAATCCGTTAGATTACAAAATATGGCAACACTTGGAGGAAAAGGCGTGCTCAAAGCTTCATCCCCATTTGGAGTCACTTAATACTCCACCACTTATACTTTTACGCATAATAATTGTACCCTCATCTTAATAATTTAAATTTAGATTTTCGGAAAATGAAAAAAAAAAGAAATATATTTTATTATTTTAAACCAAAAGTATTCGTAGTAATTTTAGTAAAAAGATTATTTAATAATATTTATCGATACAAATACGAAATCGCCCCGTAAAAAAAAATCCTTAAAATCTGGAACACCAAGGCTTCTAGTGCCTACGCCTACATAATAAAAGGAAGTTATTGTCCCAATTTCACGCTACTGTACGGGGGTTTGAGTTGTACAATATTTTTAATATACAAAATAATATATTTACAAAATTTGCACCCTTATTTTAAAACCGTAAACGAAAATTTTTGAAAAAAATTAATAACTGGTATTTTATTATTTTAAAGCATTAAATATTTTTTTATTACAAAGTTGAAAATCATCTAAACCGCAAATAAGGTTTTTTTTTGTGAAAATGCAAAATATTTTTTTCACAGAAAATTGCACACGCATATTCATATTTATTTATACTGTACTCCCAGTAAATTTTGAGTCAACCACTCCGTAAAATAAAAAGTTTGATACAAAATGTTACAGCCTATCTCACCATTTTAGGGGTAAAATTTTCTAAAATAATTTCTTAATGGATGCCTGCGTCATAAAAGTTAGTTTCGGTCCAAATTTCAGATTTCTACGTCAGGCGCTTTGGGCTGTGTGTTCATAGATCAATGGGTCACTCAGGACATCTTCTTTAATATATAAAGAGGATGGGGTAGATAAACCTTAGAGTATTTATAATTTTTTTTGCGCCCAATGCCAGGCTACCCTCCAGAAGCGGGAGAGGGAGGTGATGAATGCTCATAGCATACCACGGCAGCCGGCTGCGTGGTAATGTGGGACTCACTTTGAAGAAGTGCCTACCCTCTAAACACCACATGTCGGACTGGCATTATCCTGTATGGCCTTTCTGCCGAATCGGAAGCAACCCCTTTAGGGAAAAGGGGGCGCAGGGTATTTATAAGAAAGTTACGCTTATTTATACTCTTAAGAGATAAACAATAAACAGTGACACCTATCGGTAGATGGCAAAACTAAACCTACGGCTAACTTAATTATTTTTCTCATTTTAAAGAATTAAGTATGTCTAACATAAGGATTGTGTCAAATTTTAAGAATTTCCTTAGCAAATAAAAATATAAATGAATAACATGCATTTTATAATTAAATCTTGAAGTAACGAAGGACTTTTCGTTACTTCAAGAAAACCCTCAGAAAAAATAAGAGTGCCTATACGCATCAGTTGGTAATGCATGTATGCAAGTGCCTATATGCCTATATATGTTACTTTAATTTTTAATTGAAGGGAAATATTACTCTCTTTTTGCCAAAGAGGAAATATTACTCTTTTTTTTTTAAAAGGTTTTCAAATAACTTAAATCGGATAACGTAATTTTTAAATCCCACGACATCGCAAATTTTAAAAAATTTTCTAGCTGCAAAAGTGAAGAAGATTATGCCTACTGCGCAGCTCCTGTGACAGATAGCGTGATAATATATATTTATTCATCCAAATCCGTACACAAATTTTTGCCTGATGCTTATGCAGACAGAAAGACAAACAGACAACGTTTCCAAAAAAAATTGTTTTGGCATGTAAATCGACAACATAGTGTACCCCAATTCAAATTTAAAAAAATATTCAATGCTTTTTTATAGGATAAGGGTGACAAGAGAGCACACACTCCACCTAATGGCAAGTGGTAGCTGTGGCCCATAGACATCTACATCTATCCTCGCTTGAGAATCAAATAAATGCAGATGCGTTGTCAGCCGTGCGGACTATGATGGAATGCCTCTTTTCCAGTAAAAAGGGTCTCCGGTTCTCTACACTCACCATACGAAACACAGCAGCATTAAGCTGCTATTTTAAGCTAGTATTCTGTAAGATGAGAGCATGGTCCATCACCGACCTATTCGTGCTACAACTATACAATTAATATAGCTGCAGCATGGCTCTACCACGTTATAAATATACAGAAATCATCGTGTTACGAGTTTTATCATAGTATAGATAGATAGATAGCTATAGATAGTGGAAAAGGGGTACAACAAAAAATTAATAAGTATCATGTAATGGAACTTCGAAAAAGAATATTTAAGCATGCTTCCCATATACATATACCAATTCCATAAAGTAAAGTAATAAACAGAAACAGAAACAGAAACTTTTTTTATTCAATATAGATTATAAATAATACTTATTGAAAGTCACTCTTTTGTATAATTACCACTGGTTCGAAAAAAACCTCTGTCCTGGGAAGAACCAGCAAGAAACCCAGCGGGACTTGTTTTTTTAAATAACAGCTTACAATCATGTATGTTACACAAATTAACAACACAACAAATTAGAAATAGCTTGGGAGCGATCACCTCACTTCCAGGGGTTATTATCATCTATAAATTCTTTAATATTATAATAACCCTTTTTATACAAACTTAGTTTAATAAAGTTTTTGAACTTTGAGCAGGTCAAATTTTGTATATTTTCTGGAATTTTGTTGTAAAAGCGTATACATCGCCCCAAGAATGAATTACTGACTCGATGGAGTCGGGTAACTGGTACTACTAGCTTGTATCTGTTCCTAGTATTTACAGAATGAATATCACTTATTTTTGTAAAACTACTTTTATTTTTGTGTACGTACATTACATTTTCATAAATGTATTGAGAGGCCAAAGTTAATATATTAATTTCCTTAAATTTTTGTCGCAGCGACTCTTTAGGCTTTAAATCATAAATTGCTCTTATGGCCCTCTTCTGCAAAACAAATATAATTTCAGTGTCAGCTGCGTGTCCCCATAGCAAAATACCATACGACATTATGCTGTGGAAATAGCTAAAGTAAACTAGTCTAGCTGTTTCAACACTAGTTAGACTTCTAATCTTTTTTACAGCATATGCTGCAGAACTAAGTCTGCTTGCTAGCTTTGATATATGGGGGCTCCATTGAAGCTTCGCGTCTAGTGTGATTCCAAGAAAAATGGTGGTATCTACAAGACTCAGTTTCTCCCCATTTAAAATTACATTAGTATTTAATTGTTTGACATTTGGAGTCATAAATTTCATACATTTCGTTTTAGTGCCATTTAAATGCAAATTATTGACATTGAACCAATTCACTAATTTAGATATAGCATTATTTACTTCGTCATATTTTAGCAAATGTCGACTTAATTTGAAAATTAAAGAAGTGTCATCTGCAAATAATACTATATCATGGTTATCTCCTACTATGTAAGGTAAGTCATTAATATATACAAGAAACAGAAAGGGGCCGAGAATTGAGCCTTGAGGCACGCCCATCTGTACCATCGACCCGGAAGAACTCGTACTGTTGATGACAACTTTTTGCGTTCTCTTACTTAAATATGAAATAATTAATTTTAGAGCATCACTTCTTACACCGTAGTGTTGAAGTTTCCTGATTAATGTTTCATGGTGAACACAATCGAAGGCTTTGGATAGGTCACAAAATATACCCAAAGCATCCTGTGAATTCTCCCATGCATTAAATATATATTTAATCAGCTCAACACCGGCATCAGTTGTCGAGCGACCCCTTTTAAAACCAAATTGATTTTTATGAAGTAAATTATTTATATTAAAGAAATTTAACATTTGATCAAGAATAATTTTTTCAAAAATCTTACTAAGTGTTGGTAGTACAGAAATAGGTCTAAAATTGGCGGGGTCTAATGTACTACCAGATTTAAATAAAGGTATTACTTTACTATACTTCATTAAATCAGGAAACACACCAGATTCGATACTAGTATTAAAAATAACAGCTAAATGAGGCGCGGTTGTATCTATTATAGACGCAATAACTTTAACAGAAATCCCCCACAGATCCGCAGTTTTCTTAACATCAATAGTTTTAAAATATTTTACAATATCTTTTGATGATACTTTATGAAATGTAAAATTCTTTGTACACGCATTTACATTTTGTTTAAGTAATGATTCGGCGACCGCAGGAGAAGAATTCAGTGACTTAGTGGTTAATATCGGAATATCAGTAAAATATTTCTCAAAAACCACTGCAACGTCCTGATCTGATTCGGTTAATTTGTTATTAACACTTAACTTGTAGTTTGAATTGCGAGAGTTGATCTTACCAGTTTCGCTATTAATTATACTCCATGTCATTTTAATTTTATTAGAAGCCGTCTTAATATATCGGGAAATCTCTTTTTTAAATGTACGTAGCTTTCTGTCGTTATTATTTATTAGTCTGAGGTTCTTCGATGGTCATGTAATCCTCAAGTTATTGTGTCTGTCTAGGCGCTTTATACTCTATCGTCGTCACCTCCATCTCACCCCTACCTACACAAGCATGCGACTCACCTGAAGGTACGTCACCCATGAACAACTGCAACACCAGGAGAATCGCAGGTGCGTTACCGTCACCTTTAAAAAAAGAGTAGATTATTTTGGTCAGGAAATTTTGTATCGGCTCGAGTTGTCTTATACCGAGTCCTGGTATTTACTTTAGTCGCTGTTAAGACTACTGGCTACTGGCTGCTGTAACAGAATCCCTTCTAATAACTGGGAGGAGACCGTTGTTCAACAGTGGAATTTTGATAGATTGTAATGATGAGAATGAGTGAGTGAAATAAAAGAAGTGATATACTTATTAAAGGTGATTTTTAATAATTGTATGATTATGTTTATTGTACTTTACTATAATTAAAATACTTCCTGCTATTTGGAGTAACTTTCTTATTTTTTAATAACTCTTTTGAATTTCCTTTTTGTCGTCTATCTTTAGATCGAATCTTTTTAATACTTCAACATTATACAAAATGTTAATAAATAATTACGTAAATATATAATTTATCTTCATTACTAAAATCTCGCAAGTCGTTTATGTAATCATTAAATGATATGTTTACTTAATGTAAATAACTCATTCATAGCCGAAAGAAAGTCAGTTCTATATGGCAGCTCTTTAATTGAATTCTTGTCTGTAAGATTGTATTTCATCTTTAATATCAGTTCTATATTTTCTGCATAAGCTCATAATATGTCTCGACAATTTTCGAGTATAATCAAGTTAACGTAAACTTAAAATCTGACTATATCTCACAAGTGTCCTTTCTGGAAAAGATGTCGATAACAAATCTACTCTCTATCTATCTTACTAATTGTAAAATCCTTAAAAATCTTTCCACATCACGGTCCCATACATCTCTTATGAATTCAGCTCTATTGTTGTAGATGAAGCAAAGGACACTTAAGGAAAGTAAAATAAGAAAACATTTCTTCTTATTTCATTCCCCTTTGTAAAAACGCTCTTCAAGCTCCGTTGAAAAAACATGTCATGATTGCAAATTAATGAACTTTCGTTTTAAACCGCATTTTATGTTCGTCCAAGTATTCTATTAAAGCTAATTGAAATTTGAGATTAATATCCTGTTTTACTGAATATTTTTGCTCAGAAAGTGCACGAAATATTACTCGTTTAAATATATATCTTGTTTTCATACTGATATGGTGGATCTTCCCATGAGCATATCTTTTTAAATTATAAAGATAATCATCTATTTTATCGCGCTGTATGACGTTAAAAATTGAGTTCATAACGGAAAAGAACTCGTCCTTTCTCGGTTTATCATTTGTTACAATTGTTAAAAGATTCTGTGTTTGAGTATATCACCTTTAATAATAGACAGCTGGTTTAATCTCTTTGAAAACCTGCGAACCGCTTTTCTGATCATTGGTCCCGATCCTAGTCTTTGTAGATTGTTACTTAGTATTTCGAAGAATTTCGGGATTTTTGATGATGAAAATTCGTTTATTATTATTTCACATACACTGACAATAAAATCATAGAACAGGCCATTTTTGTGACTGGTTTCCTTTGTTGTTTTAAAAGATGGAGAAGAATAGTAAAATATTTCTTTTGCAAGTGCCTCATAATCATCAACATTTGCTGTAGCGGAATAATCATTAAGATTATAATTGGATGTTTTATTATAAAAACAACGTCCATATGACTTATTACAATTTTCTGTTTGTTCATATCTGTTTGTGTCTACCGTTGTAAATGTGTATAGAAGTTTACTTCGTAAAATACTCCTATTGTTATTATCGTCGTAACATTTAGCCCTTTTGATAATATTTTTATTGCAGAAAATAGAGGTTACCAAATCCTTGCACAGCAAATAAATTGAGATAATCTTTAAAAACTATTTTATTTTACTGATAACTCTTATTCATTAAGAATATTTAAAAAACTCCCAAAATTTTATAACCTTCGAATCATTTTTTACAAACTATTCTTATTTATTCAACGATAATTTAAAAACTTTCAATATTGGTTTTAACCCTCACATTCCTTCTTACAAACCATGTTACAGTGTATTTCATTATCTGAAACAATCAGAAATTCTCATAAATTTTTAATTGCTTTGCTGCGGACGTGTATGTATTGCTTTTATTAAAATCATACAACATATAGAATATTGAGTATACTCTACCTGGCATAGCGTTAAAGTCGTTAAAGAAGCTAACAGCGGTTCGTTAGTAGCATACAGTACGCTACCGAACATCATGGCATCCAATGTAGCAAGTGTCCATTCAGCACCCCACCTGCTGACGAACTCGTGGAATGAATACTTATATATTTCTTGTTACATTTATTTATTTAGAAAGATAGATAAGGAGTGACGACCTATGACTTGCAAAAAATTGATGGATGCAGAAGGACCGTGTTTTGGTATACCTTGGGAGCCTATGTGCAGAAGTGAACTTGTTAATGGCAGTAATGATGAAATTGATATACTTATTTTATAAGAGATAGTATGTGTTGGTTAGTTTTTATATATATATTTAGGTACGTATCGGGTAATCCTCTGGCAAGCACAGCAGTATTAAGCTGCTATTTTTCGCTGGTATTCTGTCAGAGAGTGGTCCTTCCTCGGTTGAGTCGACCAATTCATGCTACAACTATAATATTAATGTAACTGTAGCATGGCTCTACCTGTATATATGTATATGTATGTTGTTAGCATGCATATATATGCATGGCAGTTATGTTGTAAATGTCAATAGGAAGTTATTCTGGTCAGATTAGGTATATCGTAATATGGATTTAGTGTTTAGATCCTGCTTAACTGATTGGTATATCAACATCCATTATGAAAGAGAAAAGGAATGGAAAATATGTTAGACAGGCCATGCTAAAAATTACTTTACAGTTATTCTCATTTAAAATTGTAATATATCCTGTATCGTGGAGGCGTTTTACATTCAAGAAAAAATATGAATATTATCTTTGCTTGTATATGACTACTTCTACTTTTTTAAATATAGAGTAGTATAGAGTCAAACGTTCTTTGCCGGGCAGTGAAGGCGTAAAGAATGCCATATCGTCCCGTTGGTGTCGTAAGAGGTACAGAGGACGACTGAGACAAGAGATGGGCGTCAGGATCGTTCTGATCGTAACACAATAATAATAAAAACACTGCTTGCCAACCCGCCTGCCAAGCGTCGCAACTAAAGCAAATATCTTCCTATGTGGCAGGATTTTTGCCAGCCTGCATTGTTAAAGGTGAGAAAATTAATAAGCTAGTATTCGCGTGCAAAACCAAAATGGTGTATATAATGGGCCGTAATGAATGAATGAATAAGAGATCTTCCACCTTATAAATAGACATTAGGGGTAATGAACTGTATTTTTTTATGGAATAAGGGTGACAAACGGGCACACAGTCTACCTGATGGTAAGTGGATGCTGTGGGCCATAGACAAGACATCTACATTTATCCTCAATTAAGAATCAAAATACAGATGTGTTGACACCCCTGAGGACTAACATGGAATGCCTTGTTTCCAGTAAAAAGGGTATCCGGTACTCTACACTCACCGAATAAAACACAGCACCATTAAGCAGCTATTTTACGCTGTTATTCTGCGGTCCTTTCCCGTCCGAGCCGATCCATTCGTGCTACAACTATAATGTAGCTGCAGCGTGGCTCTACCACATAAAAATATTATTATTCTTATTCCATGTTATTGGGATGCATCTATAAGATGAAAACACCTATGACCAGAGTATTTGTTACCATCAGATAGGCTTGTGCTCATTTGTCATCCTTAAGAAGTATTGAATAAAATTTTAGCGAACGCACCACGTAATTGTAAAACACGACGGCGGCGAATTTTGGGTATCGTACAGCAGTATACTGGTCGTGCTTCCTTCTCGAACTAATAACTCGAAATCTAAAAGTTTTTCGAGTATAGTTCTTACTTTAGCCACCCAGCTTAGTCCATCTAGAGCCTGTAATTTTATTAGACGCGTTAGCCTTAAAACAGTTAATCTCCAGCATACGTCCCGCTGATAAGCTCAGAGCTCCTCTCGTTTTTAAGAGGGATATGCCACCGCATTGCTCCAACGTGTGTTGGCGAACTACATTAAACGTCCTCGAAATATATCCTAAGCATGCAAGGTTTCTTCACGATGAGATGGTTTGCTTCATTGCCGAACATTTTTAGCATCAGAGCCATCTTTTTCTTTTGTAAGTGAGTTGATATACTGCCAAATGTTAGTAGCAATAATATTTTTATGGCACTCCTCATAGTTACCTCCTGCTACACCCACGCCACCGAACGAAATTGGGTGTGGATTTATTAATTCATTATATCATACTAGGTGTTCCCGCGACTTTGCCCGCGTTCAATTTAGGGTTTTCATTTTTTTTCGCGGAGCCCTAAATTTATAAACTAATAAGAATCAGTACTGAAATAGAATTATTTCTTTTTACCGTATAAATAAATACTCAACTCTTTCAAAGAACGCTCCTAGAAATCTTGTTATTAACATTTGTTTTGATTTCGTGTTTTCTAAAGAACCTGTAAAACATACCGATATTCGTGATTGTTGTCACTTGGTGAAACTTCATTTTCATTTATGTATAAGATTAGCTATCCGCCCCGGCTTCGCACCAGCGATTTCTGGATCACGACAACAGTGTCTGTACCAAGTCCCATTGTGAATCTAAACCATCCAGGCATGCTGTTAAGATATAAATAACTATTTTTAAAATTTTTGTCTGTCTCTTTGTCTGTTTGTCTGTCCGTCTGGGCTAATCATCAGAATGGCTGATAGGATTATGATGAAACTTTATGCTATATTAGGCTATATTTTATTCAAAAATTTAAAGACTTAAAAGAAGATAACATAAATTAAAAGGTTTTGACTATCTTAGATCGAAATAACGCCACATTACTAGTTTCTATACTATCCAGACGAAGCCAGGGCTGGACGCTAGTAGTGAATAAATTAAAAATAGGTGAATCAAGTACATACATGAGTCGATTTTATATAAATAAAGATTGAAGCTTCATCTTCAAGCGATAACAATCATGAATATAAATCATAATAAAATTTTTCTATTGATATTAGAAAACCAAAATTTAATAAAGAAAGTTAAGTACGTACGCTCTCCGGCCGCCAATAATTGCTTACAGATAGCCCTTAAAATAATTTTCAAAAGAGATTAATACAACGATCAGTATTTGAAATATCTTATAAATAATAATTTACCCACCTGAATTGTGTAGCACAGACTACACGGCACGTTGTTAACGGACCTGATAGATATCTTGCTTCTGAAGTGTTGTCATTTCTATTGCACAAAGAAATAACATGTGAGACTAAGATCTAATTGAATCATTGCAACCATGCGGGTTATTAGGTCAATTTGAGGTTAAAACTTTCTCGGATGACAAATTATTTAAACATTTATTCGTAGAGCCACGCTGCAGCTCTACATGGCTGTATAAAAACCACGCTCTCACAGGATACCAGCGTAAAACAACAGAATAATACTGTGTACCGTATGGCAACCGGAGACCCTTTTTAATGGTACGACAGAATCTCATAATAAGCTAAGAAAATTTCAAATAAAATTTTCCCAAAAAATGTGCCGTTGAAAGTTTCTCTACATTCTTTATCTAATATGATTTTTCCTTTTGTTTATATTTTCTTTTAAAAAAAAACGTTACCTCCACACTAGGATTTTCTCCTGTATCGTGGAGGCAGTTTACAAACATAGATTGGACGAGGACAAACATCCAGACCCGGAACAATTATTTGTAGGCCATACAAATACTGGTTCCGTGCGGGATTCGAACCCGCGGCCCCCAGCGCAACAACTCATTGATAAGCCACAGCGCCACGGAGTCGTCTATGGCTGTCGTAAGAACATAAAGTCGTATCATCGTAAGAAAATAAATCTTTAAAAGTTGCTTTTAATTTCCAAACGAGTTCTACAAAATATAAAATCATAATGACAATTAAGAATAACTTACCGCCCGTGAACATAATGAGCGTAAAGATCCTCTTGAAATACTAACAAGGAGAACTCAATGCTGGAACAAATCTTTGGAAGAATGGTTAAAGGAGACCCAAAAACTCTGTGCACAATCATCTGACCCAAAAAGGCGACTGTATATGAAGTCCACCAAGCAATGGAGGCAACAGCCCAACTGTAACCCTGACTCTTGGGTAGAACGGCTTGCCACGGTTTCATAAGCTGGCGGACAACAAAAATTCACAAATTGGTTGGCTCTACCGGAGAAGGACCACGCTCTCACAAAATCATCATCATAATTACAGCCCTTCACAAGTCCACTGCTGAACATAGGCCTCCCCCAAGGAATGCCACAAAGCACGGTCCAGAGCCACCTGCCACCATCGACTGCCTGCATGTCTTACCAGGTCGTCACTCCGTCTAGTGTGTGGTCGCCCTACACTTCGCCTACCTGTACGAGGCTGCCACACGAGAACCTTTTTTCCCATCGATTGTCAGATCTTCGAGCTATATGGCCGGCCCATTGCTACTTCAGCTTACTAATCCATTGGGCTATGTCGGTCACTCTGGTTCCTTTACGGATATTATAATTTCTAAGTTTATCACGCAAAGAAACCCCGAGCATAGCCCTCTCCATAGCTCACTGAGCGACCTTGAGCTTCCTCATACGGCCAGCAGTGAAGGACAACGTCTCAGATCCATAAGTCATCACTGGTTGTACAGTTGTAAAATAAAAACATAACGTTTATCTTCATCTTTTTCATTATAACATAGATTCTTAATCGAGGATAAAGAATAGAGAAGGGAATCGAATCAAAATAGTTGTAGAGGTATCTATGAGCCACAGAAGTCTTTGAACAACAGGTAGACTGAGTGGCTAGTTTGTCTCTTTAAAAAATCTCTGTTTCTTCTATTTAAAAAAATTATCCCACGCGTGCGTTGGTTGATCCCGTTCTGTTTTGTCATTAAAAATACATAAGTCGTTTTTTAAAATTACCGAAATTAATTTACCTGCTACCGGATGAGCAGCGTAATACCATCTCAAAATTAATTACGTCTAAAATATCCTGACCGGTGATGGTGAATATTGTGGTGCGAGGCAAGCATGCTGATCACAGTCAATCATCATATACCCGGACCTCATCTCATTCCTGAAAAGGTTTCAGGACAACGCTCCAATGTGTGTTGCCAGACTTTAAATATGCTTTTCATTTCTCCTCATTATCCTTATTCTTATTCCTCTCTTTATATCTGTCATTGTCCAAGTGGTTAATTGAGCATTATTCATAATGCCCGGGAATAATAAAAACGCCAAATATAAGTAGATAATGTGATAAAAATATGGTGATATAATAAAAGTGTCTATTCATGATTTATTTATTTTATTAGTTCGATATATTTTAATTTTTTTTTATAGGATAAGGGTGACAAACGAGCACACAGTCCACCTGATGGTAAGTGGTTGCTGCGGCCCATAGGCATCTACATCTATCCTCTATTACAAATCAAAATGTAGATGAGTTGTCACCCGTGAGGACTAAAATGGAATGCCTCATTTCCAGTAAAAAGGGCCTCCAGCCACCTGCACTCACCAAGCGAAACGCAGAGGTAAACCTATACTTCACGCTGGTTTTCTGTGAGGTCGTGGTACCACCCCGGTTCGAGCCGGCCCATCCGTGCGACAGCAAAAGATGCCGCGTGGCTCTACCACTGTAAAAAATTAAAATATAATGAAGCACGAATAGGTTGACTTTACCGTGGAAGGACCACGCTCTCACAGAATACCAGCGTTAAATAGCAGCTTAATACTGCTGTGTTTCATGCGGTAACAGTAGAGAACCGGATACCCTTTTTACTGGAAAGGAGACATTCCATATTAGTCCTCAGGGGTGACAACGCATCTACGTTTTGATTCTTAATCGAGGATAGATATAGATGTCTATGGGCCTCAGCATCCATTTACCATCGGGTGGACTGTGTGATTGTTTGTCACCCTTATTCTATAAAAAAGCACATAAAATTTTTAATTGAGCGCTAATTCCTTGCGCTACAAAGGCTCTTGATAAATTGTTAATAAAAGATATTAAAATGAATTTCGGCGTACGTTCAAAATGAGGAGACTCAAAGTGACTGTGGCTACTGGTGACGTTCTTCTTTTCGTTTGCATGGCTGCCCATTCTCTCGCCAAGATCGCTGGTTTCCAGTAAGTATTTGACTGCTCATTTATTGGCGTATCTATAATTATTTGTACACTTGTAATCTAAATTTTGACTTAAGATTTGCGATAAATGCAGTGAAATGTATAAGTTTATGAAAATAAGGGCTAATAATCTTCCGCTCACCAGATGTCGCTAGTTGACACCGAGGTGAAGTTATTTGTTACACAATGTCATTTTATTGATAAGCTGGTTTTAAATAAATGTTTATCAGTTTCTAAGGTATAATATTTATACATAAAACAATGCCTCAATGGATTTTCCTTTAAGTTTTTGCATTTTTTAAACTATTTTTTAAATTTTTCTACGTACTTTTAGGAATATCTGTGGTGTAGTTTATTTATTTTTAATCTAATTAAATGTAAATGTAAAATATAACTAAAAGTACAGAAAGTAACATTAAACTTTATATTTTCGAAAAAAAAATAATTTGAACTTGATATCTGTCAAATATTTTTTCATTCATTTATTCATTACAGCTTGTCAAAAGTACACTTTAAACAAAGGTCTCCACCATAGATTGCCTCATAGACAGATACTCGTATATATATATCATAGTGGCCACGCTTGGCTGTTTTTATTATCAAGCCAAGAAATTTGTGTTACAGATGTGTGCTGCAGTAGCCACTGATGATCAGGAAAATCAGGTGATCACTTAGTTCGTTTGTCAATATAATTAAAAAAATAATGGACAATGTTGAACTTTACCTTTAAAATAAGGAGTGTATTCGGACCAGTCAATAAAGTATATGTCACAACGACATTGAATCCAATTTACGTACGCCACTTTTACAACCTGTAAAATAAAATGAAGCATGATACTATTCCCTTCTCTTTGAACTCCCCAATCTTCATCAAAAATCATGGTACCTTTAAGGCAACGACGGCGTAAATTATTCCTTCTATCACACGTTCCTCTGATTGTGATAGCGGTAAAGTTAATTCAAGTGTTCCCGCCTCCACGGCTAATGCGTGCACCGTGCATGACTGAAGACCATGTAGCCTGGAAATGAAATATTCAAATCTTATAAGTTTTTAACAAAAATTCTCTAAAATAATTTATAAGGTGCTTGGGTAGTTCACACCCCAAAGTTAGTAAATAATTACATCATATTGAATATTAATTTTTTTCAGTAGTTTCTTAAACTTGATTGATTTTCCATTTAACGCTATCATGTGGTTGAGGGTTAAATTAGATTTTTAATACTTAAATATAAACAAATAACTCGATAATTTGACTTTTTAAAACAAAGCGAAATATAAAAAAATTAACAGAACCAACTTTTATGTTTGACGTTGTTTCAATAATACGTCGTTATGTACCTTTCCGTAGTGTTTGAATGATTCAAATTCATGCTAATTCAAATAATCGGTAAAATATTGTAAAATAATTGAACCTTTACATTTTTCGATATATTATTTGTTTATTAAAAATTTAATTTTTAGAGTTGCAAATTCATTAATGAAACATAGCTAAACGTTTACTACACTGTACCGCACACATGGACAGATAACACGTTCCCGTGGGAAAAAGTGGGCGCCTCATAAATTACCATGTGGGATCCGCCGGAGGAGGATTTGTAGAAAAAAACAACTACTATTCAAGCGATCAATAGAACAAAGCGATGGAAAAAAACAAAGAAAATTGTTAAAGAAGACTATGAAAGAGACAGTCGTTTTGAATGCATTATAGAAAATCAAATAATAATTATTATGTCCGGACCAGCTGCTGACTAATTGATGAAAACTATCCAATTATTTTAAAACGTATATACATTATTCCAGACTTTTGATGATATGACTACGCAATTATATTAGGTGGAGGTTATACATGATCTTTGTTTTGTCCATGTTCATCTTAAAAACTATCCGTTGGGAGACGCTATTGAGATTATTGAGCATAGTGCTTAGGTCATCCAGCGATTCTGCCATAAGGTCTATATCGTCGGCAAATCGAAGGTGAGTGATGTACTCGATGTGGATGTTAATACCGTATCTTTTCCAGTCCAGAAGCTAAACGTATTCCAATGCAGCGTTGATAAGTTTCGGGGATATAACGTCACCCTGTCTTACACCTCTCTGCAGTTGGAAAGGTTTCGTACTCTGATTCTGTACTCGGATAGAAATCGTAGCCCTACTGTACAAACACTTCAGCACTTCTATATACCGACAAAAGTTACCCAGTTGAGTGTTTGCCAGGTCTTATGTGTACACAACAAAGTATTTCAAGTGAATAGTGTCAACTGTTCAATTGTTTTTATATGTCCGAATAGGAAGCCAAAAAGGAAAAAGTTTTACTTAGTGCAGCTCTTAGAATGGAACTTAAATCATTATTATCCTATATATATAATGAGTACTACAGTTAATCACAAGTCCACGTGAACATAGACTTTCCCCAAAGATTGCCACAAAGAACGGTCCTGAGCCACCTGCATCTGTCTATGCTCTGCACATCACATAAAGTCGTCACTCCAATTTACAGGGTCTTATATTGCTAGTATGAATCTTATTTGTCGAGAATCTTATTTTTTTATAGGATCGGGTGACAAACGAGCATACAGTCCACCTGCTGGTAAACGGTTGCTGTGGTTCATAGACATCTACATCTATCCTCAATAAATAATCAAAATGCAGATGCGTTGTCACTCGTGAGGACTAAGATGGAATGCCTCTTCTCCAGTAAAAAGAGTCTCCGGTTCTCTACACTCACCATACGAAACACAGTAGCGTGAAGTTGCTATTTTACGCTGGTATTCTGTGAGAGCGTGGTCATTCCCCGGTCGAGCCGACTCATTCGTGCTACAACTATATAGTTAACTGAATTTTTTTTGCATTTGATTATCAGTTCCTTAAGATACCTATCTTCCCGAACCATTACCAATTTGGCTTGGCTTGTTGATCCATTGGGCTATGTCTGTTTACTATTACGGATATCATCATTACGGATTTTATCACGCAGAGAAGCTCCGAGCATAGCCCTCTCCATAGCTCTTTAAGTGACTTTGAACTTTATTAAATGACCAGCAATGTTTTGACAACAATCATCCTTTACTGTTGTAAAGGAATAATTCTCGTTTCTATAAGTCATTACCAGTAATACGTACCTACTTGGTATAAAGCATTTGTTTTAAGGTTTTGAAGAACACTGGAAAAAAGATTTGTCGTAATTTTCCAAACGCTGACATACCTTCTTGTATGAATAAGGATTGCTGGTATGTTAACTTGTGGACACGACACTCCCAACAACATACCGGTAAAACCTACGCCTTAGGAAACAATTTGTTAAGGTCCCCCAGTGATTCTGCTATAATGGCCGCATACATT
The DNA here is from genome assembly GCA_033319125.1 of Parnassius glacialis. NCBI lineage: Eukaryota > Metazoa > Arthropoda > Insecta > Lepidoptera > Papilionidae > Parnassius > Parnassius glacialis. The sequence goes on from JAVANC010000020.1 coordinate 36,137,323, forward strand.
TCGCGGTTTTTTGTTAATTGTTACCAGTAACCTGACCCTGTCATATCAGTTGAAGTCTAGCTTCATTTTCCACATAGAAGTCAGATAGAAAGTGTAATCGGAGAATTTTGTAGTAAATTAAATAGCACATACAAAATAAAGAGCGTCCGCCATGCATCCAGCAATGAGAGTCAACAAGGAAATTTGAAGGCCTCCTCGACGCAGTACTCCGCGCCACTGTGCTATTGCATATATCGCCATCAGAATACTAAGAATACCACCCCATATCTGAAACACACATGTCCAATTAGTATTATAACAGCACTTATAAAAGTAAAGCCACAGCCTATATTACGTGTCGTGTCGTATTATAATAAAATAAGCACTTTATCAATGACCTCAACACTGCCTCCCAACGGATAGACCTTTGACAGATAAAATACGTTCTTACGTAAAGGTGTTTATTCAAGACAAGTGCGGCAGATGTAACTGCCTACCTACATAGAAAATATTACAGTTATTACGTCCCACTGCTGGGTACAGGCCTCCTATCATTTCCGCGAGGGTATTGGAGCAATCGGTCCGCTTCGCTGTTCCAATGAATGTTGACGGACTTCACAGTTTCTTGAGATATTTTTATTTTTCAGTTTCTGTTTTCAAGTTTTGAGCTATACGTGACGACAAAATGTGTTGTGATCTCCCAATTGTCCTAGGTAAACAGTGCGAGTGCTCCCAACATCTACTTACATAGGTGTGACATCAAATTTGACACATGACCTATGTCTTGTCTACATAGATTTATAATTAACATTAATTATAAAATCGAGGGACACTGTTGAGGTCATTAAGCATAGTGCTGAGGTCCCCTAGCTACCAACTTATGTGGCTCCGACATAATACCAGCGCTGCAGTGACTTTTTTTCTGTAACATTATGCTGAGTCATTGGCCTTTTTGTCGCTGCAATCCATTTTTAATATTTTGTTAAGTTTTTTTGTTTTTGTAGAAGCAAGTTGCAGCAATAAATAATTACATTCTTTCTTTCAAAATCGAATGTGAGTGATGTACTTGTACTCGCCATTGATGTTAACACCGTATCCTTTCCAGTCCAGTAGCATTAAACGACCTCCATTATGCATATATGTAGTACAGTAGACAAAATAGTTATATCATATTTAATGTCACACCTCTAAACCACGAAGAACTCCAGCGCTGGGTAAAATATGCGTCACAATTAACGAAGTACTGAATCTGTCGGAGAATGGAGACTTGACGGCATACTGTGCTTCAAAATTTATATGTAGTTTTAGCGAGCCAAAACTCTGTTCTTTTCGTTCAATACTGAAACCAAATTTTTTTTATAGGATAAGGGTAACAAACGAGCACACAGTCCACCTGATGGTAAGTGGTTACTGCGGCCCATAGACATCTACATCTATCCTCTATTACAAATCAAAATGCAGATGCGTTGTCACCCGTGAGGACTAAGATGTAAGCCTCATTTCCAGTAAATAAGACATTTTTGCTCCACTTTTATACTTTGACAAAAAAAATAGGAAATTAACCGAATAACTTAAAAGTCTATCATGATCTTAACCATTTCAGGCCATCACAAGTTCACTGCTGAACGTAGGTCTTCCCCAAGTACAAGTCTATATAATGCAATAATACAATTAAAATAAACAATGTCATTCAGACCGAATTTCGGTCATAGGGACCAGTCTCAATGGAGACGAGCACTCTGCGCAGCACAGGATTATAGTGCACGTGTGTGTGCATAAACACAAGTGCACTATCTATTCCTTCACTCTCGTAGTCCGACAGGACCGCAATTGAATACGACCGAACAGAGATCAAGGGCAGGAATAACGGCTTAACGTGTATTCCGAGGTACGGTAGTGAGACACCACAAACTTCCTGACTCCGAGCTGAGTATATCTTGACAGAAAAACTCCAAGAAGTGATTTTGACCCGACCCGGGATTTGAAACCGAGACCACATGATTTGCAGTCGCACTTACGATCACTAGACCAACGAGCCAGTCAATACAACGTATTGTGCAATATTTGAAACGAAATTTCAAAGAGCACACAGTACTAGAGAAGCCATTCTAAACAAAAAATGTGCAATACTCTATGTCTTGGCGCATGCGCGGGAGATAGTAGAGTCGCGCATACGCAGTTGCGCCACCACAGACTAACTAGTAGATTAAAACCACACTAAATGACACACTGTACGGATTGCAGTACAGTTCAGTTGAACGTGGTTATGTTCGGAATGCGAAATCTAGTATGTAATACATATACATCGATGTTCCTAATCATCTTGTGATCGAAATTCTAGCATTTTTTTTTAAATTACATTCGGAATTTCTTCTATATAGTGTAAGGATTATACATACATAAATTACACATGCACAAACGTCGAGACCTGAAACAGTCATTTGTAGGCCACACAAACGTATATATATAAAGGTATTTCGTGTGGTATTTGAAACCACGGCCCTGCAGGGTGGCAGCAGAACGTTTATCCATGCCAACGAGCCGTCAATATCAATCATTATGGGCACACATTGTTATTATTGCCATTATTTTGTGTAAACGGGGCCAACTTTTTCTCCAAATACTAAACTGACCCTTAGACAAACAAAAAAGCATAGACAGAAGACCAGTTACATTTCCAATGACGCCGACATCATGCTCAATAAGAACGCACGCTTTTGCTCTAATATGCATCTAAAATGATTTGCAACCACCATCATGGTATGTAGTTTTCTGTCTATCCTTCTTTGTTAATCAGGGCTTTTAGTGGAATACCAATTCTAATCTTACAATGGTACAGACAGGGAGAGCACCGCTAAAGACCCTGGGTAATGTGTACAGGCCCTGCGCTTATCGGTGTGATGAGTATCGGCGAGACTTTCACGTAATTCTTACCAGGTGGCACGTTCTTCAAAAGCCATATATCCAGTTCTACCTGGTCTTAATGTTTTTATGTGTATTTACTCATTATTATATTCACTTTATCAAGAAAGAATAACTACATAAGACTAAGATAAAATGTTTCGTTACCATAAAGGATCTCCGAATCTCGTCACTCACCACACAAAACACAATAGCATTATACTGGTCTGGTTAACTTCATTCTTCCTCAATCGAGCCGACCCTTAGTGTTGCAACCATATTAGTCTACAGCATAGCTCTGTCACTTAAAGTTAACATAAAACATAAACATATACACTCACGCCTGTCACCCAGATGGGTAGGCAGAGACTATGGACTTCCATTTGGCACGATCCTGACAGACCTCTCTCGCTTCCTCCACATCCATATACCTACGCATACACGCTCGTTGGTTAAAGGTACTCTTGACTGGGCCCATTTTTAATATATCGCCAATTTGGTCGATAAACTTTCGCCTAGGGCGACCCTTCCCGACTCTGCCGTTCACATCTGCAACATAAATTTTCTTTGTCACTCTTTCCTCATTCATTCTTTCTACATGACCAAACCACCGAAGCATTCCTTTCTTAATCCTGGTCACAACATCATCTGTCAAACCACACTCTTCTCTTATTAAACAATTTCTCACTCTGACACTACTCCTTAATGACCGCGTTTCTACAGCATGTATTCTACTCTCGTGCTTCGCCTCAGATGACCCGAGAGGCGGACTGGGATTTATAGATGGATTTATAAATTACACATTATTATTATTATATTTATTATTTAATTCATGGTAGTCATTGTTCCCACGCTTTCCAAGCGGGTTGCCAAACGCAGTTTTTTTGAGTTGTGATTGGGTAGATAGATGCTGCTAACCATTCCCTGTTTCATCTACATCCTATAGTCGCCACAAACAACACTGACGGGTTGAAATAATGACATGATTTTTTTATATAGAATAAGAGTGACAAGCGAGCACACAGTCCACCTGCTGGTAATTGGGTGCTGTGGGCCATAGACATCTACATTTATCCTCGATTAAGAATCAAAATACAGATGAGTTGTCACCTCTGAGGATTAAGACGGAATGCCTGGTTTCCAGTAAATCGGATCTCCGGTTTTCTACATTCACCATACGAAACACGGCAACATTCTGTATTCTGTGAAGGCGTGGTCCTTCCCCGGTCGAGCCGACCTATTCGTGCTACTACCATAATATAGCTGCAGCGTGGCTTTACTACGTATAAGATGAATGATGAATTCATTTACGCCATCACCACACGGCACCAGTTTGTGAATAGTTACTTGTTTTTATCAATATAAAATAATACAATAATTACCGGAGGCTTATTAGAAAAACACGCAGATAAATCAAGTCAGTAATGTTTGAAGTTGCAGAAAGTGATCGACGATACAAAAAATATTTTGCAAATTCATTCGAAGGCCACAATCCTTTCTGAAATCAAAAAGTAAAGTTTATCATTAAAGTATGTGGACAATATTCAAATTTATAATCTAAATTATCAGTTTTGGTTCGATCTAGTGTAAATAAAAACTCTGTACCTCTCTAGACGCTGGCATACTTTTATTTCTGAGAGGGATTTGGAGCAGGGAAGTGTCAACCACGCTACCTCAATAAGCATCGGCAGAATCCACATATACTTCAATTTCTTTTAGAAATACCTTCTTCACGACGTTTTCTATCACTACCGAAGTCGTATGACGTTTTACTTCACTGCCTACACGTGCTTAATCAGCACATAATATTGCAAGTAACAATATTACTAGTGCTGGCGTGATTCGAGCTTGGTTTGGCTCGCGTACAAAGGCTTATCCCCTGAACTATTGTAATAAGATCGAATATATATCTCTAAGAGTATTTATAATTGCTTCTAAATACTGTAAAGTATACCTATCTACTTAAATTAGTAACAACTCATCCATCGCCCGCGTTTGCTGAGCTTTACTAAAGCTTCGAGTTGAATTAGAAACGAAGGAATTAGGCGAGCGTATAAAATTGTATTTTCATTAATTACAATTTTATCAGTAGAAAGCCTTACTGGCTTTCGCTGACCTTTTTAATCGAATAACGTTTATCTGACTGCGTTGTGTTTAGTTTGACTTAACTTTTTTTTAATAATTTTATACGGAAAATATAAATAATAATTACTAAGTAACTACATATTATTTATATTTTCAATTTACGTTCTAAGTTCAGTTATGTAGAATATTCCTGTGAATGTTCCTCTTATGATGTAGTTTTTCTATCAATATTAATGTTATAATTTCTGGAAATATTTCTTACCTGAACAAAGTGACCGTTAGGTTTTCGCAGTTTAATCGAAATCGGTGTCATATTCTCATCAGAAGTAGTAAACAATGTAAAAAGTTCATTATTTGACGTAGATAATTCTGAGACATTAACTTTACAATCATACCTGTAGGTTGAATTGTATATTAGATAACTACATAACACAAGAACACAAATAAAACGAACTATATAGTACTTACGAGTAATTCTCGCCTATGGTTAAAGTAAAAGGAGGAAAACAGGAGTTAAATTTCTTTCCAGGATTGTGAAGATATTCAAATTTACCATTATTTTCATAGCTTATTGCGGTTATTACCAATGAATTCTGAAAAAATTAAATTGCAACCTAATGTAATGTGAAAGTATTAAACAAAATATATTTTATCGTTTTTGTTTCTATTACCTGTCCCTTAGACAATTGTATTTCATTTGAATCTTTGACGTCCGAACTGGATTTATTTGATTTAGTTGTCATAAGCGTGGGTAGCACTAAAAATATGAAATACAAGTTAAAGTTACATATAAATACTTTCCGCATACGTCCACAGCTGGGACAAGGCGTCATGTTATTAATTTGCGCGTTTTCGAATTTTCTTATTTCTCAGACTGTAAGCTTCCTTGCAATGTTTTTCTTCTTCGCCGAGCACGTGTTAAATCTTTTAAAATTTCAGTTAACAAATTCATGGGCTCCCGACTTTGATGATTGTACCGTCATCTATTGGATGGATATATCCATGAGAATTTCGACATTTCTCATAATCACTTCTTACGACACCCATGGACGAAAAGGGGTAATTTAGTGATCTTACGCCGTCACCACACGGTAACAATACATTTATAAAAGTTGACACAAGCTAGAATATGAGAATACAGACTTGTACATAAAATATTATGTACAAGCCCATATCCTGATTTAAAAAGAAAATTTATATATGTATTTTCTCTCTTTAAAACGAACACTATATATTTTGTACAGAAACTTACTTTTATGGGTGACTAAGTTTGGAAATATCCAAAGTCTACATATTCCCGCTGGATCCGAGGAATAAAAATTACTCACACACGCATTAGCCAGCCAGCGACAAGCTGCTACATCAGAGTTCTGAAACATTGCCCCACTCTTTTACAGCTGTTTGAACCTATTTATGCAATAACAAATAGCAAATCATTATGAAAAACCATTTTTTTTACTGTGGGCTAGCTAATTAACAATTAATATAAGATATAATTCATATGTTTTAACAGTGGTAGAGCCACGCGGCAGCTTTTGCCGTCGCACGGATGGGCCGGCTCGAACCGGGGTGGTACCACGACCTCACAGAATACCAGCGTGAAGTAGAGGTTTACCTCTGCGTTTCGCTTGGTGAGTGTAGGTGGCCGGAGGCCCTTTTTACTGGAAATGAGGCATTCCATCTTAGTCCTCACGGGTGACAACGCATCTGCATTTTGATTCGCAAGCGAGGATGGATGTAGATGTCTATGGGCCGCAGCAACCACTTACCATCAGGTGGACTGTGTGCTCGTTTGTCACCCTTATCCTATAAAAAAAAAATATGTATCAGTAATTTGAAGTGGCTTTGAACTGGCCATATAGCTCAACGAACACACAAACGATGGGTAAGAAAGCTTTAGTGTGGTATCCTCGTACTGGCAAACGTAGAGAGAAGTCTATGCTCTGCAGCGGATATGTGAAGGGCTATAATGAAGAAGATGATGAATTTATATGTCTATAATTTATCCAATAAATCTTCCACGTGACTCCTAGGACTAATAGTGTTCTGTGGATTTAATATATACATTTACTTATTACTACGTTTCAAGATCGCAAGTTTTTGGCCGTCATTTTTATTGTATAGTACATACTGACGTCATACCCGTCATACTATAATCCAAATTATTCCGCGCTAATATAGTGACCTCTATATATACAAGGGTCAGCGGCAAATATTAATATGACGTATGACTTCGATTTAATCTGTTAAATATTTTAGAAACATAATAATCTCAGTGTCACTTATATAACTGACTGGATAACATTGGTAGAATTCATTATACAACTAAATTGCCATAAACATAATTAAAAATTAAAAATTTGTACAACCGACTTCAATATAAATTATTAAGGATAACTCATAGACTATTAGTCAGACCTTGATCAAATTCGAAGGGACCACATGTGAAGCACCCCAGCTATCAAATAAAAAAAGAATCATCGAAATCGGTTCACTCAGAAATATGTTATGAGGTAACACACATAAAAAGCATACAGTCGAATTGAGTATCTCTTCCTGTTTGAAGTCGGTAGAAAATGAAGAAGAAGAGAAGAGAAAACATCTGCTTAAATCCGATGACTAGAGAACTTAAGAGTTAAGAGTGGAAATATAGACCTCACAAACTTAATTATTATCCTACCTTTGGTCATGCTTTAAAATACTTACAATACACATATATTCATATTTGACGATGTCTAGTAAATCAGACGGATGAAGATGTTTTTCTTCGTATTTCGGTCGTTGAATGACATATTTTTTCGGTAAACATTTCCCGTGAACTTTAACTTCGTTTCTGTTACATGCACAACTCTCGCATTTGGTACAAATATTATTTTGAACTTTGTATCCGCGCGCGCACTTTACGCATTGTACTTCTGTCAGAGGTGTTCCATCATGATTTTGTGTAACTGTTGATTTTTTTATAAATTTTTAATAAATTAGATTTTTTTTTTCTTATTCAGATGTTAAAAATGTGTAAGAAAGATATATTTGATTTCCACATAAAATACCAGAAAAATATTTTTAATGGTTACTGCATCAATTTATTGACAAATTGTAACTTAGTTATTTGATTATTTTATTACTAAAAAAATTGTTTATTGAGACTAAAAAAGTATATATACGCAGAAGAAAATAGGCGAGATCATAAATTTAGCTAACCTAGAGTTTTGTTTTTACAGATTTTTAATGATATTTAAGGACTTACCAGATACGTAATCTATTGGACACTTTCTACATACAATTCTACCAGAAGAGAGTTGACATCGTCGCGGCACACACGTGTAGCCATCCGCGGACACTACCTCCGTCACGTTGCATACTCGGCACTGGACTGATCCCGTTTTAATGCTGTGATTTTCACAAATACATGATAAACCTGTAATTAACATTCATCTTTACTTTCCCTTGCAACGTTAGCTTGCCAAGACTGTTCAATTCTTAAGTGAATATAAAATTCGAAATGTGGCCCAGCCATTTGCGTATTTGTTCCACACATTTGTATTTTGCCCTCTGTGTCCTTTTTTCTGCACACATCAAGGTAAGAAATTCAAGTTTGAATAGCCGGCCACACTTAATGCATTGCTTCCTCGCGTAGTCTAACTACCATGGCGTAGTGTTATTTATTCTGTGCCATGGCTTTGTAAGGAAAATCCTGTGGTTCCCGTTAAGTGTTTGCTGTTTGAAGCTTGCGCCAAATTTCTTTGATTTGTGCACGGAAAGCCGACACTATACGGCTTGTCGGCGAGTGTTGGCCGCCAACGCCAAATACACACAAAACTGCGCAGTACACGTTGGCCGAACGCACTCGGCGAGCGCGTTCGGCCAACGTGTACTGCTACCTTTATATAACACCTCTTGTTGTACTTGTACCGACCCGTTATAGCCTGTAAAAATCCACTGATGTATATAGGCCATCCCCATAGATTCCCTTATAGTGTGGGTTAGTAAACACAGATGTTTTTATAATTTTAGTTGTTATAAGCGATATGCTGCCGCCCACCTTCAATTTCAGTTTCTCTCTGTCACCTCTTATGTCACCCACGGGATGATATGGGGTAGTGGACATTCTTACACCGTCCCTACACGGTTGTAAACTGGTCTATAGTAGGTTTTACGTAATGCACGAATATGAAACACATTAATTAGATACTATGCAGGAAAAATTATGTTTACAATAGTCAACTCACCATCTTCAGAAGCGGTCATAGAACCATTAGCTGGACACGGTCGACAGTTTAAACTGCTGGCTTCAAAAAATTCCACACTACTACAATTAGGAGAATGAAGTCCGCTTAGCTTACTCGAAAACATTAACATGTGATATAAATACAGTGTTATCTTATACATATTTCTAGTGTATAGTTTGAATCTATTAGTAATAATAATACTAATAATAAGTTTATAATTTTAGAATATAGTTTGTAGTTTTAAGGTAGTAAAAACAACAAAGCAGCGATAGTTAGAAGGGTTTGTTTATGTAATTATTGTTGGTTGCCTAGAAACGAGTACTCTGCTTTTTTTGTTTCTATTATGTATTGATAATTATAAATGCAACCTTGTTATTTAAGCTACAAAGTCCTTTATTGCTAGAACTATGTCTTATTATCCATCAGCCCTCAAAAATCTACTAATGGACATGAAGATCTTTAGTTCTAAAATTGTAAGTAGAAATAAGACCCATACTAACCATTATTTAAAGGGTGAATCTCACTATTATCCTTCACAGTAAGCTACCGTGGGAAAATCATTGTTTCAAAGAGCACAAGATCCCTTGTGGGGACATCTGGCTGCCGAACTTTGGCACGTCAAGGAAGATTGGCACGACAACAAACTTGGATATCGCGCTTTACTTAACAGTGACCGAGTGAAACTGGCCACAGTCCAACGTGTGCTTGCTGTACTACCATAAAGAAGACCCACAGACTAGATTGACTACATCTTGAAGCGAGTTTTCATTAGAACATTCTACTAGCCGCTGAAGAATATTAGTCAGCTTTTACGATGCCCCAATTGTAAATCCCTCTACAAGATGCAGGAGTGGATATGCTTGATTTTGAATATGCTCCCTCTTAAATTAGACAAACAAAAAGATCTAATAAAAACCGGCCAATTGCATGTCTGATCATACACAATGTAGACTTTCATAGTTGCCCATTACAATACGCGAATTTACTCGTAGAAAGGGCCTTCTTGATACTGTGAACATATTGAGTGAGTTCGCGGTTTCGGATGGACGATGGTAACTGAAGGACATATTTTCCAAGCAGTCTTATAGGGAATGGTATTTCAAAAAGATTTAATAAAAAGTTTTCCATTCGAAAATAGTACAATCTACATCAAAAATCACTCACATGCCAAGTCCGTACAAAAATGATCATATTATCCCATCCATCTATTAGTTGCCGACAGTGCAACCCTAAGATACATGACCGTGACGAATGTTCCCCTAAACCACCTGTAGTGTTACTACCTTAGATTATTTACTCTCTAGATAACGCGTCACTCAATGAGCGATGCAACAAAAACAGGCCAGTTTTTACAGGCGTGAGTGCGTGAGGCACGCACACACGCTTAGCGGTTGCTATGGTGACAGAATAAATAACTATGACTTACACCAGCGTCATCTGTATCTAGGAGATACCAGCTAATGAATCTATGCCGATTAAATGGGGAAAAATTGTCATGTTAATAAAATCATAAATTATAATATTTGAATATGGTGCTTTCAATTGTGTTTAGTTGTCTGTTGAGTTAAAATCTAATTTTTATTCTAAAGAAAAATATAATCAAATAAAAATTAACTACGCATTTACAAAATATGGTTTATTATTTTATGTATGGTATCGACATATAAAAATACTAGAGGTTGGGCGGCGGCTTCGCCTGCGTCATAGTTAAATAATTTATCCCGCAGGTACCCTTTACCGTAAAATTTTATCCCATAACGTTTCTACAGTTTAATCCTTTTAAGAAGAATTATTCCGTCCAGCATTGTTGTGCCAGCAAGAGTTGATATATGGGTACCCCATTGAAGCTTTGAGTTTAAGGTCACTCCCAGGATCACAGTAAATATGAATCTTATAGCTAATGCCCTCGGAAATTAACTGTACGTCAAGTTGAAAGTTCGCCGCTCTTACGACTGAGTTATCATCGCTAGTGTATCTTACATACACTAGCGATGGTAACTATATTAAAATTTAAATATATGATCCTGTACGTAAAAAAACATATTTTTTTCGGTACAGCTTCCTTTTTCAATCTTCGACAGCCTTGATTATTTGCAAAATAAAAGTCATTTTCACGGAAATGTTCAGAGTATATCACTGTGGTTTTGGATGGTTTTCAGAACTCTTTTCCACGGCTTATTCTTATTATGTCCACCCATCGACTTCTAATTATAGGATCAATATGTATCCTAAAACCATGTATCCAAATGGTCACATTCGATTTTGACAATTAACATTAAAAAAGCGGTCAAGTGCGAGCCGGACTCGCCTATGAAGGGTTCCGTAGTGCTGCTACGTTACGATTACGCTGCTACGTACGTTACGATTTATGACATACATATTAAAAAAAACTACTTACTAGATCTCGTTCAAACCAATTTTCGGTGGAAGTTTACATGGTAATGTACAGCATATATTTTTTTTAGTTTTATCATTCTCTTATTTTAGAAGTTACATGGGGGGAGGGGGGGGGGCACATTTTACCACTTTGCAAGTGTCAATCGCGCAAACTATTCATTTAAAAAAAATTGATATATAAAAACCTCAATATCATTCTTAAAGACCTATCCATAGATACCCCACATTTCTAACTACAGTTCTAACTATGGGGAACCCCCAAAATTTATTGTTTTTTTTTATATTTTTGTGTGAAAATCTTAATGCGGTTCACAGAATACATCTTTTTACCAAGTTTCAACAGCATAGTTCTTATAGTTTCGGAAAAAAAATGGCTGTGACATACGGACGGACAGACAGACAGATATGACGAATCTTTATAGATGCCAAATGGCAAAAAACGGAACCCATAAGGGTTCCGTTTTTTGCTATTTGGCTACGGAACCCTAAAATGAACATACATCAGCTTTTAAGACCACTATACGGGGAAATTCGTAATCCAAAACTGGCAACACCAAAAAATGACGCGTTGAATTTGTAAATAAAATTGTCAATTTATTAGTTTTGTTTTTGTAAATTACTATTAGTTTTGAGTTACCTACCGATGGTAGGAGATTTTGTTAGTTGTTTGTAAACGTCCTTTGTAATTTCTGCAGATTATGATCGCGCAATTTGTCATTTTCACCAAAATAAATTACCTCAAAAAATGAGCTGTGCGTGCGTATCTCTTGGCGTTACAATTGACAGTGAGGTGCGGGGAGCGCTTTAGAGGCTAACAGTTAGCTGATATTTTTTTCGACGCGTTTGAGCCGCCGTTAATCTATCTAGAGAGTAAATAATCTAAGTATACTACTTACATTTCTTTGTACACTATTTCTCCATTCTGTTTTGATATTCTGCATTCATGTTTTGCATCACTTTATACTATTTTTCCATTCTGTTTTTGATTTTCTGCATTTATATTTAGCATCACCTTTATTTCCATAGGATCCTGTAACGTTTTTATACAATAACATATCATTTTACTGCATATTTTCACACTATTTAGTACTTTTAAAATAGCTGTCAATGAAGTCTTACCTTTTTCGGTCTTTTATTGAATTCTCTGTAACTCTATAATTTCAGGCTTCATGTACGCTGCCGTGCATTAGTTTTTCCTATGTGAATAATATCTCATTTCTTACTTAAATGTAATGATTTTCCAATTATATTCCTAAAAACCAAAAATTTTATATTTGACAGCCGTTATTTATTTCGTTGTTATGGTAACTTTTATTCAAATTCGTCTCTGGTATGATGTTCTTTCTACATAAATACTCTTTGGCTGTAGGTCATTTACAATAAATTTCCTTTTAATTTAAATAATTTCTCGTTCTCTCTAAAAAGGTATAAAAGCCGAACAATTGGAGAATACGGGACAGTCTCGCTTCAGTTCTCAAACGAGAAGCTTCTACTAAAGGCCTTATCCCGGGGCCGCTTTGCCCCGGGATCCTGCAAGCCTCCATCTACACGTGAATTCGTCGGCAGTCTGCTTCAAGCGCGGGGCCACACTACCTTCGGGCGCGCTACGACTGCTTGCTCCAGGCGCCGGGTGCACCTACTGCCCGCGCTACCTTCGGGCACGCTACGACTGCTTGCTCCAGGCGCCGAGCGCACCTACTGCCCGCGCTACCTCTGGGCGCAGCGACTACTTCTCCAAGTACCGAGCGCACCTACCCCAGGCGCTACGTGCGCCGGCTCCGGACGCTGCGTGTGCCCAGTCCAGGCGCTGCGTGCCGTCGCCGCTGAGAAACCTCAAGCTGTGCGTGTGCCCATTTCTACAAAAGCAGCGAGGCTCCAGGCTCCCCTATAAAAATATATTGTCCTATTCTCCTACCTTTATTTTTTTTTAAACCTAATTGTAATCTCATTTCATCCATCATCTTCATATTTCATTTTTTTTATAAAATTGTAAATACCTTTCTAAAACTTTAAATATATTATTTTCTTGGTCTGGTCTACTTTTGTTGTTTTGCTGTTCTTAGGTTAGGTTCTTTCTCTTTTAATTGTCGCTTCACGACAACCCTGGAAAATTTTTGACTCAGCAAAAATTTTGACATGTACATTCTAAAATAAACCATAAAAACACAGCTTTGCAGAAACAGACATCACCAGTCAAAATCAGATATACTATCTCTTACATTCATCATCTGCATTCAGGTAAGGGTGGAGTTCACATTCAATGACTACCACTCTAAAAGTGTGTTTTCAAAACGACATTAAGGCTTATTTAAGGAGTAGTCAACCGCTCCTGTGTGGCAAAAAAATAAATTAGTCGAAGAGACACCACTCTAAAAGTGTGTTTTCAAAAGGACATTCAGGCATATTTAAAGAGTTGTCAACCGCTCACAAGTGAAGATAAAGATAAAGAACATTAAGAGAATAGTCAGCTGCTCCCAAGTGAAGATAAAGATAAAGAAAATTAAGGGAGTAGTCAGTTGCTCCCAAGTGAAGGTAAAGATAAAGAACTTACTCTTAAGCAAGCATTAGTCGCTATGAAGTTGAAGAACCCTGGAACACCAAACAAACAAACAAATTAAAAGAAATTAAAATAAAAAGGTAAAAATGATGGTGATATTTATACATATAAACAAATCACAAGTTATATTTATACATATATACAAATTAACAGTTAATAAATGTTTAAAAAAGTTATGGTTCGTTTCGCTTCAGCTTTCAAAAACAAAAGTGCAAAGTGTAAAGTTAAGTTTAAGAAATAAAGATTTTATTAAAAATTGTACCTCTTTAAGTTATCTAGAATAAAATTATTAGAGTGATGAATGTAACTTAGAGTGATAAATGTAAATGAAGTGTTATATGTAGGCCTAAATATAATCCAGATAAGTTGAAAAACTAGAAGAAGTTTTGTTTTAGAATTTTGAAGGTATGAAAAGGACGAATAAATGAATGATGAGTAATGAGTTAAGAACGAAAGGGAAAGCAATTAAATGAAAAGGAAATGGACAAGGCGCAGTAAAGGTGAAGAATTAAGAGAGAAAGAGGACTTTTACGTTGGGCGCCAAACTGTCGTGAAGCGACAATTAAAAGAGAAAGAACCTAACCTAAGAACAGCAAAACAACAAAAGTAGACCAAGAAAATAATATATTTAAAGTTTCAGAAAAGTATTTACAATTTTATAAAAAAAATGAAATATGGAGATGATGGATGAAATGAGATTACAATTAGGTTTTAAAAAAAATAAAGGTAGGAGAATAGGACAATATAGTTTTATAGGGGAGCCTGGAGCCTCGCTGCTTTTGTAGAAATGGGCACACGCACAGCTTGAGGTTTCTCAGCGGCGACGGCACGCAGCGCCTGGACTGGGCACACGCAGCGTCCGGAGCCGGCGCACGTAGCGCCTGGGGTAGGTGCGCTCGGTACTTGGAGAAGTAGTCGCTGCGCCCACAGGTAGCGCGGGCAGTAGGTGCGCTCGGCGCCTGGAGCAAGCAGTCGTAGCGTGCCCGAAGGTAGCGCGGGCAGTAGGTGCACCCGGCGCCTGGAGCAAGCAGTCGTAGCGCGCCCGAAGGTAGTGTGGCCCCGCGCTTGAAGCAGACTGCCGACGACTTCACGTGTAGATGGAGGCTTGCAGGATCCTGGGGCAAAGCGGCCCCGGGATAAGGCCTTTAGTAGAAGCTTCTCGTTTGAGAACTGAAGCGAGACTGTCCCGTATTCTCCAATTGTTCGGCTTTTATACCTTTTTAGAGAGAACGAGAAATTATTTAAATTAAAAGGAAATTTATTGTAAATGACCTACAGCCAAAGAGTATTTATGTAGAAAGAACATCATACCAGAGACGAATTTGAATAAAAGTTACCATAACAACGAAATAAATAACGGCTGTCAAATATAAAATTTTTGGTTTTTAGGAATATAATTGGAAAATCATTACATTTAAGTAAGAAATGAGATATTATTCACATAGGAAAAACTAATGCACGGCAGCGTACATGAAGCCTGAAATTATAGAGTTACAGAGAATTCAATAAAAGACCGAAAAAGGTAAGACTTCATTGACAGCTATTTTAAAAGTACTAAATAGTGTGAAAATATGCAGTAAAATGATATGTTATTGTGTAAAAACGTTACAGGATCCTATGGAAATAAAGGTGATGCTAAATATAAATGCAGAAAATCAAAAACAGAATGGAAAAATAGTATAAAGTGATGCAAAACATGAATGCAGAATATCAAAACAGAATGGAGAAATAGTGTACAAAGAAATGTAAGTAGTATAACACAACACACCACTACCCTTAACTATCCTGAGGGTCGTCCGCGTAAACAAAGAATACCACGAATAAAACTGTAGGCCTACAATAATTACTAAAAATAGGCGAAAGTGGTATGTCAGGTTTGGTCTCTTGGCGCCGCAAAAAAAAACGTAAAGTTATTGTAGTAGTAATGGAAGTCAAAGCAGAATGAATAGAGGTTATGTCTTTGAAATTATGTTAATTTACATATTTATGAAACCCATGCTCTACAGAAATTCGAGATTTATTAACTTTGCAGAAAATCAAATCAAAACATTTTCAGAATTCGTTCGTATCTAACAAAGGATGATTTATTGCATATTGATGTAACAAAATTCCTTCTATTGTTTGTTTATCGACTGCAATATTTAATCCATTTTTCATTTTCACAAATATTAAAGTTAGATGCATGACCGTTTTTATTCAGTGGTGCTAATTACACTGCAGAACAATGGCTTCTCTTCCCAGTATATTTTTGGTGCTTATATTTCTAATAAAAAATTATTCCTCTTTCTTAATAAGTAATGACCATGGACATCACAATTTCAAACATATTGTGGATACTACCATTCAATTAGCGAACAAAAATTTTAATTTTAGATGGCAAACAGTAGTTGTATCGAAAGACGTTGATGGAATAGTTGTAGACAATTTTCTCAAAAAGTACAAAGGCACCGTAGTTATTGAAGTGAAACGCGATGGACTGCCTTCTCAGCAAGTTGTTATTTTTGTGGAGTCTTTTAAATCTTTTAGAAAAATTTTAAAAATATTGAAACCTGATCTTAAAGGGAAGTCGCTTTTGCACAGCGGAGCAAAATTTATTATAGTTCTGCTTTCGCAATCACATCGAATTGAAGATATTTTTCGCATACTATGGAGTTATTATGTAATAAACGTTATAGTAATAACGAACCAAAAGAAGAACATGACTGCTGTGTACACATATTACCCATATAAGAACTATATTGACTGCCAGAACACGAAACCTTTTCTTCTCGGATTAGTAGACAAAAATAATCCTGTTAAAATGAATGTATACCCGGATAAATTGGCAAATATGCATAAATGTCCTCTCTATATATCAACGAACAAACTGTATCATTCCTCTACAGAGCAAAAACTCCCATTGCAGATAATAAAGAACACTATGCTGCGTTTATTAAGAGGTGTTCTGAACTTTACTCCAATTACTTCTACCAGTGATTACGTCAGTGTTGATTCATACCGAGCCCAAAATCAGTCTGATTCATTAAATGATGTTATAATCGGAAAAGCAAACATTTCCACCTGCAGTATTTCATTAGGAGTGGAAAGGTTAGGACTTTTAGATTATTCATTTCCATATTTCAGAATAAGAATTGTTTGGTTGGCGCCTTCTATTAAGCCAGGGCATGTGTGGTTGCGTTTACTGTCACCATTGAGTGGATACATGTGGCTGATACTTTTGATTTTAATATTCTTTTTAACATCACTTCCATTTATATTGAAAATGAGGTCAGTGAAGAAGTTTACTTACAAGTACTTTAGAGGCATACACAAACTTAAAAGTGTCTCGTTTCGAATTTGGGCCGTGTTGCTTGGACAACCGATTAGAGTGTCTCCAAAACGGTTTTGAGATTTTTACATAATTGGATTGTGGATCTGGTTTACGTTTGTTGTAAGAAGTGCATACCAAAGCGTTTTGATAGGAGCGTTGAAAACAGAGACCTTTATAGGAAATTTTGCAAGTTTGCAAGAAGCCGTTGAGAATGGGTATAAGTTTGGTGGTCGAGCTGGAATGCTGGTGTTTTTTGAACATGATCCACAGATACGTGATGAATTCAAAATAATACCAGAAACTCGGTTTGAAGACATTTTCAAGAATGTCGTGGAGGGAAAAATTAAATTTGTATTTGCTATATCTTTGGAATACGCTTGGGCTTATTGCCTGTCGCAGGGAATTAATGAAAATGAATGTGGCCATGTTTTGTCAGATTCCATTATGACCGTACCTTTGGTAGTTTGGACGAAAAAGGATTCGCC